>OX155678.1:4070457-4670457 GCA_944547425.1 Eupithecia centaureata | reverse complement strand
ACTCACGTTTGTACCAAACGGTAAATGAATTTTAAAGTTTAATAATATCAAAGTTTTTAATTGTTTTTGATAGCAATCAAAAGTTAAGGATACTAGCTAGTGAGTTATGAGAGTCAAAACAAGATTAATCCAATTTGACTCTATAGAAAAACATCGCTAAGTTACCTCTAAATATTATTTTTTATAGAGATACTGCTTATATGTATATACATAATTGTTCGCAAACTTCATGGATATATCTAACTGCCTGTCTATAAAGTTAGAAGTTAACCGGGAGTGCGGGGAGGGGTAAACCCCGCGCGGTGATCACTCGTCAAATAGCCGCGCAAACACCATTGTATTTCACCTTAATATTAGTAGGTTGGCAAGAAATCTTAGCGCAAAAACAAAAATAAACTAAAGTATTCAATTATTTCATCATATACTATGTGATCTGTATTAATCTGAATATAAGTTTTACAGATTTGGCTACATTTGTGGTCAAAATTCTCTACAGATAAATCTGTATATATGGCAACACTGGGCCATGATACCTCGTGTCGCGACACGATAGTGTGCACACTCACCGCCGCGACAGTAAGCATTGCGACACGCTGGGACACGTAAATATGTTTCCGGCCTAAGGGTGATAAGGAGGACCGAGAATAAGACATTTGACTTGACTCTGTGCTAAAGAGAGACTATCAGATAATAGGCAATACGCGTATCTATCGTGCGTGAGGGTCGATGTATCCTTGGCAGGAAAGGTTGTAAAAAATATATTAGATAGAAACTAGAGAGAGGAGACTGCAAGTAGCTCATATATGCTGCGACCTCTCCAAGGCGTTTGATGTGGCCGATCACGCGGTGTTCGCGGCCAAGCTGGAACACTACAGTGTTCGAGGTACCGCACTCACACTACATCCCTAGGTCTGCGGTCTCGAATATCTAGTTTCCATGCTACTAAATGATTTTCCGGAGGCTGTGAGCACTGTGGAAGTATTCATGTACGCGGATGACATGGTTGCTGTAGTCTGTGTGGTACAACGATCGACAATCTAGAGTTTAATTTGAATCTCACTGCGTCCACACTTGCCGAGTGGTTCAAAGTAAACGTGCTTGTATTGAACATCGCAAAATCATCAAAATCAAAGAAATTAATCGTATCGTATAAGCTGCCTAGCAAGATTCAAGTAAAGGTAAGTTTAGATCTGTTCATCATTCGTTGAAGCAACGGATTGTCGCACGCTACACTGTTCCACAATTTTGTATGTTCAACAATGATCAACATCTGTTGCAGCGACTGATTCGACAGTTTCATTTTACATACGTTCTACAGTTGCCAATAATGTTGAATGACGGTCGACGTTCTGTTGAAAGACTCATTCCACAAACGGCAACAGTGTTGCTTACAACATGTTGCTTTCCACAAAATCGCCCGATGTTGAACAGATCTAAACGTACCTTTAGACGACGGTCATTGGTAATATTTCGTCAAACCAGACGCAGAACCATAATCAAGAAGTTTTAAAATTTTAAAATTATTATTTTTTCTATTAAAATGTCAGACTTTGGTAGGGGTGATTTTTTATGGTGACCAAAGCTAAAAGGGGTATTATAATACATATTATTTAGGGCCCGGTAGTTAGGGCGATTAGGAAGCAAGGCTTGCCGGGTATGTCCCTTAAGGACCCTAAATCATATTACCCCACTCTTAGTTAAGGTTAGGATCCCTGAATAACGTGTAGTGTAATACCGCTTCAAATCTACTGATCATATTTTGTCGTACAATAAACTCCTTCTATGATCATAAAACTTTGTGGACCGGATACTGGCAGAAAAGTGGCTAAACAGACACGATTGTCAGAATCAAGAAGAAGAAGAAGAACCTTACGGAACGTAGAAGATAGGTATTTTCTAGAAATAGATTCTACTTGATCTTATGAAGAAGTAGTACTTGATCTTAGGGAAGAAGGGGTGATTTTATTCTAAGATCAAGTAGGTACCTACGTTCCGTAAGGATTTTATTGCATTGCATTTTGATGCTTAGTTTTTTACGTAGTATTTATATTCTCTTTGGTAGGTATCTATATTCATTCTCTTTGGTTTTGATGTAGAAAAACTATGTTTATTGATTATTTATTATATTATTATTTATTATTTCATTTCATTTCATATTGTATTATTTCCTAACTCTCCTGATCCTGTTCATTTTTGGGGACGCAGTAGGCTTTGTACATAATTAAGTTTCCCAAATTTTTTTTTAAAATAAAAAAAAAACATGAAAATGGCAAATGCTAAGATTATCAAGTCCAAGAAGAAGAAAAAAAAAAAACATAAACTTAACTTTTTGTTCTATTTAAATTCTCTTTGAGTTTGAATAAGAGAAGAAGAAGAAGAAGAGTTTGATTATGGAATTTGATGTCGGCCTTGGTAGCGAATTCGAAGTATTTATATTCTCTTTGAGCGAATTGGTAGCGGTAGCTTCACGGGCTGTTTTTTTGAAAATTTTCGGTTGTTTTATAATCACAAGTTGATTTTGCTAAATAAATAAGTGTTTACGTGTTGTTCAGTGTGGTGTTGGTTATTGATAAGTAAGTGTTTTTACCCCGTATTTGCACTGTGATCTGAGTTTGAGGTAACCGCCTCAACTTGCATCATGGAGTACTCCATGATCCCCCATGGTCGTGCTCCATGACCACCTCCGGACCCTCCCGATCCCCAGGTAACGAGTTCTGCCACAAAGCGCCCTTTGATTGAGCCTGAGAGCCAAAGTTCTCCTGCCAAGAAGATCATATCTTCTGATGAACTGAATGTTCCATCTATTCAGACAGTGTACACGCACCCGTTGATGTTTGTAGGTGCTATACAGGCCTAAACAAGCGTGGATAAAGGACCATTTATCGTTAACGTGTCGCGCGTTGAATCTGATCTTGCCTCAGGCACTAGTCTATGGGATTGCCGGCTCGGTTCTCCTAACCTTCTTAAAACCTATTTTAATTAATACCCTCGTGAAAAACCTATGTGCAAGACTTATTATAAATGACACACTTTCCTTTGAATGGACTTACTTGATACTTATAGCTATACATATATCTTAAGTCAGAATTATAAGAGGATACAGCATTGCATAAAATTAAATGAATTAGGTATGTACTTGGGTAGCTTTAAAGGGTTAATTTGCTTTGTTAAAATTTTTAGGCTGTTTGATGAATGGGTGCTTTTCCCCGGGACAGAAGCTGCAAGAAGTAGTGTGGCTGCAGGTTTCCAAGAAAAATATAATGTTCCAGACATTCTTGAAAGTATTGACTGCACACATGTATCAATCTTCCCTCCTTCTGGGCCACAAGGGGCTCAGTTTAAGAACCGGAGAAAGGGTGTGCATACCACCAATGTTATAAACAGTGCTGGTGTGCTGGTAATGTTATAGTCTAATTACTTATTCGTTGTCCTTATTAGTTGGTTAAGTAACTCTAAAAATTAAAGGAACTCGCTATGAACATTTCTCATTCTTAATGTAGGGTCTTCCTTGAAATGTTGCATATGAGTGTATGATAGATAACTTCTGGATAAATGTTAATGAAAATAAAATTGACTGAATATCTTTTAATATGTACCTAGGTACCATGCCAAATAGTTTGTGTGATGTGATGAAGAATGAAGCATACAAAATCTTAAATCAATGACTTATATTCTTTACATAATTTCATCTTAGAGAAGTAAAATTTTAAACTATGCACTTAATTTTTATTCTAATCTGTATACCTACCACTATAAATTAAATAATTTGAAGTATAATGTTGCTACTACAATTTATTTATTTGCAGATTACTGATTCTGAATGCAAAATATTGGGTATAAATGCCAGATACCCAGGAAGAGTGCATGATGCCATTTGGAGGCACTCAAATATTAGACAGGAAATGAAGAGCCTTTCAGAAAATAGTATCGGGAACTTCTTCTTGTTGGGTGAGTAACTAAATTACTAAAACCTTTGTATAACTAAATTTTTATTCTTTAAAATGTGGTAACCTGTGACTATGAGAAGAAGTGTATGTTACTGTTTGTTTTTTACCTTTTACTGGTTTGTAATTATGTAAATGTTACTCAGCTTTTAAATTTACATTCTGTGAGAAATTTTTATTTTGTTACAGGCGGTAACAAATTAAAATTTCTTTGTTGGTCCGCTAGAGCCATGGCTTATAACGCCTATATTGCACGCTCGAAATGCCGGGGAGAAGCACTTCACAAATTGCCAAGCGCGAAATGGCATAGAGCGTACAAATGGCTACCTGAAAGGCAGCTTCAAATGCCTAAGCAATGAACGAGCCCTTCAATAAGCCCCTCAAAAGGCATCACAAAATATTTATGCCTGCAGCATTTTATACAATATAATGAAGCATTTCGGGTAATTATTTATGAACAATTTATAATACTTACTAGCGACCCGCCTCGGATTCGCACGGTTTTATTATATGTATAAACCTTCTTCTTGAATCACTCTATCTATAAAAAAAACCCGCATCAAAATCCGTTGCGTAGTTTTAAAGATTTAAGCATACAAAGGGACATAGGCATATAGGGACATAGGGACAGAGAAAGCGAATTTGTTTTATACTATGTAGTGATGTTCGCAGCAAAGGCCGGTACTGCTACGTACCTACATGTAGATTTATGTAAACCAGTTTGACACAAGTGAGTGAGTGAGTGAGTGCCATAGATACATATGTTACTGTTGGGCTAATGATCATGTTATAAATACAATTATTCACACTGGAAATATTTTAACTGGAAACATTGTTTTAACAGGGTCCCATTAGGCGAAGGGGAAATAGGAGTGGAATTGGATGCTGTGGAGACAGCACCCATACCCCCTGCTGGTCTTCACCCAGCCCAACTGTGGCGAGCAGATCTAATTAATATTATACTAGCGACCCGCCCCGGCTTTGCACGGTTTTATTACATGTATAAACGTTCCTCTTGAAACACTCTTTCTATTAAAAAAACCGCGTCAAAATCCGTTGCGTAGTTTTAAAGATTTAAGCATTCAAAGGGACATAGGAGGGATATAGGGACAGAAAAAGCGACTTTGTTTTATTATATGTAGTGATAGTGATAATACTGGACAATCCACACAGCACCATCTAGCCCCAAAGTAAGCTACTCAAAGCTTGTGTTATGGGTACTACCTACATAACTGATATATTTAATACATTATATAAATAGATAGATATTTTTGTATTATTTATGAGGCGGGAATCGAACCCGCAACCTCCTACGTCGCAGGTGGACCTTCGCCCACCGCACCACATCGGTCGTCATATAATATGTAGTTATAATGCTGGACAATCCACACAGCACCATCTAGCCCCAAAGTAAGCTACTAAAAGCTTGTGTTATGGGTACTACATAGGTAACTGTTATACTATTTAGATAGATAGATAAAAATAATAGATATTGATGTAAGTACTTTGTTATGATTTTATTGAAAAAATAATAATTTATTGGTGGCTTGATGACCGTTTGAAGCAAAGATAACATTTTAGGTAATTCTTAAAAATATTTTAATATTATACACATACAACCTCTGTGGCTTAGGGGTAAAGGTCCTCCATGTTATTAGGCCAACTATAATACTCAGACATGTATATTTTATTATAATTTTGGTAGTATATTATGTACTATGTAATGTATTTGTTGTCTTTTCCATTTCTATATTTAAGTACCACCGTCTAAATTATTCTATTATGTCCAGTCCATCCCAAAGTTGCCTGGAGGAGATGGCTTTTAGCGATAAGGCCGCCTTACCTATTCTTTTGTTTCTTTGTGTGGTAGGTTTATGTATGTATCATCATCATCATCAGCCTATATTAGTCCACTGCTGAACATAGGCCTCCTCTATACATAGGTTTATGTATTGGGTTGCCATATTTGGCTAGGGTCTCGTCAGGACGTTCTAGGATATAGTGAACAAACCGCGCAGATATGTTATTATAATCATTTATTTTACTACGAGTACCATACATAACATAACGTTGAATGAAATGTTCTAAATAGGTACTTGAATGGCCATACTATTCAGAAGATTTGTGATTTTTAACATTTTTGTAAAACTCTGTGCAAGTCATGTTATAATTAACTTGACACTGTAAAATACCACTGTTCCTGGCAGAAGACGATTTCGTTCATCAGTCCACTGGGCCGACATTAACGAAAAAAATCTTTCCACAGTGGCGTTGTGGGAAGGGATTACAAACAAATACTCGCATAATTTCAACAACTGGCATTTTCTTTCACGATTTTCAGTTTTCTGAAAAAGAGAATCCATTTCTCTTCCACCGAATTGATCGAGTTCCAGTCTTCCAAGGCAAGCTTTGCTTCTACGAAGCTCTTGAGATACGTATGTTGCTCAAAGAGAATGTCGCTCAGAGTCTCCACACAATTAACTTGGAGGTATAAAATATTTTCTCCGATTTTTTCAAATTCTAGAATTTGAAATAGCGTCATCGAACACTTCATATTTATCAAATGAAGCAGTCCACTTTTCAAGTACTTACTTACTCAGAAGCTGTGTCATAAACACTTCTGTCTCTTCTTCAAACTTTGAAATCAAATTTTTTATTTCAGGTGGAGGATTATCATTTTTTATTTAATTTCGATTTTGGTTTGCAATCCAATAAATTCCCTCCATAGGTTTCTGCAGGTCTTCTTTAATTAAAGAAGACCTGCAGAAACCTAAAGTTTTTCATAAAATTTTATGAAAAACGTTGCTTTGACCCCGACGTTCAAGCCCTCCAAAGTTGGTGTTGGTGTTGTCCCCACAAAAAGCAACAAGCTTAGCTAGCGGAATCTGCAATTGCCTCAAAGTGTCAATACAATATATAGAAATAGTTTCCGATGTTTCTGTTATATCTTGAGTAAAACCAATAATTAATTAATATGGATTTATTATAACAACAGCACGCACTCACAGTTTGGAAGTTGGTTGGGAAGAGAGCGAGACATCGGAGCGACAGAGTCAGCTAACTGTTAGGTGTGTTCTGTACCGAGCTCAGATACCACACTCTTCCCCCCGTAAACTAAGTTTGACATTAACTTATTCTTAACCAATTACTTATTCGATAAACTATCTTTATAATCTATAAGTAAAAAAATATCTAACTTCTAAACAATAAACTTATCATTCTAAACCTTTACCAGTAAATGTCTAAACTTTAAACAATAAACTTATTCTAAACTTTGTGAACAAGATAACATTTGGTTTATGTGGCGTTTCCACCTTAAGCCTTCTACATCAATAATGTAACTAAATACTACTGTAATAATACTATTGTACCTGCAATACTTTCCCCTATAATCAAACCTTGAACCCATGGCTTGGCTCCTTTCCTCTAGTCTTTTACCATAACTTTTTGTCCCACCTTAAACCCTACATCTCTGTTTGCCTGCATCTCTGTTTGATGCCTGCGCAACTTCTGCTACAGGAGGTGGGCGCAATAAACTAAATCTGTTCCTAATCTCCCTACCCAACATTAATCGAGCTGGTGACACTCCAGTGGTGCGTTGGGGTTTACTTCTATAATCAAACAAAAACAAATTAATTGCTGAAACCAAACTATGCCCACTTTCCTTTATTTTAGTAGCTGCAGACTTAAATGTTTCAACAAATCTTTCTGCTGCACCATTTGTTGCCGGATGATATGGTGGTGTGAATGTATGTTTTATCTGGTTTGATTTAAAAAATCAGAAAATTCTTGGCTAGCAAATGTGGGATCATTGTCAGTCACTAGGTGTACTGGGTATCCGAATGTTGTGAATATTTTTTAAAAACATCTATAGTTCGGCTACTGGTTATGTTTGACATTTCAATAATTCTGACGACCCCAAAATGACTTCCATGCAGCTCACTTAAAACTGCTTCTCTCATTGTGTGAGGTACCTACTAACATACGGTATCCCCAAAATAAGCAACCCATGACTAAGGTTAATTAGTTTTTTCTGTTATACAGGGGTAATATTTCTTTGTCTAAAGATTTCTTATCAGGCCATCCATCCATTAAATATCTAATTATTTTGGATAGTGTTCCATCTATTTTTGTTTCGTGTTGAATTTTTTTCCAGTTTATTAAATTGTATTTTGAATTATTTGTATCACAAGTCATACTAAAGTCATTACTTCTATCCACATAATGTTCATTAACTTCTGTATTCTTATTTATTACTGTTCTGGACATAAAATCAGCAGGATTACTTATTGACTTCATGTGTCTAACCTTATAGTTAAAGGCGGAGAGAAATATGGCATAATGTTGCGACCTCTTAGGGCGCTTGTACACGCTAAGAAAATTTGCCGTTCCTGTGGCAGAAATGACAAATTCTTCGTGTAGACGACAAGATTTTTTTCTGTTCCACACACGTAAACTTTTCGTGTCTTCCGCAGACAAGACCAATCGAAACGTGTACACGACACGAATTTTTTCGTGCAGTCGTCAGTCGGGCGTAGGGCGCGCAAGTAATAACAAGTGTGATAATCAATGTGAGTTTCGTTTATTTATATAAATGTTAACTACAAAGCAAAAAAGAATGATAATGAATGAAGCAAGAATGAATTAATGAAATGAACTTTGTTGTGTTTTTTTTGTTGTCTAATGCACACTAGCGACGTCCACAAAATACGACGAACTGCGTCCGTGGCTGTCTATGGTCCGATTCCTATCTGTACTAGTACTATATTATTAATCTGGCTGGGACTACCTGGCTGGGCTGGGCTGGCTCAACCCTACTACACCGCCCCCCGCCGCTCCGCAACAACGTTCGCCGCGTCGTGTCTAGCGCAGATAAGATTTTTTTCGTGCACCGCTGAGAGCAGTGTACACAGTTATTTTCTTATTAAGACACGAATTCTTGGGTAGGCCCGGCTTTTTTTCTTAGCGTGTACAAGCGCCCTTAGCAGCCATCTTTGGAATGCTTTTAGTGGGACCGAATATTCTTAATAGGGCAGTATTATCTGTCTCTAATTTAAAGAAACTGTGGAAAGGCTCGTGGATCAAGGTTGTACCAGTCCTAATTGTGGGAGAAGTGTAGACACCTCGTGGCAGTGGGCAGCAGAAATATAAACACAGGATCTTCTTGGATTTCAATTGTCAATGCATTTATTTACATAATAAACACATGCAATGATCAGATTGCCTCGATTTAAATTGGTATAGTTAACACGGGAAAAACAATAACCTAATCATTACAGTTCTTTGCACACAGCGGTGAGACAAGGAACAAAAGGGAATAGAACCGGAACCTCCATCATGACAGAAGTTCAATATATGTCACACAGACATGACATTTGGCATTGATGGATTAGTATAAACGTCAAATTCAACACTACCCCTTAATCCATACAATGCCACACAAGAACATTAATAATATAAGGTATACACTTTACAAACAAAACATTCAGTCAAAGTACATACCTACATACAAACAATAGCAAACCATGCAGTTATACATTTTATATAATAGCATAGCAAAATCAAGTAAGATATCTTTACACAAAGAAATCAATAATTATTGGAGTCAACACATATTACAAAATACTTAACAAATACTAGTCATTATCCAGTCTTATCAATAAAATTAAGTATCAGACTCCTAGGTTTATATCACTTACAAATTTATCATGTTTTACAGTACCCAAAGCCTTGGTCAGTATATCAGCCGTCATACAATCTGTCTGCAAATATTTAATTGTCACAACATTATTTACAACTAAGTCTTTTACAAAATGGTACCTTACATCAATATGCTTAGTACGTTTATGATTATACTCTTTAGTTTGTAACAATTTATGAATAGACTGGTTATCATTAAATATTGTTACATGATACTCATTGGGAAAAATCTCAGAAAGAAAACTTCTTAGAAAACATATATCTTTACATACATCTGTTATAGCAAGATACTCAGCTTCAGTACTAGAAAGAGCTACACATTTCTGTTTACGTGATTCCCAATTTATTACATTATTCCCCAGTTTTACAATAAACCCAGAATAAGATCTTCTATCAGTTGGGTCATTGGCCCAATCAGCATCTGCATAAGCAATTAAATTCAATTTACTACTTTTATAACAAAATAAAGAATAGTTAATTGTACCCGCTAAATAACGAATAGAAATTGTTTATTTCAAGTAAGTACGTGACTCATAAAAAATTACATTTAAATCACACAATAATAATAATATAAAAGTAAATGGAAAATTATCCGGTCCGGTCCTGAACTTACACCATAAGGCAAAAACTTTTTCATGTATATGTGCCTGGTTCTGTGACTAGTGGTACAGCTTTGACTATCTAAACTAAGTGGTGCCTGTAGGTAGGTAGGCTTTTAGGTCCAGTTCGCAGTAGTATTCTCCGTGTTTCAGGGTATTCAAAATATCGTCTACATGAGGTAATGGAAAATGATCAATCTCTAAGCACTGATTTACCGTTAGTTTGAAGTCACCACACAACCTTACTGAACCATCTGCTTTCAATATTGGAACCACTGGAGTTCCCCATTCATTGTGTTTTACAGGTGTGATTCTACCATTTTTCAGTAATCTATTAATTTCATTATTTACCTTTTCTCGCAGTGTAAATGGTACTCGCCTTACTGGTAAACATTTTGGTTTTGAATTTGGCTTTAATTTTAATGATATTTCATCTCCTTTGAAATGTCCCCATCCCGGGGAAAATACTGCTGCGAACTTTTCTTTTATCAATCGTTGAGCATCTGATACATTTTGCAATACATTATTACCTATGTAAAACTCTGCGTTAATTGGTGGGGGCCAAAATTGTAATTGACTTAGCCAATCACGACTAGTGTAGTATTCTGAGTATTAAACGTCACGGGCGTGTCGGATGCACTAGCTAGCGCAGCCATTCGCCTTGCGGCGGTGCGGACGACAGACGCGTGTCTATAATTAATATCTGTGTTTTATTGGCATTTGACCCTAACCTGGTACAAGTGGCGACCCTGCCAGTGACTAAAAAATAAGAGGTAAGTGCCAATAATTCCAAATAAGCAATTGGTAAATCAACTGACGGCCTAATCTGAGTTGCAAACAAATGCTGGTAAATAATCGCATCGTAGTAATGATTACATGCTCGATGATTCGCCTACCTTGATAAACTGTAAACCCTGTGCCTACATAAAAACCATAGTTGATAAACAACAAATACATTATTCGCCGTGCCATTTTGGCGAAAGTTATAACTACCCTCAAATAGGTTAGAAAGATACAAAATTACTTTGTTAGCAAATTTGAGTAGGTCTAACGAAAAGATGATCACCTACCTACATTGTTAAAAAGAAAAAGTTCTGGAATGCTAATATCAGTACCTAAGTAATTAAGTTTATATGTAGTTAGTTATGCTTTCTGAGGTTCTGAGGACTTCCCCAAGTATAAATATTGCAAATCTGTTTGTGACTCAGTTGGGTGACGGAAGTTGGTTGGTACCTCAAAACCCACAATGATAAGACAAGAGGTAGTTCTAACGAACGGTACCTAAAAACCCACAAAGATATGATCTGACGAGAGGTAGTTCTAATGAACGGTACCTAAAAAACCTATTATGATAAGATCTGATAACAGGTAGTTCAAACGAACGGTACCTACTAATAAATATTTGCATATCAGACAGATATAGTAGAGGTACATAAAGATTTTCACCAAAAAAAAAATTAAATTATTTATGGTACCTAGTAAGTATAAGTTCGATAAAATTGAACGGATCCAAAATTTATTGACCGTTCTAGCAATCAAATACATGTGGCTTACAGTAGCGAATTAGTTTAAAAAGTACATTTGGTACTAAGTAAACATAATAAACATTCTCTTTATGTGAATGGATAATATATTATTCTCTGAGAAATAATGTAATTAACGACAAGTTGACAAGTAAACAGATTGGATCTGAGACTTGTGCTTATAAATTCTTTATTTGAGAAGAAAAAAGCTCATAATATTTAGATTTCAATAGATTGTTAGAATAGAGTAAACAAAGCTAAAGACTTTCCAATAGTTTGTATATTTATAAAGTTTTTGAAATGCATTAATAATATAATACTTGAACTATTTAAAAAATCTAATTTAAATTACAAAGAAATTAAAAGTTCCATGGCAGTTTAGTCTGTTTTGATCAAATTAGTACTAAATAATGGTAAATGATAAAATGTGGTTATCGAAATAGCTAACAGATGGTAAATAGATGTTATACTTTATAAGCAAAGATAATTATAATCAAGGGGAAGAAATAAACTTGAACAATTAGATCGGTTGGGCCGGCTGCAGATTGTTACGAACAATCTAGAGGTAGCTCAACTGATCCGTAATCGATACCAATCGGATGAGTCCCCAAGACGTATTGCTCTGCTGCATGGCAGGCTAGATTAAGAGGTAGTTTTGGTGTAAATCGAAACGGTACCTACCAAAATATTTGTCATTGGCACAGATAGTGTACAATTTTCAAGATTAAAAAAAAAATTGGATTTCCAAGATCAAAAGTATTAAGAGGTAGTTTCGGTAAAAATCGAAACGGTACCTACCAACAAAACATAATTGTTATTAGTACAGATAGTACAAAAATGGTACAAGTATCAACATTAATGAAATTCTTGAATTGTCAAGAGCTAAAGTAGTTAAGTAATCTAACGAGATTAAGAGGTAGTTTCGGTAAAATCGAAACGGTACCTTCCCACCAAATATAATTGTTATCATTATTTTAATATAATAATAATTGTTATCAGTACAGATGGTACAAAAATGGTACAAGTGTCAACATTAATAAAATCCTTGGATTGCCAAGAACTAAACTATAGGTTAAGAGGTAGTTTCGTTGAAAACCGAAACGGTACCTACCAAAAAAAAATGTAATTAGTACAGATTGTACCAAAATAGTACAAGTGTCAACATTAATAAAATCTTTGGATTGCCAAGAACAAAACTATAGAATAAGAGGTAGATTCGATAAAAACGGTCGAAACGGTATCTATCTCCCAAAAATAAATGTCATTGGTACATATAGTACAAATATGGTCACAAGTATAACACCAATTAAATCTTTGGATTGTGCCAAGAAAATGAAGACCCTTAAAGGTTATTGTTATATTTAATGCAACAGACATACAACACCTCTCGCGAAGAGGGTAACGCTTTTGCACATGAGCGAGCTAGCTCTATAAGATATCAGAATCTTCATAAAGGATCAATCTTTTGGATCGTGAGGTTTGCAAAAAGTAGATGTAGGTGTATGCATCTATAGTTATTTTTCACCAAGACAAAACAAATTATCTACTTATTTCGTAGTGAGAAGAAATACAATACGTATTATGTACGTAATATGGTACTTAATAATGGTCAAAAGAGTACTTACAAATGTCAAAGGGTTTAAAAGTGTTCTTTTGTATAAGTTCTAAATTGGGTACTGGTGAAATATGGCTAAAATAAATGTACTGAATATTTAATTGAATAAATAAATTTAATACCAATTCAAGCAATACAACCATAATTTGTTTAAAAAGATAATAATGAAAGATATTTATAAAAAAAAGAATGATATTTACTTATTTAGAACATGGAAAATTTCATGTGTCAAAAAGGCGTCCAGTTCAGCAAGTATTCTGGAGGAAAGACCTAGAAGTTGCCTCCCATCGCTGATTATTTAGCTGCATTTCCTAAATAGACTACAAAAATAATGACCATTTTAGGTTAAATACTTTTGAATAGTACTTCAAATAAATCATTTTTGTAATTAAAACAGCTACAATAACGAGATGGAAAAGTTTCGTTTCTGTAAACATATATTATTTTGTTCGACTACCGAATATTCTGAACTGAACTAAGCTAAAGTAAATGAGTAAATTACATGAGAAAACAAATAAATTACATAACAGAAAGTAAAATAATATTACATAATTACATAATTGTTAAATTGAACAAATAAATTCATTTAAAGTTACTATTTTCATTGCCGCGTCCCTGGGGGTAAAACTGCAGAGGCTGGGCAGTGAATGGGTTAGTAAATATGTACCTAATAATCTACAATTGAAAGTTGAATGTCGAGTTCCGACCGATGTATACCTACCGATATAAAACAGATGTATTTTAATACAATATGTATTAAGTATAAAATGAGGGTGAGCATCAACAACAACCTTTATTATGGTTTAATGATGCACAATTCTATCTGAAAAAAGAGAAGCGACTGAGAAAGACACGGCTTAGTGTCAAAAATAATCTAATAAGTCTAAGCTAATAATTGTACCTAAATTATTTGCAACAGCACAAAATGTTAGGGACTATTAATGCTAACGTTTGCGTGGGATCCACATATTTTATTAAAGTACCATAAAAGTTTAAAATCAAAAGCTCGGCTGCGTGGAAACATACACAGCCGTGGTTACTGAAAATCGACAATGATGCAGAACTCAGTATCATGAGATTTGTTAAGGTCGTAATCTGGTATTCACACCAAACCTGTGGTATGCAATGAGAAGGCCAACTCTTTCAGTTCAGCCTTGAGCTGATGTACCCAGGCATTCAAAATTTGCTGGGTATGGAAGGCTGTTAAAACGCCACACAAATAATTTAAAACTACTAAATGACCATACAAAATTCATATAGGTACTTACTAGAAAATTTGCTTAGAGAAATATTTTCTCGGTTAGACACACCAGGTGGTAGCTATACAGGAGGGTAGCCTAACAGTTGAATTATCATCTGATGTTAAGTTCAAATACGCAGGTAGTTTGAAATTATTTGCAAAGAGTTCGGTATTTGACTATTTCTTGGTATGTTCCTATAGATTATCAAATATACTTTTAATAGTTCACCTACACAGATAGTTTTTACTATTTTACAAAGAGTTCGGAATTACACTGTTTCTTTGTATAGAACTACTAATTTTACTTAGTACCTAATAAAGAATAAAAGATTCAAGATTCTTTCAAGAAAATATAAACATTTCCTAAACATAGAATTTGCTGTTCTGGAAACTAAAGACAAAAATTAATATGCATCTAGAAAGAGATAAGTAACAGGATCTAACAAGGTTCAAAAAGTCTACATAATGAGAAGCCCTCACTAAAGAAAACATACTGCGTCCTCTATCAAACCTCTATCCAATTACTACACACAGTCGTCTACAAGATGGGATATGATATACCTATATTGGAAACTGAAAAATAACTGGAAGATACTTACACGAGAACAACTACGAAGAAACACTCATCATCATCATCAGCCTATATTAGACCACTATTGGACATAGGCCTCCCCTAATGAGCGCCATAGCGCCCTGTCTTCAACTTGCCGCATCCAGCATCTACCAGCAGTCTTCCACAGTTCGTCATTCCGCGTGGGCGGAGGGCGTCCTACAATACGTTGCCAAGTCGCGGTATCCACTCAAGAACACGTTTATCTCAACGATTGTCAGTATTTCGCGAAGTAAAGTCGAAGAAAACATATGGGAAGATTGCACAAATAAGGACCGGTGATCAAAACGATGACAAATAAATGGTTCAAAACAGATTTATCCATTTCGGTTTGGATTAAGTATGTAGTTAGGTAAATGGTTGTAATAAAGTATCCCTTTCAAATTTATTAAATTATAATTAAGTCATTTCTTTTGTAAAGAAATAGGTGGAGATGTGATATAGGTTTTACTAAACAAAATACGGATCATATAGATTAATGAAGCACCTATCTTGTTAATTAAAATTGTACCTAACAGTAGGTATGGTAGGTGTGGTTGTAACCAACCTAAAACTTGTTAGAACATATTATGTAAATTACATGTACAGGTTTAGCATTTTCCAAATAATATTTACCTATCTGTCTTATCTTAGTTGTAATAATTATTGTAGAAAAGTTACAAAAAAACATTTTGTTTATTCATTGTAAAAGGTAGATGTAGTATTCTGAGTATTAAACGTCACGGGCGTGTCGGATGCACTAGCTAGCGCAGCCATTCGCCTTGCGGCGGTGCGGACGACAGACGCGTGTCTATAATTAATATCTGTGTTTTATTGGCATTTGACCCTAACCTGGTACAACTAGGGTTTCTGATTTCTCGACCTATTTTCATTCTCGATGCACGAGAATTCTCGAGGCTAAATTCTCGAGTCTTCTCGAGTCTCGAGGCTTACAAACAAAAAACCAATAGTGGCTTTAAATTTAAAGAAAAATACTCCAAAAAATTTTCGTAATCAACGTATTTTTATTGCACCAACCAACTGCACTTACTAAAAAGGAACAAACGAAACATATCCCAAATCTGACATGAGATTTTTAAAAAATTATGCTTTGGCTGGAAACGCGTTGGATTATAAAAATATATACAAAAAGATAAATTGTTACATTACTTTCAACTAGTATTTGAAATTTGTGTGTATTACCGTAGTATAAAATTACTTACTTTAACTTTACTTTCGTGCAAATTTTTTGCCGTTTCCTACTAGAAAAAAATTACGTGATATTTGCTAAAACCCCCTCTCCCCTAAATGCAAAAGAACCACCTACTAAATCTACCTTTGAGTATTCCTGTGCAGGACCATCAACGAGCAGCAGTATAAGCGATATACGAAAAATAAGGTATACCTATCTTCATCGATTTAGGAATGTACAAATTAGGGATGCAATGCTTTATAGTAATACTATTATAAAATACATGAGTATTTACAGTATTACAAGAAAGGTCTCATAAATGTTTACCCGATTTTAATTTAAAAAAATGTATCTGTGACTAAATAATATATATAATGATGTACCTATGTCATATAGCTATAGGTGTGTCTTTATACTTATTTGTATCGTATTTTTATTTGTTTCGTATTACATTTGTAAGTAGATATTCGATTTTATTTGAAAATGTTTACTTAGATATTTGTAATTAAACTGTGATTTATCATAAGGTAGACCTGAAGTCTGACTAAAACTGTAAAAAATTAAAAACGAGAATGTACCCATAATAAATGTTGATTATTTTTAAAACTAACACACTTCTTTTACTAACTGTACTTATGGTTCGAGGTAAGTCGAAACGATGGGAAGTCGAAACGCAGGGAATCGAAACCGGGGTAACAAATCCTTATAATTAACAGGTATGCCTGTAATTATACCTAAAGGTCTGGATAAAGTTTGATCAAAGTTTTTGAAAGTTACATTACATTGCTGTATATCAAATGAGTCAAATACTTGTTTTTGTCCTCTAGTGACATTACTGTTACATCTGAACTGAACCTGTGTCCAGCTCAAAATTTAGAGTTGAACCCTTCACTTTAATTTGTATGTAGTGGGGGGTTATCCTACTCACACTGACACTAAGTTTTGCAGTCATCATTAAATAATTTTTTAACATCACTTTCTGCATCACTTGTTTCCCTTTGGTCGCACTCTGTCACAGTTTGTGGAGCCTCCAAGATCCTAATGTTTTGATTCTTCGTGCACATCCTAAAGATATGTGCTTGTTTTCCACACTCACTGCAGTACTATTTGGCTAAAGTGCTTTGGGTGTGTTTGATAAAATGTTCCATAGTTTTCACAAACAGCTGAGAGTTCATCCATCCAGATGGATTGGCCAGTCCTAGGGTACCAGTAGGAGCGCCAGCAATCAGGTGTTGCTTGAAATGGACGCGTGGAAAGATCATTACTGGTGGTAGAGCGTGGCCCAAGGCATTGACGATGTAACATGTGGTAACCAATGTACCTTTTTCAGCACTAGTCACCTCACGGGCGTAGCCAGGGTTTAGTATCGGGGGGGGGGTTCAAGAAAATAAAACGACTAAAAGTACATAAAATAAACCCTTATTTGAGAAAAATATTAAAGATGTGAAAAATACATACAGAAAAAAATCTCCACGAAGGAATTGGGGGAGTCTTTTTTCGAGCAGTGGGACAGTATAAACTATAAGCGTTCTGTTGTATATCACAGAAACACAAAATATTACAAAATTATTCTTCTGTTTTTCTTTTTAAATATATCCACTACTTCATTCGCATCAATTTCTATCCCATAATGAATGTTCATGAGAGCCAAGCCGTTCAGTCTGTTTTCACTCGTTGTGTTTCGCAAGTAGTTTTTAAGTCTTCTTAGGCTTGAAAAGGTCCTTTCTGGGGTAGCAGTGGAAACAGGGATGGTAGCCAATATTTGCAACAATGTGTAAATATTTGGATATAGTTTTTGGTCACACTTATCTAAGCATTCCAAAGCTGATTTTGGAGTAGGGGAGGTGGGAGTCATAGCTGCTTTCCACACTTCAAACTCTGCTTTGACGACAGATGTACTTTTTTCGGGCAGCACTGCCGAATACATACAAAACGCCTCTTCGATTTTACAACCGGCCGCAAAATTTGACGGTAACACACCAGACAGAGCCGATACTACTTTACGGTGTTTTGTAAACCTCTCAATCAATTGTTGAATTGTATGGTCGAGAAATGGGATGAATAAATTTATTTTGTAATACGTGGATATATCCGACGCAGGAATGTTAGAGCGATTCAACTGCCTTCCGACGATACGTGGCATAAGCAGTATTCCACCATTTTCTTCGAGCAACACCTTTGCTTCTTCATAGAGATGGAGGTACTCTTCGTCAACTTTATCTCTCAAAAGTTGCAAGGCATTAATAACATTATCCACGTGACTGAATGCTGTTATCAGGTCTGTGTTAATTGCCTGCAGTTGCTTTGATAGCGACAATGTGTAGCTCATGACTTTTTGAAGAATCACTAGGCACATAACAAAATTTGAAGATCGAAGTGTGTTAAGCATTTGGACGGCTTGTTGCGATGTTTCTTTATTGTGGCTAGATTGGAGTTCTTCGAGAGCATGCACAATAGCTAAATAAATTTCCTTGAATCTTATAACGGCTTCATGCTTGTGAACCCACCGTGTTTCGCACATCGCAAGCAGGCTTTTTTGCTGATCAGCCGGTAACACATCCCGAATTTTTTCTTTCAGAACGCCAGTGCGTTGAGCCGAATGTCTAAAGTAGGATCCAACAGACTGCACGATCCCAACACAATTTCGCACATCTACTTGTGAACATGAGTCAGCAATAGCAAGGTTGAGAGAGTGTGCACTACAATGTACATAAAGAGCAATAGGACATTCTTGACGAATATACGCTTGGGCACCGCGCAAATGCCCACTCATAGCTGCAGCCCCATCGTAACCTTGACCAACCACATGAGAACATTCAAGTCCATGCTTTTTCAGAGCTGTAATTATGAGATTTGCAAGACCGGATCCTGTCAGGTCAACAGTTGGAATATACTCTAAAAACATCTCCTTAACTTTATGTTGTTTAACATCTTTTAAATCAACATATCGCAAACACAACGAGACTTGCTCAATATGCGCAATATCAGTCGTCTCGTCAGCAAGAATCGTAAAAAATTTGGCTTCTTTTACTTCACGGATGATCTTATGATGAATAATTTCACCACAAATGTCAATTATTTCATTTTGGATTTGAGGGCTCGTGTAAAGGGCATTCTTCTGAGAAGTGACCAAATGCTCAGAAAGATCTTTATCCCCAGATTCGGCTGCGTACCGCAACAGTGCTCGAAAATTACCATCATTTTGAAGTGGTAGTTCAGATTCTGGTGTAATCTGGATCCGTCCCGAATCAGTTTTACCTCTTAAAGGTATACCTTGTTTGCCGCAAAAAATTACTCCTTTTACGATAGGGATTAGTTTCTTCCGGTTTTCCTGTTGCTGTCTCTTTCTTTCAGAAGATAACTGATCGTCGACTGAAGAAGCCTGAGAAGACATTACTTTTAGGAAGTTATCTGCGAGTTCCGAATTTCGTTTGTGATATCCTGATTTTGCATGAGTTTCAAATAATTCTAGTGCATTTTTCCACTTGCAAAAGGGATCGGTTACAAGCTGGCCGACCCGCTGATGGCCCCCTTTACCTTCATCAAGTGAACGTCTCATTACGACGCAAATTCTACAGTATGCTCCACTTTTATATTCAGAATATGACAACCAGGGGAATCTTTCCATCCATTTCATTTGAAAGCGCAAATTTCGTTTTGTAGAAGTGGGAAACTTATAATCTTTAGATGGAGTCCAAGGTTCTTTTAAAATTTGAGCCTTTAGATATTCATCCTCCATTTTGTCTTGATTCGCATAAAAACCAACATCCAATTTAGCAGAATGAAAAGATGACGTAACAGGTGAGCTGGTGTTACTGCTGGTTGGTTCCAGGATAAATGTAGGCTCGGTAGTGGTAGTCATGAAACAGGGCGCCGGCGGTATCACCGACTCCATCTCGACGTTGGATACTGCAAACGAAGTCGAAGGCTCGCTTGTCGTCACAATTTTAGTGTCGGCATGCGAACTAGTTGTTGGTCCCAAATACTCTTCTTTACGGGTAGCCGCTTGACCACACCACTTTTTCCAATACTCCATACCTTTAAGCTTATCGCCTTTTCTTTTATGTTTCTCCATTTTCTCTTTACCTAAAATATATAAAAACTAGCTGTAACCCGCGACTTCGTACGCGTTATGCTTAGTGCAATAAAATATATTTAGGGAAGGTAAATTGGAATAAATGGGTTCTGTTCTATCTCATCAATAAGGAACGCGTGATTGGTTAAGTCTTTCGTCATCTACTTATCTATCCATCTGTCAACTGTCTACTCCTTTATAGTATATATATTGATGAAATTAACTCTTCTACAACAAACTCAAGTTTTTGCATAAAGATGCCCTGTTTTGGCTTTCGGTTACTGAAAATAGTTCAAACTTAACATTTACTCTCTCAAACTAACTTTTAATGTCTAGAAACACTTTGAAATCGGACTATAACCTAAAAAAGTTGTTTTTTCGCCAAACAAAGTAGTGTAGTGCCGCTTTTCAACAAAATTTCAGGAAACGCTGAAACACGTGTTTGTTTATTTCGTAAGGAGAACCTACACGTAAACTTTTGACAGTCTTCTTCTAACGGTTACGGAAATACAAAGAATTTTTGTTACAATTTCAATCCCTAGTTTGGACCCCTTAGGATGCAAATTTTCAAAATTCCTTTCTTAGTACGCGCCTACATCCAAAAAGGAATAAACTCTCCAAATTTCAAGTCTCTAGGGTCAGCGGTTTAGGCTCTGCGTTGTCTGTCAGTCAGTCATCTATTCTTTTATAATATATATTGATACTATACTAAGAGGTAATATAATTTACACATCAAAGACTGACTAGCCTTCCGTCCGCAGCTTCGTACGCGATAAATTAATTTTCCCGTAGGAAAAGGTATTATTCTTCCGCGGTAAAAAGTAGCCTTTGTCACTCAGCAATAATGTAGCATTCTAATGATAAAAGAATTTTTAAAATCGTTTCCGTAGTTTTTGAGTTTATTTGTTACAAAAATACAAAGCTTTTCTCTTTATAATATTAGTATAGATTATGCTAAGTAGGTAATCAGGACAATTTATTACGATATTTAATTAATTACTTTGAGGCGTAGATGGCCTCATTTTACTGATTCATCAAATAATAGAATAAGTCTTGAGGATAAAATCCAAATTGAAAGTTTTTATTTCTAATGTTAATAGTACATCTATACTATATAATATTATGAAGAGGCAAGATTTGTTTTATGTTTGAAATGAATAGGCTCCGAAACTACTGGGCGATTTGAAAAATTCTTCCACCATTAGAATCCTACATTATCTGTGATGAATATAGATTATAGAATATTTTCAAAAAGTTAGGGATCCGTATGAAAACTTTGATAATGTAACCCAAGTGTGAAAATAATACGAAAAAAACCTTAAGTATATCGCATACGCTGCGGAAATTATTGACAATAGAGCAAAATGTACTACAAACAAGACAAGTGTATTTTATAGAGGACATCAATATCTACAAAAAAATCTGTAATACCATATGTCTAACTATTACAGTTATGTCACAATAACTACTTTTTCATGTTAAAATATGCAATAGTACCGCCGAAAAATCCTTATATCGCGTACGCTGCGGAAACTATTGACTTAGAAATAGAAATAAAACACCTTTGAAAAATTTATAAAAATAAATAAAAAACAAAACAAAATGAATTAAAGATAATATCTAAATTATTTTTAAAATATACTATGTTATAAAGCGTTATGGCCGCTAAGTCAAGCCAAGTCTGCCAAGAGTGTTAAAATTATTTATAATTTTTAAATGTTTTCTTAAATACGTGCGAAGCCGGGGCGGGCCGCTAGTAGTGTATAAAAATATAAGCTATTAACGTGACTAAGGCTCAACGAAAAATGAATCAAAATGAACTGAATTTTGAAAGAAAAAGGCTTTGGATTTTGAATTCGGAATGTCAAGAAAGCTTTAAAATAATAACCAAGCTATCCCTGATCAAACAAAATGATTAAATAGCATTATAAAGGATTAAATCATGAATACTTTTAAATCCTTAAATTTAGTATTTAAAGTAATTCAATAGCATTAAATAATTTTAATGCTTTCAAATACTTTTTAATCCTAAAAACATGAATTAAAAAATTAAATTAAAGTATTTGAAAGTATTAAAACTTTTTAATCCTTTTAAATCATTTCGTTTAATCAGTGATATCACCTTGCGACAATTTTAATAAAATCCGTTAAATATATCTGAAGATGACAGTTTAGTTTTAAAAATAATCGTCAAATTATTCCTCTACACTGCAAGTTTAGAAATATTTACTATTTACTTACCCTTGTATTTATAAGACAAGTGTTTACTCCTGTGTTATCTTGAAGACAAATCCTTTTAACGTATGTAGTGAAAATTCTAAATCTACGTAGGTCAAATTATAAAAATGTCAAAACAGCTTCGTTCACCAGCGCTCGGTAATTATGTGAAGGCGACAAGTGCGCCGCGCACTTGTCGTGCAGCGCGCCTGATACGAAAGGGCACGAAAATATACGAAGATTACCGAATGCGATCCGATAACCGACGACGCGCGACGGCGGAGGAATCGAAACCACCGTATACCTATTTTAATGTAAAGTACCTAATAGTAATCAATGAGATATGCCGCGCGCCTGTTCTTATTTTAATTCTATGAATGTTAATATCTGAACTTTTCGGGGGGGGTTTGAACCCCCAAAACCCTCCCCCTGGCTACGCCCGTGAGTCACCTTGCTTACTTGTTTTTGTCCTCTAACTGCCAAAACCTTGCCACACTTTTGTACTGTCATAGTGCTGGTTTCGTCAAGATTAAAAACCCTTGTTCCATCACCGAACGATGGCTGTCTTGCCATAACATCTTCAAGGTTGTCAAAAAACACACCCACATTGTGCCTATTGAATGAAGTGGCTCTACTTAAACTGCATCCCTCTGGAGTTCGCAGGCTTAAAGTCTCGTGACGTTTCCTGAAATGGTAAAGCCAATTGATACCAGCGAGTTCTGTTTCGTGCCATTTTTGGGGCACTTGAACATCGTTTTGTTTTGCCATTTCATATGCCAATCGCCGGACATCAATTGTCGTTAACCCATAAAACATCTGACTACACTTTTTGATGTAATCCACCAATGATTCTTCTTGTGCGCTATTGAATATTTTTTTATTGGCAAAATTTGGCGTCAATCTAATTGTCTGCAAATTCATTGGAAACTTTGTTGTTTTTTTATAGTATCTGTATAAAGTTGTATATGGAATGTTCAAAGACTTTGCCACTTGTCTAATTTTTTTTCCGTCTAATATCAAATCTATCCCTTTCTTCATCAAATCTGCACTATGTAGACCAATACTGGTCTTCCTCTTTCGATTACGAACCATTTTGCCAACCAAGCTAAAACAAAAAAAAAATAGTTGGTGTTTTGTACAATACAAAGGGGGCACAGTTAATCATGATCCACTGAACCCCAAAAGAAATCAGTCCAGTGTGCCCCAGAAGGTGAATTTGAAAACATTTGTCAAAAATCAGTTACCTTGTTTTTAAGTAATACATAATATTTGGACATCGATTTCCATACTTATTGAAACCGTAGTTTATAAAAAATAAGTACCACCAGGATATTTCCAACAGGATTTTACAAAAAAACTTCGTGAAATTAACCAAAAATTAAAAAAATGCAACTTACCCGTAGCAGTGTAACCGTAGCGCGCCTTCTCGACGTTGTGGTCCGGCGGTCACTGGCACGGGGAGGGGGCGGTGAGTTAGTCGGCTCTTGGCTTGTGTTTGCGTGTGTGTGTGAGCCGTAGTAAATGAGTTATAGATGTTTAACCACTGCGCCCCGTGATTCACTGCGCCCCCCGTTCCCCTACAATCTTTTTTTAAGTGATTGTTCTTACAACAGCAATGACATTTAGCTTTTTGCTGGTTTGGGTAAGGTGGATATTTTTCCGTTTAGGTCGTTGATGTCCACTTCTTTCTGATAAAACACATTCTCCACTCTATTGCTAGCTGACCCGTTGGTGTGTACATAAAATACGTTGGTTAGGGCACTAAGAAACAAAAAATAACACATAAGAAACAAAACATAATACTTACATCAAAACCATAACATTAGTAGCACTGCTGAAAGCTATCTACATATTATTGCATGCATACATAACTAGATCATTACATAACTAGATTATTACATATACAGGGTGTCCAGTGGCAGATTTCAAGTTTGAGCAAACATAGTTTCTGAACGCAAAACGAAGAGGGGCGCGGGGGGCGTCGTAAGAAGCGCAAGCGGTGCGGATATTTCAGTTGCCATAGAACAGTGGAGTGGAGCGCATCGTGCTTTTGCCATCAAGGCATACAATTCGAGTGGATTTTCGTTATCTGTAGCACGCCGTCGATTTAATAATCGTTACGGTATTCGTCGATTACGTGATGGACCATCGATAAACCTCATTCAATCATGGGTAGCAAGGTTCAGAGCTACAGGATCAACATTAATAGACCCAGGCCAGGACCTACACCATCGGTAGCGGTAGTAACAGTCTGGTGTACCATGTCTGCATCTGCAATCATAGGGCCCTATTTCTTTCAAAATCAACGTGTCCTTACTGTAACTGTGAATTCGGAGAGATATACCCAGATGTTTAGTGAGTTTTTAGACTAGAACTACAAAATAGTCCATCCTTCAACCGAAACACATGGTTCCAGCAGGACGGAGCCACAGCTCATACTGCTAATGTGTCCATGAATGCAGTGCGGCAGTTATTTCCTGAAAAAAACGTATCCCGAAACGGTACCATTCCATGGCCACCTAGATCACCCGATTTAAGCCCATGTGACTTTTTCTTATGGGGATACCTAAAATCTGTGGTTTACAAAACCAATCCGAGCACTGTGACACAACTTAAAGAAAATATTCGAGCCGAAGTCAGCAGGATTCCCCAGTCGCTCTGCAAACGCGTTTATGAAAACATGCGTGCTAGACTGAAAGAGTGTGTCAGACTCGATGGCCGCCATTTGGAGAATATGGTTTTAAAAAAATGGAATCCGCATTTGTTGTTATCTACTATCTAGCTTTCAAATGAGACTACTTTGAATAAAATACACCATTAACTCAAAAAGAAACGAAGAAAAAAGCAGATGAAGTAGTCTTCATATAAAAAATATTAAAACTGCTTTGTTTTTGAGATAAATAACATATAATTTTTTTATCCCGATTTTTATCGATAAATATGTGTCGTGTATCCGCACATTTCGTTTGACCAAGGTTCGACAAACTACATTGTAGGTAACAACGCATTTTTTATTATCTCTGACCCGTGTACGTACAAGTACCTACTTTGTGCAGTGTGGGTATCATTGGGTGCTATGGGTATAGTCTTATGTATAAACGAGCAGTTTCTTCTGCGTATTTTTCATACTTTTCTACATCTATAATGTATCCGCTCGAGATGGTTCCAAAATGACTTTTAATCGATATATTCATTCGTGATCTACTAGATAACTACCTAACCTAGCACAGAAATAGTTTTGCTTTCTTTTTCTTCTTAAGTGGGTGATAGACGTACGAACTTGAAGTACGCGGATTTTAAGATCGCCAACTTACTCGGCTCGACGTTAGTGACACACGTGAAACTTACTCACTCTGTATTGCGATGTCTTCGACAGAAGAAGTTTTGTGTTATTTAGGAATTATATCTTATTACATTTCAAAAACTAAAAACAATAGACGAAGGCGAAAAGTGTGGGTTAAGAACTGGCTTACAAAAAGAGAGCGTTTATCACATGTGAATTTAGTAAGAGAGTTACGTGAAGAGAAGGAAGATTTTCAGAATTATTTCAGAATGCCTGAGCCTGTGTATGAAGAACTTTTGTGTTTAGTTACACCAATTATAGCTAAACAGGATACTTGCATGAGAGAAGCTATTTCACCGCATGAACGTTTAAGTGCAACATTACGATTTTTGATAACTGGTGGAACATATAAAGATGTAATGTATTCGTCAGCGATATCAAGACAGTCATTGGGGTACATAATTCCTGAGACATGTGACGCAATCAATCTACTCTGCACTGAAAACATGTTTGAAGGTATGTATCATTTATTTATTACATACTTTATAAATAAAATAACTCAGTACAAATAATCAGACTTTATTTTGCAATGGCACATTAACATTAGTGCTTAACAAATAAATTTACTCTTGAACATATACAAATGTAACGTACCTACTATTTTATTTATTTTTAGTTATTATTATTAAAGTTTAAATATTCAACCAGGGTGTCCGGGATACTAATAATTTGCGAGTCTTGTGTCAAGTTAAATGCTTGTGTTTCTTGCAGCTGGGCTGGAACAGCTGGCATGTGTATCAATGGTCTTTGGGGTACCTGGACTGGAACTGGATTATGTATACTTGTATTAAATGTTAATTTTTCAAACCGTCCCAAAAAAATAACTTCATTGATGAGCTTTTCAGCTATGCCTTGTTGAATAATAGCAGTCATGTTGCGGAGTTTAATTGCGACATTTTTTCCTATAGCATCACATTCGTCATCTGGGTTTTGTAATCTTTTACCTATTAACGATATTGTGTCTTCAATGACGGCATTGCCGTGTCGCTTACGACGTGCAGATGAAGCAATAGATGTTGCAGGTGTCGCAGGTGATGATACGTTATAAATGGTACTCTGTAAATAAAAATGATATCATTTATACTGAATTATGGGTTTTTTTGTTACAGTTCCCGAGTTCAGAAGAAGAATGGCTAGGAATTGCTGAAGAGTTTGAGCGTTCATGGCAATTTCCAAATTGTTTAGGAGCCGTCGATGGGAAACATGTAGCTATAGTCCCTCCTGCCGGAGCCGGCTCACATTTTTTTAATTATAAAGGGTATCACAGTATTGTACTTATGGGAATTGCAAATGCAAATTATGAATTTATTTATGTAGATATTGGAACAAATGGACGTATTTCTGATGGAGGTGTATTACAAAAAACTACATTCTTTCGAAGATTGAATTCCAAGCGTTTAAATCTTCCTTGCCCCAGAAAACCAAGCGGACATTCAGAAGAATTGCCTTATGTATTTATTGGCGACGAGGCTTTTGCTTTGAGGACAGATTTTATGAAACCGTACCCACAAAGGCAATCACAGGCTAACTCAAGTATGAGGATATACAATTATAGAGTATGCAGGGCTAGAAGAATTGTAGAAAATGTTTTTGGAATTCTGACGGCAAGATTCCACATTTTTCGATCGCCTATAAATACCAGTGTGCACAATATTAACAAAATAGTTTTGGCATGTTGTGTATTGCACAATTTTTTAAGGAAAAAAGTAAGACAAACTTACAGTCCACATCAGCACTTTGATAGTGAAAATCACGAAAATGGAACTATTGAATTGGGGCTGAGACCACAAAATGGAGAATTACAGTCACTACAACAAACACATGGTCGTAACCCCACCCAAAATGCAAAAATTATCAGAGAAAAGTATGAAACTTACTTTAATACTAGTGGTGCAGTGTCATGGCAACAAAGAATGATATAATAATAGTATTTTTACCTGGGTATCATTTTCACTGTGTTCAGCATCAAATGTATTTTCACTATCTTTAGCTGTCTCCTGTTCGCTGCTGTCTATATTGTCAGTTGATTGTTCACCTGCAATTAAATAAAAACCCTCTAAATTTACTTTTGGTTTTAATGTTCAACATCACAATGTCATTATTGTAATGAAAAAAAGTGCTATAATAGGTACTCTATTTTAGGTAGGTACCTACCTAATTTAGGCACAGGCATAACAAAGAATACGCACGTATAATATATAATAGTGTATAGAGAAATTCTTTAATAAATAATTAAACTTACCTTGGCCTTGATCTTTGAGAAATTCAAGCTGACTGTAATACCATAATTTTGGCATGTATACCTGGTCAGTTCCTGAACCTGTCCTCTTGCTATCTTGCACTTTTTTATGTTCTTTTCGGAACCCAGCCCTTAATGAATTAATTTTTTTCTTGACGTTCTCAATCGTAGCATCTCTTTCTACCTTCCGTATAATTTCTAATAAATTATTGTATGCTTGAAGCTTCAAATTTTTGTCTTTGTAATCTTTGCTTCTAATTTTCCAAAGACAAGGGTTATTTCGGAAAGCTTCTATAAATTCGGTTAGCAGTTCATGCGAATAAGTTCGAAAATCACACATTTTGAGAAATTTCTGAATCAAAATTAACAAAAATTGTAATTTAAACAAGCATGCGCGTTCATGGACTGGCGAAACAAAATGGCGACTCGCGGCTCGCAGTGCTGCCACACGTACGAGCCAAGACGAGCTACGAGCAAGATTTCAAACCGGCTAGATCGCCGACGAACTTACTCGGCGGTTTTAAAGTACGCGTACTTACGGTGACACACGAGCGAAAAAGGTCGTCGAGCCATAAGTACGCGAACTTACTCGCGTGTCTATCACCCCCTTTATTTCATCTATCTCCTTCTTCTTTTTTTTCGCTATTAGTGTTTGATCCGTTAATTTTTTTTCTAAAACGGACAGGGTATTTGGTGTCACTCTTAAAATTGTGATAATTAATTGCATAAGTTTCTCATGATATGATTCTTACACTAAATTTTCTGGATTGTAGTGTTTACGTAAGGGCGAGTTTCGATTAATTTTGCACAGATAGCGGAATCACTGTCACCGTCATAATTATATTCCATATATCAGTCCGTGCATGTCTATAGATCATCTAAATCCTCCGACAAGAATAGCCGATTCCATTCCGGTTGAGGGATCACAATAATTTTTGAAACATTTATGTTCTTTAGGATTCTCTTTCTTTAACTGTGCGTGTGCGCAAATACAGTAGTATTTATTTTTTACTCCAACATAGAGAATTTTTGCTGTTTTCTTGCCTATTATTACAGCTGCCCCTGACAAAAGCGAGTAATTCTTTTTGTAGACCGGTGCGTTTGCGCCAGCAACCATCAATAATCACGTCGATAACTGGGACACCGTCGTCATTAACTCGACCTTCCGATATAGCTATCTCTCGTTCTGTTTTAGCGGCATCATTCATGGTTTTTACTGAAATAGCTTCCCACATATCTGCAATGTTCGTATGACATTTTTCGTACAATGTATACGACATGCTAAGCAACTCCAAAGCAGCGGACAGCTCTTGCAACTGTGAGTGACCACAGCCAATTCCCACAGTTCCTTACACATAGATTTCTTCTAATTAAAAGAATACTGTTCAAGTAATCAAAAATTTATTTTGGTTACTCTTCTTTTGCTTTATTTTTCAATGTAAAAATCAAGTCTGTAATTCATATCAATTCGGAGAAGAAGGCAAATATGTATAAAAATTGAGATATTTTAGATGTTTTTTTCATCAAACACATGCTACACAACACAACAGCACAACTAAACTAAAAAGTATCTTGGCGCTTCTGTACAGAATGAAATGAAATCTTAGGTGTAGGAGTCTAAGAATCCTAGGTTTCAGTAGGATCTCAAAGATCATGAAAATGTAGATTTTTTCGAAAAAGCAGCCATAAGCATATACCTACGAGTACTTATGTTCCATTTTATTGACTAAATATGAATGAGGATGTAGTTGGGTACAAGAAAATTTATTTATGATCTGCTTTTGAAAGAGTAAGTACCTACCTACAGATTGATGAACACTTGCTGCCACATTTTAATACCTACCTAGTATGTCTAATCTACTTGAGGTGGTGTAGTATAAGACATAGGTATAACCAGTGTATTAGGGTACTTGAGTAGTAATAAAGCAACGTCCGGACAATGCAGTCGTTTCCATAAAACCTCAGCCCTTCCTCCCTCCGCGCACCTCATGGCGACCCTGCCATGCGCCCGCGCGCGGCGGAGCGCGGCGAGCGGGCCGAACCGCGTTCGCGTCAATAATAAATAATAATTAGAACATTTAATTTAAAATTATGTGACGTGAAAATTATGTGACAAAGTGTAGTCATATCTAAGAACTTTACCGGCTGATCAGTATTACATAATGATTCTTTGAATTTTACGAGTGCCACCTACCTGCCTAATATCCAGCCAGCCCTACGATGTACAACAGAAGAATAGAGAAGGAAGAAAACAGAGTTCCTGAACACCACCGGTAACAATGAGCAGATCAAAAGGTCAGATAAATTTACTTATTTTTTTTGAAAATTGCCGATTTCTGTTTCCTGAAAGAAAAATAAATAAATGATGGCATTCATTTATTTTTTTGGTGCAAAAATACCTACAAAGATTTAAATAAGAAATGGCAAACCCAGATCTTTAATATTTTTTGGCCGCTTTCGAAGAGAATAATTCCGAAGAAAGAACTTAATAAATATATTTACATACCTACAAATTATGATAACTAGAATCTAAGGAAGATAAATAAACAAATAGAGCATAAAGAAAATCTAAACATTTCGATAAAATGAGATTCATTGCGAAATAAGTTCTAGAAGGTGCACGAATTCTCAGAATTGCAAGGCGCATATTGCAATGTGATTCGATGTTGGTGTTCGATGTCGGTGCATGGTAACTACTTGCGACGAGTTACGGATGAGTAACGCTGACATTGCCGATTCCATCGCATCGTATAACGTATTGTGTTTACTGCAATTTAAGTTCGTGGAAATGAGCTTTGTGTGATAATTGTGTAATTGTGTTGTGTTTTATTTAATGGTAACTACCGAGAACTTGAGTACCTACTTACCTACTTCGTGAACGTTTCTAACATGATGAAATTTATTCGATGAACTCCATAAATATTTGTTTAAAGAACTACGTAAAGTATGGACTTGGGAACATTTTTATTTTTGTGAAGTGAAACCTATTTTCTTAATTTTTATGCTTGTAATTTAACTTAATGGATAGATTAAAAGAATTAGTTGATGGATTAGATGATATACGAACATACTTAATTAAAATAGGATCTAGTAGACGTCAAGGACAAATTTTAGAGAAAAAGGGAAGTGAAGCAAGAGAATTATTAGGACGAATAAAGGAGTTATTAAATGTTTTAGAGGATCAAGTTAGTACAAAACAATTACCTCCAGAATTTGGTAGTTATTTATTGAAATATAGAGCAAAGGTGAATGAACTGTACTCAGCTATTTTAGATTTTTGTAAACCACAGACGCATAACACGGAAAAAGATCAGTCAACTACAACAATGGCAAATAAGGTAAATTTTGATTTAAAAACTGCAGTGAGTTTGCTTCCGATTATGACAGATAAAGAAATTGATACGTACAACTTAATTGATGCTATAGAATTATATAGTGCTATGATTACAGATGAGACTAAGCCATTATTAATTGCATTCATATTAAAGACGAGACTTTCAAGAAAAGCTAAATTGCGTTTAGGTACGTCTTATACAGACATAAATCTTTTGTTAGCGGACATTAAGAAACATTTACTTACTAAAAAATCCGATACAGCATTACAGTCTAAGCTACAAAGTTCTTTTCAAGGTAACAAGACAATTCAGCAATACGGAACTGAAATTGAAAACTTGTTCGTAGAACTTACGATTTCACAGGCTGATGGTGACAATAACAAATACGACGTGCTGCGACCAATTAACGAGAGGAACGCTATTAAAAGGTTTGCAGATGGTCTAAAGAGCCAGAGACTTAGTACTATAATATGTGCTAGAAATTTTGCGAGCTTGAGTGAAGCTATTAGAGCAGCTGAAGATGAAGAGGTAAGTAGCTCATCTCAGCAACTTATGACGTTAAGAGGAAAAGGAAATAATCGAGGATCAAGGTACAATGGTCATGATGGATATAATCAGAACAGGTATGGTTATATTCAAAATCGAGGTTACTATCGTGGCAACAACATCAATCAGCGAGGAAACCACCGTGGAAGAGGTAATGGACGAGGTAACAATGGTATGCGTGGAACCTATAGCTATCGTAGTCCAGGTAATAGTAAATGGCAAAGAGGATCATCTCGTGGACGTGGAAAAATTCACTACATGAATGACGAGGTAAGTGGACAGAATAATCATCATCAAACATCTACATCAAACGAAAGACAAAAGCAGACAGAAGACAGTACTCCAAATCTGTCAGAATTTTTTCGTGACTAAAAGTATTTTTACAGGAGAAAGTATTAACCGAGTGAACTCGACAGTAAATAATAAAAATTTTGATTTATTAGTTGATACAGGAGCTTCGATCAGTGCAATAAAAGAAAAGTTTTTGAGAAATTTAAATTGCAAAGTATATAGTGAAAAATTTGATATAGAAGGAATTGGTGGAATTCTCACAGCAAAAGGATACGTTATTTTAAAATTAAATTTCAATGGTTCTGAATTTAATCATAAATTTTATGTTTTTAAAGATTTACCTTGTTATGCATCTGGAATTTTAGGACAAGATTTTATTTTAAAACATAGTGGAATTATAGACTATCAAAATTGTACATTAACATTAACTAATCAGTCAAACGAAACTGTTTTAATATCTTTATTTGTAGACCAGGTAATTAATTTAGAACCAAGGTGTGAAACAATAGCATATTTACCAACGGATTGTAAAAAAGATTGTTTGGTGTTAGCAAAACAATTAACTGATCATGTGTTTTTAGCAAATTCAATATGTAAACCTATTAATGGAAAATTGCCAGTTAAACTATTGAATACAAGTGAAAAAGAGTTACAAATAAATATTTTTAAGCCACATGTACATGATTTGGATGATTATGTAGTAACAAAATTTTGTAAGACCGATTTAAACACTGAACGAGTAAAAAAGTTATTTTCATTATTAAAATTAAATACATATCTGCATAAAGAAGAACAAATTGCTATTGAAAATATTTGTGCAAAGTATAATGATGTTTTTCATTTGCCAAATGATAAATTAACAGTAACTAATATTTATAAACAGGACATTAAATTAAAAGAAAATGCGACATCAGTTTATACAAAGCCATATAGGCTACCATTTTCTCAAAAGAAAGAAATAGAAAAACAAATAAAAGAGTTACTTGAGAATGATATTATAGAAGAAACAACAAGCGAATGGTCCAGTCCATTATTAATCGTTCCAAAGAAACTAGATAGAACAGCAGAACGTAAATGGAGAGTTGTTATAGATTATAGGCGTTTAAACGACAACATCAAGGATGACAAATTCCCTTTACCCAATATTACTGATATATTAGATTCACTTTCAGGTTACGTATGTTACTCACATTTAGATCTTTCTCAAAGTTATTATCAAATAGAATTAGAAACAAATAGTAGAAAATATACATCTTTCACTACAGATCAAGGTCAATATCAAATGAAAAGACTTCCTATGGGACTAAAAATAAGCCCAAGTGCTTTTTCAAGAGCCATGACTGTTGCTATGGCGGGCTTAAATTATGAAAATTGTCTCATATATTTAGATGATCTTGTTGTTTTAGGTAGAAATTTGGTTGACCATAACAAAAATTTAATTTTATTATTAGATAGACTTCGTAAAGTAAATTTAAAACTAAACCCATCAAAATGTGAATTTTTGAAGAAAGAATTACTATATCTGGGTCATGTAGTATCAGATAAAGGAGTCTACCCAGATCCACAAAAGATAGAAGTAGTTAAAAATTATCCTAAACCAAAATCGATTGATGAAGTTAAGAGATTCGTTGCTTTTGCAAACTATTACAGGAAATTTGTGAAAAATTTTGCTTTAATAGTACTACCGTTGAATAAAATGTGTAGGAAGAATGAAAAGTTTGATTGGACTGAAGAATGTGAAAAATCATTTAAAATGCTAAAAGAATGTTTAGTTAACCCTCCAATACTTGATTATCCAGATTTTAGTAAAGAAAATGAATTTATTCTTCAAACAGACAGTTCGGGATTTGCAATTGGTAGTGTATTGTCAAATAAAAATGGAAAGCCGATAGCTTATGCTAGTAGAAATTTAAATAAAGCTGAGCTAAATTATCCTATAATTGAAAAGGAATTATTGGCAATAGTGTGGTCCGTAAAGTATTTTAGACCATATCTATTTGGAAGAAAATTTACCGTTAAAAGCGATCATAAACCGTTAGTTTATCTTTTTTCCATGAAAGATCCTTCTAGTCGTTTGACAAAGTTTCGACTATGCCTAGAAGAATATGACTTTAAAGTGGTGTATGTGCGTGGAAAAGACAATGCAGCAGCTGATGCATTATCTCGTATAATTATAACTAGTGATGAGTTGAAGAGAATGAGTGATGAATGTATGTATGTGATGACGCGTGCACAATGTAAGAAAGCGAGAGAAAGAGAGAAACCACTTGGATCTCAAAATGTGACTATGAATGAAGACAGCGAAAGGAAAGGCCAACCTAACGTTGTTGAAGTTCTTAAGAAAAACATAAATGACATTGAATTTACTATGATAGATGGTAAAAAGTTACAAAAAATTAAAAAGAATAATAATATTGACACACTCGTATCAAAGGAAGGAAATTATATTTATGTAGGAGGTCCTCAAGAATCAATATATTTCAAGAATGATAATCCAAAATCTTTATCAGTAAAAACGCGAGTCGATTTGCTGAAAGAATTGGAAATGTTTTGTTCTGAATTAAAAATAAATGAGCTCATTATAATAAAAAAAGAAGAAAATGTTGAATTAATAAGAAAGTTAATAAAAGATATAAAAGACGATGTTAACTGGAAAGGTCCAAGATTTTGCATAATTAATAATGTAAAAAGAATATTTGATGATGACATGAAAAAACTAATTATAAATGATTTTCATCTTTTACCGACAAGTGGACATGCAGGAATAAAAAGAACAGTGAACAATATTAAAAAATATTATTATTGGCCAAGTATAGAAAGTGATGTAAGAAAATTTATTAATAAATGTATAAATTGTCAAAAAAATAAACATCATAAATATATAAAAGAGCCGATGAGCATAACAACTACATCTTCAACGTCTTTCGAAAAGGTATTTCTAGATATTGTTGGTCCGATAGATAGAGATGATGAAGGATTTATCTACATCTTAACACTTCAATGTGAATTAACTAAATACGTAGAAGCTTATCCACTTAAATCAAAATCAGCAAGTACAGTAGCTAAAGCATTTGTAGAAAATTTTATTTTAACATATGGTATTCCTAAAATTATTGCAACAGACAGAGGTTCAGAATTTATTTCCAATGTAATGAAAGAAACTTGTAATATTTTAGGTATTAAGCAAATTTTTTCAACCGCTTATCACCATGAATCGATTGGAGCTTTAGAAAACTCACATAAAGTATTAGGAAACTTTTTAAGAATACAAACAAACAATAATCAAAGTGCATGGAGTTCATGGGTGAAATATTGGACATTTTCGTACAATACTACAGTTCACAGTGAAACTAAGTATACACCATTTGAATTAGTTTTTGGTAGAATTTGTTCATTGCCTAATAATTTAATATCTCGTGTTGAACCATTATATAATTTTGATGATTATCCTAACGAACTAAAATTTAGATTACAACGAGCACAAAATGATGCTAAAAATAATTTGGTAAATTCGAAAACGGAAAGAAAGTTAAATTATGACAAATCTATTAATCCTATTATATATTCTCCAGGCGATTTGATATTAATCAAAAACGAAGACACTAAAAAACTTGACTGTGTTTACTCCGGTCCATTTAAGGTATTAAAAGATGAATCTCCAAATGTAATTATTATGAAAAATGATAAGGAATATGTAATACATAAAAATAGGACAAAACTGTATAACTGTTAAGAATTATTTTAATATTGGTAATACTTAGGTATAAGTAATTACAATTAAATAAAATTCTATGTTTAGAGAATAAGTACATAGTTATTAATAAACTAGATTTTAGAGAAGTAAGAAATAAAATTTTAGTTTTCCGATTTAATAAAACAAAATAGATTATATTTTGTTAGAAATATTTTTTTTATCTTTTGTATTTCATGAGAATTTTAACAAAGAACATGTGAAAATTCTTTATTTTTAAAGGGAGAGATGAGGTGGTGTAGTATAAGACATAGGTATAACCAGTGTATTAGGGTACTTGAGTAGTAATAAAGCAACGTCCGGACAATGCAGTCGTTTCCATAAAACCTCAGCCCTTCCTCCCTCCGCGCACCTCATACTTGTGTGATTTCATTTCCTATGTACCTTCTAGTAAATACTGAGCAACAAAATTATTCACTTTAACCGCGGCTCCACATTTGTGCCGTGAATTAACGCGCGAATTCTCGCCGTGAATCACGGCACAAGTTGTACCCTCCACATTCACGGAATGCTCACAATCGTTCGTGAAACCCGCCGCGAAATGGACGTATGTAGGAGCTGCTGCTGCTATAACTTTGCTGTAGCTTTGTTTGCTGTGGCAACATATCACTACTTAAACGTCCAAAACAAGAAAGTTTTTGGATAAAATGTAGCCTAAGTCAGACTGTAATCTATCTCTGTGCCAAATTTCATCCAGGTCCGTGCAGCCGTTCTGGCGTGATTGAGCAACAAACATCCATCTATCAATCCATCCATATAAATTTTCACATTTATAATACTAGTGGCCCACCCCGTCTTCGCACGAGTAAATCATAAGTAGCCTATGTGCTATTCCAGACTATACCTTTGCGCTATCTATCTCACTTCCAAATTACATCCCGATCCGTTCAGCCGATCTGGCGTGATTGAGTAACAAACATCCATCCAACCAACTGAGCGACTGAGCTTCCTAAATGTGATTACACCCTTCCGATTTAGGAGCCGATATAGATTTAGAGCGTCGGAAGGAAGCCATTCTTCTTCCTAAATCGGATGCTACCTTCCTAAATGCTATTAAACTATTCTGAATTTAGGAACGACTAAATTTAGTCTCCGATATTTAGGAAGGTTTAATACCCCTTTAACCGATCAAGGATGTTTGTTGTTCACGCTCGACTCCATAGCGCGCGCGCAGCGATTGCACACGTCCGTACGCCCTTGTAGTCTGGAGTAAACTGGCACGAGGCCGTGAATGTGGATGTGTACGCGTGAACGCCGCGCGAAAGGGGCGCGAACCCTTTGTCGCGGGATAAAATACCGACACTGATCGGGGAACAGGCGTGAAAACGCGTGAACCCCGCGAAAACCATCCACATTTACGTTCACGCCTGTTAACGGAGCTTCACGGCACAAATGTGGAGCCGCGGTAATAAGTTGATTGTGCTCCAACTGGGTGTTGAGAAATCTCTCGCTCGGTATCGTCCACCGAACACGCGTCCGATTTCGTCGAGGAGCGGCAGACGACGACGCAGGCGGCTCTGGGCTCATCCTGTGAGGTGGTGGAACCTCTGCTGGCATCTGACACAAAAAAGACTAAATTGTACTTACCTTTAAAATTAAAGGTTATTTTAGTGTTGTAGCTACCTACCTTTCGTTTACTTTATTTGAGTAATTAGTACCTTCAAATTCATTAGGAACAATTCATAGATCTCACAAAGCATAAATAACATAAATATTTTAGACACACCAATTCGGGATACGGCTGGCCCCAGTCCCACCGCCATCTCAGGGCCTATGGCACACAGTAGTAATGCCGAACTGTCGTCGGAGAAATCCGGCACTGGTGTTGCGTTCCCAGTGGCATTCACCGCCCGTGAATGTTCACCCCCCCCCTCCCTCAAGCCTTGCCTTGCGTTTCTGGTCACGCCAACACTACAAATAATATTTTTTTTAATAAAACTTCGGGTAAAATATCATTTTAGCAGGTAGATAACTAAGTAGGTATGGTTTGTTATTGTATATTATTTTTATTTTGAGGTTATCAAGAGATAGTACTACCTAACCTAGCAAAGAACTACTTTTGTGGTGGGTAGGAAAGAGAGTGTATGTCAACTTACGATCTTCCACTGCTCCACTGTTCGTTTTGGACCCAGCTCGTCAAGGGCGCTTTTGAGGTCAGCCCACTCTTCCTCATAGTGTTTGGTGCCTTGCGGAGAGAGAAAATCGCCCGCCGCAAATGCTGGATTGGACACCATGTACTGGATTAAATATTGGACTTGTGACTTCGAACTTCTTATTCTGAAACATTAAAAAATTATGTACTCAGAAGAAGTAAATAGTAACTAATTACCAGTAGTATCTACCAAGTATTTAGGTACCTAGGTAGGTATTATTAATACTGAAGGGTAATTCATTTAATAATTTCATTTAATTTTCTATAATCTATACATATACATACTCTTAGGTATATCAGAGTCACATTTAGGTACCAAAACTACTGGGGCTGCCCAAGGGCTTTCACATTCCTTTATTATCTCATTTTCGAGCATTTCTTTCAATTTTATCTTCAATTGTTCCTGTCTTACAAGTGACAGTCTATATGGTTTAAGAGCTATAGGTTTGTGTGTACCTGTATAAATTTTATGTACTGCAAATGGAGTAGGTTCTCCGTGATTACTAAATGTCCTCAAATTCTTTCAATATTTTAGTTAATTCATTTATATCTATATCAGTAAGGATAGTGTTTTGGGAATCTGTAGTAAAATTCAATGTGCATACATTTCAAGTTTTTTTATGAATTTTGAGCCCTTGGGTCAGCGTGACCCATTGCACTACTGGTAGGACGTTGTACCGATGGTATAGCGTCCAGTTCATGAACAATCCATAGTGGGTTCTCGATAGGTTCTGGGTTAACGCAGGTGGTTAAATCGATCTTGTCCCAATCTCTAAGGTTTCTTATAGTACCTTTCTTAGGGTTCAGTTTTTCTCAATCAGCCTTAGCGGTAGGTGGGGTATTTTTTAAGGGTGAGATCAATTCCATGTTTTAGGCCCACTCCATGAAATCTTCTAATGTTTCTCCTTCCTTATTCTTCAACTTCATGGTATTCTCCGCTTGCAAAATTCGTGTTTAGTTTCGGTTTCTCCAGCAAAATTCCAAACACACTGGGCCAAGTCTAAAACGATGGCATTTGCTTCAAGAAAGTCGATGCCCAGTAGTGTGCGGTTATCATCTGCGTTGGGAAGAACTGAAAATGTTATTGGTACCTTCTTTCCCCCAACCTCGACGTAAATTTGTGTTGTTAACATTTTCACCTTGTTTTTAGTATGTACCATCTGCTAACTGTATTTCAGTCGTGTTCTCAAAACAGATTACTCTGTCTTCTTTTAATATTTTAAACAGACGGGAACCTGCGATACCGGTACGGGCTGCCGTGTCAATATGAGCATATCCTTTTATCCCTTTGTAGTTTATTTCAATTGTTGGTTCTTTATTTGCACTCTGCAGGTGTGTGTGCAAAGAGTAGAATTGAAGCGGTTTCGAAGCGCTTTCTTTATTTTTGCAAGTAGCGCATTGGCTACGAAATACTCCAGGTGCTCCGCATCCGTAGCATTTTACCGGATTTTTGTCCGATGATGATGATGGCTTGTCTGGTTCAATAGCCGGTTTTGTGGTCATTGAGGTTGATGATACCTCCGGAAGAGTAGTGGTGGCTTCCTTCAACGATTGTTTAGCCAGTCGTTTTCTGCATATTTCGGTCGTGTGGCCTATTTTGTTGCAGTACGTGCACCTCTTTTTCTCGTAAGTTGGTGGCTGGCTACTGGTACCTGCTCTTTCTAGGGTTTCGTACTCTCGGGCTTTATCCAGAAGTTCGCTGAATGTTTTTACGTCCGTGTGGGCAATTTTCTTCTTAAGAAGGCTGTACATGAAGTCCAGCTGCTCCTCTTCCTTGTGCCTTTTTGCCGGGAGCATTTCGAGTAATAGGCGTTTACGTGTGATAAACGTATCAATAGATTCTTTATCTCCTTGACAATCCGAAAAGAATTCGATGTACAATTCGTGCGGTGGTCTTTTTGGCGCGAAGCCTGCGCGGATACTGGCGAGCGCTGGGGGCAGGGGGGGCGGCATCGCGCTCGCCTTGAGCTGCGCGTCCCCTGCGGGGCGCGTCTTCTTGGTGGCGGCTTTGGCCTGTCGGTGGGTGTGGCGGTCGGTGTGACGGTCGCTGGCGCTCGCGCTGTGGGTGCTGGCCGCGCAGCTCGACGCCGCTGAGGACTCTGACGAGGATTCTCTTCGCGAAATCCGTCCGTCACGGGCGGGCTTTCTCGAAGAGGGGCGCTCAGTCGACGACTGGCGCTGAGGCTGGGGCTGGGGCTGGGGCGGTCTCCGGCGCGCGACCGTTCGGGTTCAGGGCGGTGGTGGGGTCCGGTGGATCCCGCTTCCTTCCCCCGGCGCATTCACTGTCCTTGGAGTTCATCACACCACTTTTAGAACTAACACATTCACAACACAAACACAAAAACTTGCGACGCGAAGTAAAGTCTTAGTAAAAAAGCGGAGCCGAGCTCAGCAGACGTTTACAACGAAATCGTTGCCGAGATCGTGAGGTACGGAGCGGTCCGTGCGCGCAAGTAAACAAGGCGGGACTCGTAGCCACACTAGCCACTCCTGATTTAAATCGGCGAGAGGTCGCCTATATAGAGGTGTTACAGATTACAATATTTGTAGTACTGCCGCTCGGTGTGTTGGTGGGGACATAAAATATTATTCATTCTACAATACTTGTAGATACGTAGGTACTTAGGCAGCCCGCACATGGAGCCACTAGTCGCGGCCACTAGACGCGACCAGAAACTGACGAGCGGACTAGTTTTTCATACATTTTATATAGGTTCGACGTTCGACTCAAAGCGAATGCTCGAGTGGCCGCGCTCGAGCCACAAGCAGCGGGAGTCTACCGAGCTGGTTGCTGGGGTTTGTCGCTCGCACACACCACGCCCGCCCTCACGTGTCGCGGCCACAATAGGTACCCAGCTTCTCCCAGCCTGAAGGTGACGGTGACTAGACTGGCTGGTGACAGCCACTAGCAGGTGCGATTGGTGGCTGCGTCTAGAGGCTTGCTTGACTGAGCGGGCTGCCTTTCTCAAGGTGAAGCGAAAAGGCCTATGTTATGATCACAAAGAGCATAATAGAAAACATATCTAAAACACTTAAACATTTATTTTTACTTACGTTTTGCCACTGACCTCTATACATACAATGTATAGATACAGGTCAGTGCGTTTTGCACGATTCCATTTTGCAATCCGTATTTTCGCGCGCGCGCGATTGTTGAAATAATATCCTTTTTTTTTTGTTCCGTGCTTTCTTCGACTGTACACCACCATTCTACCAGTAAAAATATTCAAAATACTAAAAAGAAGGTGAAAACTAAGAAGGTTGGTTGATTTCTTCGGATGCAGTTCACAAAAACCAGTGGAGATGACAAAAGTCTTAATCGTATCTATTCCTTCTCCTATGAGTGTGCTTGAATTTCAAACAAATATTTAAACCAATCAAAAAATAGGTGGTTTAATGAACTGTTTAGCGATAGTTCTTAATGTTAGACAAATCAGTTCAAAACACTAGTATCACATATTTTATCAGTTTTAATGATAATAATAACATTTACCATATCTCTTTTAACATCAAATTATCCTTAATACAGCTTTTATCTGAGAAAATCCTCAGTCCAAACAACATGACTTTCTTTTTCTTCTTATCTCATCTATCTCCTTCTTTTTATTTTTTTTCGCTATTATTTTTTGATTCGTTATATTTTTTTTCTAAAACGGACAGGGTATTTGGTGTCACTCTTTAATTGTGATAATTAATTGCATAAGTTTCTCATGATATGTTTCTTACACTCAATATTCTGGATTGTAGTGTTTACGTAAGGGCGAGTTTCGATTAATTTGGCACAGGTAGCGGAATCACCGTCACTGATCATTATTCCATATATCAGTCTGTGCATGTCTATAGAGCATCTAAATCCTTCGATAAGAAAAGCCTATGTCCTTCTTTTCTTTTTCGCTTGGCGCGTCTATCTTTTACATTGACAGTTCACAAGCGATTACTTACAGACGTCAAAAATTAATAATATTTTACCCTAGTGTATACAGGGTGTCCCATAATGAGTGGATAACCTGAAAGGTGCTTATGCGGCAAGTCATGGCCTATCAGAAACATTTTTTATTTTTTTTCTAATATGACCCGTTCGGAAAATATTTAATATTTTGTAAATTTGGAAAAATTTGTATCTTTGTTCACTTTTTTGGACTTTGTGCCTACAATTTTACTAATTTTTTAATTTTTAATTTTGGAATATACTAAAGAAAAACAGCTTTTTTGAACACCGTTTGAAATATTTTGGTAACTAGGACCAGTAATTTTCAAGGCAGGTTTAAAGTAAAAAATTTTAATTTTTCAAATTATTATGCAAAGTTTGAGCTGCTGTGGTTAAAAAAAAAGATAAGGAAACCTAAGATGCCACCTACTTTAAAAACATGTCCATTTCAAGAGCATCCTAAAATGATAATAAACGTTGAAATTTTGTAGGGTAAAAAACTAAGATATTGCTACTTTTGTGCCAAAAGGGGCCAATGCTACTAAAAATAATACTGAACCAACACATCAAAAAAATATCTTTTTCGCCATTCTCGTTCTAAAACGGTTACTTTGCTACTAAAAAACAGTAAGTGAAATCTCATCATCCATACAGCAATGTTTGAAAACGAAAGTTTTCAATCAGTGCGTCCTATCCTCCTCCCCTGATGACCTACGGAGCTGAGACGTGGACACTCACGGTAGGGCTGCTCCACCAGTTCTAAGTCGCTCAGCGAGCTATGGAAAGGGCTATGTGAGGAGTTTCTCTGAAGGAAAGGATTCGTAATGAATACATCCGATAGAGAACCAAAGTTATCGACATAACTCAAAGAATTAGCAAGCTGAAGTGGCAGTGGGCCGACCATATCTCATGAAGAACCGACAACCGTTGGGGTAAACGTGTTCTTAAGTGGAGACCACGACTTAGCAATCTTAGTGTAGAACGACCTCCAGCCAGGTGGGATGACGATCTGCGAAAGCCTGCTGGCAGATGCTGGATCCGTCAAGCTGAAGACAGGCCGCTCATTAGGGGAGTCTTATGTCCAGCAGCTATGTGATATGGGCTGATGATGATGATGAAATGTTCAAATTGATGTTCTCCAACTCTGATGCAGGCTCTGTATCTTTTTAATAAAGGATTTTTTAGCTAATTTTCGTAATTGCGGTCGTTAATTTTTTCCGCGTCGTTTTGGACTTGACGTCGAAGTTATATTAAGTTATAATAAATGAAATGAAATTAAGTTATAGTATTTAGGGAATAGATTTTTTGTAAACCAGTTCCTTCAAGTTGCCCCAGTAAAAGAAATCCAATGGGTTCAAGTCCAGCGACCGCGCTGGCCACTGGGAAGCGCCACCACGCGTAATTCATCTGTTTGAATACGCTGAATCTAAATATCGCCGTTCCTGAACGGCTTAGTGTACTGGACACCCGTCATTCTGTAGTTTGAATCTTTCCAAATTCATACCACCAAATTCGTACTCATAGTACAAACTCTCTTTACTTTCGGCTAGATTATTGTTTATTATTTAGTAATATATTTCCTATTTTCCAGCATGAATCAGCAAAAATAGATTTCACTCACTGTTTTTAAGTAGTAAAGTAACCGTTTTAGAACGGGAATGCCGAAAAAGATTTTTTTGATGTTTTGGTTCAATATTATTTTTAGTAGCATTGGCCCCTTTTGGCACAAAAGTAGCAATATCTCAGTTTTATATCCTACAAAATTTCAACGTTTATTATCATTTTAGGATGCTCTTAAAATGGACATGTTTTTAAAGTAGCTGGCATCTTAGGTTTCCTTATCTTTTTTTTTAACCACAGCAGCTCAAACTTTGCATAATAATTTGAAAAATTAAAATTTTTTACTTTAAACCTGCCTTGAAAATTACTGGTCCTAGTTACCAAAATATTTCAAACGGTGTTCAAAAAAGCTGTTTTTCTTTAGTATAATCCAAAAATAAAAATTAAAAAATTAGTAAAATTGCACGCACAAAGTCCAAAAAAGTGAACAAAGATACAAATTTTTCCAAATTTACAAAATATTAAATATTTTCCGAACGGGTCAAATTAGAAAAAAAATAAAAAATGTTTCTGATAGGCCTAGACTTGCCGCATAAGCACCTTTCAGGTTATCCACTCATTATGGGACACCCTGTATATAAAAGCATGTTCTAACAAAATTGGGTCAATGCTGACGCAGAGCCATATCCAAGAAGAACTAGAACTAAAAGGATGTTCATGTTGTTTTTGATGCTAACACTAACTACAGTAATTTTACAAAAAGATTATATGATATCCTATTATATCTATCTGAGCTGAAAATGATGATAATGCTGAACCCTTATAAATTAAAATACATGGTGCATGTTTGTGGGTACATCCCTATTGCAAGTGTGGCACAACACTAATAGACGTTGTTGTTGTCTGTGGTTAGATCGTTACGGGGCAGTGGTCCAACTGCTCTGTCCAATTAGTTGGACTACGGGCCTTTACTAGGGGTCGTGGTCCAACTATCTTTGCAGTTGGACCACGGCACCATAGTAGAGTTCTTTACTAGGGGTCGTGGTCCAACTATCTTTGCAGTTGGACCACGGCACCATAGTAGAGTTCCCAGGTCCAATTAAAACAATTTCAAATAATACAACTGCAATTATTGTAACCACAGCACCTTTTTAATTGATCACAGAGACCGTGAAAACCATGATTCGAATACGTGACAACTATTATAAAAAGTATCGCTCACAACCAACAACAGTCAAACATAATAGCTACAAGTTTATGAAAAAAATTGTTATAGATGCCATTGAGAGTGAAAAGAAAGCTTATTTTACTAAAAACATTAACAATAATATTAAGAATCCTAAAAAACTTTGGAAAAACTTGAAGGACAATTTACTAAAAAATAAAAAATCTGACATTGAAATTCCACTACACTTAAATGATCCTGAGATGATCAATTCACACTTTCTCAACATCCCTGGAGAAGACTCAGTGACTATATCACAGATGACTTACTATGAATATCATACTTATAGCTCATCCTCCTTTTCCCTTAACACAGTAAGCCAGGACACAGTATTAGGTATTCTACGTAAGCTTAAGTCCAACGCACAAGGCGTGGACGAAATATCACTAGAGATGATACTCATGACTGTACCTGATTCGTTGGAAACTATAACCCGAATAATAAACTTTTCAATTGAAAGTGGTGACTTCCCCGATTATTGGAAAACGGCAAAAGTTAGGCCTATCCCCAAAAACAATAGTCCAATAACATATCAGGATCTAAGACCCATCAGTTTGCTTCCTTGCCTCTCCAAGGTTTTAGAAAAAGTGGTCACCATGCAGCTAACTAAGTACCTTGAAGATCAAAATATATTTCCAGCTGCACAGTCTGGGTTCCGCAAAGGGCACAGTACTGCAACAGCACTATTGGATGTAGTTGATGGATTGCTTGGTGCCCAGGATCAGGGCATGGTCAGTATCCTCATCCTTCTGGACTATTCCCGTGCATTTGACTGCATCAACATCCCTCTCCTATTATCAAAGCTTACCTACTATGGATTTGACCCTCGCACTGTGAGATGGTTTCATAATTACCTAAACAGCAGATACCAATATGTAGAAATGACTATGCCAGATGGAAGCATACTTAAATCATCTCCTAGACCTGTGCAGCGTGGTGTACCACAAGGTTCAGTGCTGGGACCAATACTTTTTGCACTGTACTGTGCTGACATAGTTAAAATTTTCACTCACTGTCACCATCATATTTATGCAGATGATATCCAACTATATTTTTCTTTTAACCCAACTAATATTGCTACTGCTGTGAATAAAATTAATTTTGATCTGGCACAAATAACTAAATGGTCTAAGCTTAACTCTCTTGTAATAAATCCTAAGAAGTCAAAGTTTATGTTGCTTGGTACAAAGAATAAGTTACTTAAACTACAGGGATCACCAATAAACATAATTATTAATAATGAGAATGTAGACCGGGTCACTGAAGCCAAAAATCTAGGGGTAGTTATGGACTCCCATCTGCTTTTTGAAAAGCATTTAACTGAAAATGTGCGTAACTGCTTCTACCGCCTAAAGCTTTTATATAAAATCCGACCTTATATCAATGAAGCAGTGCGTATTAAATTATGTGAGACCCTTGTGCTATCAAAACTTAACTATTGTGATGTGGTCTATGGACCATGTCTTTTAAAGAGGTCGCAGAATTTAATTCAGCGTGTACAGAATGCATGTGCTCGCTTCTGTTTCACCATTCCACCACGAGCTCATGTCACACCCTTTATAAACTCATCAAATTTATTAAAAATGTCAGCTAGAAGAAAACTGCACCTAGCAGTGCTTATATTTGGAGTAATTAACAGACAGTGTCCTACATACCTTATCGACAAATTCATCTGGACTAAAGACTTGTCAAGATATCCTGGTAGGTCTAGCTCCTCAGTTTTTTCCATCCCAAAGCATAGAACTATGGCCTTTAGAGGATCCTTCAAATATTCTGCCTCTAGTTGTTGGAACAGTCTGCCTCCCCCGGTGCGTACTGCAAAAACATTATTCATTTTTAAGAACCAACTCAAAAAACATCTCTTAACTGAGCAAAAATGCTCACAGGAATAAGACAGGTATCTAATATTTTCTTTTTCTTTTTTCTTTTATATGTGTATTTTTATCTTCATTAATTTTATTGAATATGATTCTGCTCACCTGCAAGGTGTGCACGTCTTGCAAGGCCGGTGTATGGTTCGCACCAAATCAAATCACGCTGTAACATGTTATGTAGCTCTGTGCGTACAAATGTTATGTGTAATGCTGTGTGATGTATTTGTAGAATGTTTCGGCTATTATGATGGTCCCTGTTGCAGAATACCGAAATCTATTGGTAGGTAGGTACATGCCGAGTGAGGAGTTGCATCCAAACCAGTATGTGCCTGCAATCAATAGGTAATAACTTTTGTAACATGTATAGCAGTACAATTGATATCACAATATAAAATAGGCTGTCTTGCTTACCTTTGATAATCAGCAAAGAGAATATAAACACTCCGTTTTTTTAATCAGCACCATAATCGAACGTGAAACGAACTCTTAATCATGTTTCTACGGTGCGGATTCTTCTAATAAACAGTATTATCTGCTGCACTATCTAATTCAGACCTCGAATTCATTTAGGTTTTGGTTTATTTATGCGAACAGAACGTGCTTTGCAGTTTGCAATCCGACACAACGAACCAAACTTAGATTGATTGGAGCCAAAATCCCAAATTAGCAAGCAAATTAGCGCGCCAATCGCGACGTCGATCGTCGCGTCGCTTCAGTCAGTTAGTATTTATAAGGTGGTACAACTGCGCTCAAATCTGAGAATATCATGTCAATGCCAAGGACAACCAGCTGTCACATTCTATGACAGTGACGTATTTCCTCACACATGCTGGTAATGATTATTCTGTTTGTTACACTTTTGGTAGTTTTTAGTATAAGGTATATTCTGTATGTTCACTCCTCGTCCGGGCCCTACCTGAAAATCAGCGTAGCATCCGGTCTAGCCGAATGCTACACAATGCTGAGGCAGGGACCCTTTTTTACCCTTTTTTACGTATTTTATTACTATTTATTTCATTTTGTTTATTATGTATAAATTTTTAGTGTAAGTTAGGTATGTACTTAGTCTGTAAGTTTTTTAATTGGGTAAAAATAAAAAAAATCTTTCTTTCTTTCTTTCTTTCTTTCTTTCTAATTAAATAATTAGTTTTACAACGTTTTTGAAACAGAACTTAATGTAATGTCCTTCAACCAGAGTAATGTACGAGTAGGTTTATACGATACCTCCCCCTCCACCATCAAGGAGAACAATTATGTCAGTGAGTCAGTCAGTCAGTCAGTCAGTCAGTCAGTGGTTATTTAGCTTTATAGAATATAATAATGTAGACGAGTGAGAGTGGCTCTGATATGATCTAAAGAGGTTTGATAATAAGTACTGGCTGTTATCAAATTGCATTAAATAATACATTCGACTTGACATTGTCATCATTGACTAATCAATCAAAAACCAGATCCTTGTCCTATCCTTACAGTATACTTATATAAAATAATCCCTATTCACAAATCTAAATAAAAATGGATGAAGACGTGTCGCCTGCGAATATTTACGTCGAAAGAAAAGGTGGAAAAGTACTGTTACGAGAAGGCTACGAATATTATAAAGTTCGAGAATATAAAAATGGAAATGCTTACTGGAGATGTTCGAACAAAAAGAAAAAACGTTGTAGTGGATCGGTTACCATTAGCGTGCGTATTAACAATTTCATTATTTATACGATTTCTTATTTCCCATGACCATTTTATTATTATTCTATTAATATTATTTATTCTTTCGTTATCTAATTAAAGCTTTTTTGTATGAATTTTTAGCAAAAAGAGAAAATAGTGAAACATTCGGTTCATTCCGAAAATTGCTGTGCAAATATAATTGGGAATACGATTTCTATGTCAATGGACAACTTAAAAAAGCAAGTACAAGTTTCTGATGAGCCTATCCCAAAATTATATAATGAGACTTTAGCTAAATACAAAAACTCTACTTATGACATACTAACTGCATTTCCATCGTATTCAAATGTGAAGCATGGTCTTTATAATACAAGAAACCTATCACTGGGTATTTCCAAAACAGTATTTAAAAATTTGGAAGAAGTGGAAGTACCTTTAAAATTTGTGGACTTCTTATTGGCTGATTATAATTTTGAAGGAACACGTGTAATAGTATTTTGTTCTTTAAGAGCAAGAAATATGATGGGCCAATTAAAAGAGTTTTTTGTAGACGGAACATTTCGCTGCTGCCCCGCACCATTCATACAATTACTAAGCATATTTGGTGAAAATGGAAGCACAAGTGAAACAACTAACGTTGTGCCCCTACTTTATGCTTTGCTGAGTGACAAAAAGCAATCTACGTATTTTGTTTTATTTGAAATCTTACGATCACAGTTGAAATGGGATCCACGAAAAATTCATTGTGACTTTGAAATATCTCTTCTTAACAGTATTAAACAATTTTGTACTACTATTACAATTGTGGGCTGTTACTATCATTGGTCGCAATGTATCTGGAGGAAGGCAAAGTCATTGGGTCTCTCAAAAACTAAATCAAAAAAAGACAAGCGAATTGTGTCGCTGTGCTCAGTGTTACCACTTTTGCCGGCTGAAAAAATATTAGAAGGATGGAATTACATAAAATATGAAATAAATGATGGATCTAACAAATTGATTGAGTATATCGAGCATTATTGGATAAAAAAAGATTTTGCCAATTTTTCACAATTGGTAAGCGTGTTTAATGAGAGACATCGAACCAATAACGTTTTAGAAGGTTCGCATGCAAAACTAAGTAGATGCATAAATGCGAAAAATAAAACCTTACTGCGACTTTTGAATGTTTTAGAGAAGTTCTCAACATTATCAATATGTGACCAGACAAGACGTAAAAGGCGTAAGATTCAAATTGAGAACGACGACTATATAAGAGAAATACAACTTCAAATGATCACAGGTGAAATAACTATAGGCCATGCTTTAGAAAAATTACGGTGATATATTATTATTACCTAAAAACATTTGTTGTTCCAGTTTTGTTTTGTTATTTTTTTAAGAGAAAAGGACATTTAAGTTCTGTTTCAAAAACGTTGTAAAACTAATTATTTAATTAAAAAGGTGCTGTGGTTACAATAATTGCAGTTGTATTATTTGAAATTGTTTTAATTGGACCTGGGAACTCTACTATGGTGCCGTGGTCCAACTGCAAAGATAGTTGGACCACGACCCCTAGTAAAGAACTCTACTATGGTGCCGTGGTCCAACTGCAAAGATAGTTGGACCACGACCCCTAGTAAAGGCCCGTAGTCCAACTAATTGGACAGAGCAGTTGGACCACTGCCCCGTAACGGGTTAGATGAGATGTCGTCTTCCAAGAAAAGTAAAAATGGCGTAATAAAAAATGCAAAACCCTTGTCCCTTGTAAAACCTAATAAACAGTTTAAATTACATAAAAAGACTTTATTTCCTCTGCGCATTCCCAATACCCTTCAGTGCATCTAGTCAAAATATATTTTTATGTACGTAATGTTAATCATAATTAAATCTATTACTACGCATCGTCATTATTCGTCATCGCTTATCAAATCCCTAAGGATTTCATCATCACTTTTGAATAGCTTAGGTACTCTTCTATTTGTAGGTACTAGGATTATATACCACTTTTTCATCACTTAAAATGTGTATTTTGTGTAAAGGATTGACAGGTGGAATTATTACTTCTTGTGAAATAATAAACGAAATCTCTCTTTGTAAGAACAGAGTGTAAGAAAGAAGTAAGTAAGAATAAGTGGTTTTCCTGGGTCGTCTGATAGATTTGACTCGTCATAGTTGACGATATTACAATAAGGTACAGCCTCCAAAGTATCTTTGAGCTCTTTAAAATAATCTTCGATAATTTGTGGGGATAAATATATTATGTCACCTTTTCGGTGACATAATTTACCAGACCTCACATATTTTAATGATAAATGTGTCAAACCAGCACATCTGACTATATGACGTTTTTAAAAGTAGGGTACTTTTAATACAGAGTCGCTTACCATATCTCAAAAAATCTATTACAAAAATTAAAAAAAACAGCCCTTTACTTCTGTATCGGGAAATAAATTTTGTATAGCTGTCATTGCTGATTTTTAGACGTCTAGTGTAATTTTTATGAGATTCCAACATGGAAGCTCATTCTAGCATACCATAATATTCTAGCAAACAAGACATAAGTAATATCTTGTTGTTTGCTTCGAAAATATAAAAAATGGACTATACGAGTATAATGCAAGAAACAAGAATATTAGGGTCACATATAATATAACGTATAACCTCATAGTTTTCTTTCGTTATCATTCTTATTTGTCTTTTTTCCTTTCCCCTTTTCTTTCGTAGATAACAATTTCTTCTTGCATTGTCGAGCATCTGATTGTAAAATGGTTTTCTCTGGTTTATTTTTTTGGTTGGTATTCTTCTTCAATTGCATATTCTCTGGAGTCGTTACTGGGTACATCCGGTGTGGCTAAGCAATGATGACAATCGTATTTTAAAAATAATGAAGGACGTTCGTTCGTTCCATATCTCGAATTTTATCCAGAGTATCATTTGCACCTTTCAGATCATCGGCAAATTCAAAAACAGACTCACTATTATCATCCGATGGGTATAATTGAGTTTATTTCGTAACCTGACGACGACGGAGACCCTCAACGTTCCCAGAAGGAGTTTCACCTCTTATTGCAACCCAACCAACATGAACTCAGCTTTTTGTAGTATTGAATTATTCCGCCAATAAACAAAAATAATTCAAGCAAAATCATCATCATCAGCCTATGTTAGTCCACAGTTGTGACAGTTGGACATATGCCTCCCCTAATGAGCGCCATAGCGCCCTGTCTTCAGCTTGATGCATCCAGCATCTGACAGCAGTTTTTCACATATCGTTATCCCACCTAGCGGGAGGGCGTCCTACATTACGTTTGCCAAGTCGCGGTCTCCACAAAATAAAAGCAAAGTGCAAAGCAAATAAACAAAGAAGAAAAAATCGTTAAATGAAGGGGTCCAAAAAACCGTTACAAAGTTTCCGTTGAGATGTGAGTCACAGCAAAAAAACAAAAATTTACACAAAGGAAACAAGCACAGAGCACAATAACTGAGGCACTGATTTAAATAATAGAAGATAGTTACTATTACTAATTATTAGTAGGTACTTACAGACTCACGACCACAGAGATGACGATGATCGATTTATGCTACAAAGAAACTAACTACGACACACAAAATAAATCCAGCACCAAGGAAAAAAACAAAAAGTCGCTAACACCGTGAAATTTGACCTTTGGACCATGTATATGGGCGCCACTTGTCACCTACCCTGACAAGTCTAGGGTAAGAAAAAATAAAATAATAAAGAAATACTAGAAAGAAATATAATAAGTACATGTTCGTAGGTCGGCCGTGTCAACTGCACGATATTAGGTAAGTATCGGTAACCGCACACTCTTCCCAGGTCAAACCCGTCCGCCTCAGCGCCATTCCTCCTCTATCCCAGTCCGGGAATCAGCGATAGTAGTAGGTAGGTACGCTCCGCCGCAGCGGTGAGCTTCGAGGTCACGCGCATCGCAAGCCAAACGTTATCATTTTTAATATTTAAAGATTCGTACCTAGGTAGGTAATACAACGTTACAATTACAATGCCTCAGGCTTCTTCATTTAAATCTTGGTGCCTCGACTTAAACGATCGAAGCCACTCTTTTCCTGCAATTTCTTCCTTCTTCCAATTATCAGGATATTTGATAAGCGACGCGGCGAACGTCTTTACTGGATAATCCGTAAAATTTCATTCAACATTTTCAGCAGTCTTACTTACAGAATATACACCATGAGAGGCGATCACATAAACTTAAAATTATTATAATTATTGCTTAGTTATCTAGAGAATAATAATAGTGATTTCACTTTGATCTCTACACTGTGCTCTAAAGTCCACCTTCATCTCGCATAGTAACGAATTTATGGTATTGCAACTTTTCATTTGACTGACTTGAGAGTTGAGACATTCAACACAAGCGACACATTTGACGTAAACTTCTAACAACAAAACCTGCTATTTATCCAAGAATTTGTTGTGTGTATTCAGACACTTGCGAAACATCTAAAATTCGAGATGTGCTGTCTTTTTTTCGGCGATATTTTCACAGTCGTCCTCATCGTCATCTTTTCTCAATGATGGAACAGTCGCATTGATGCATTTAAGGGACGAAGAGCACATTAGAATACTTGCCAAAAAATAACTCAATGTGATCTTGACTAATTTGATACGATAGTTTAAATTTGACTTGGCTTATTTTGTAAACCTAAAGAAATAAAGATATTGATTTACGTGGTTAAATATTTCGATTTGTTAACATACATTACAACCATTTAAAACTATTTATACAAATCAACAAGTAAATGATTGTGATTTAAGAACTGGGACATAGCTTTACGAAGAAAATCGCATCAGTACACTTCAAATAGTGTTCTTGATGTTGAGATCAACTCACATGACTTACAGGGGCTACAGGTATATATATATCTACAAACGAATATTGCGACACCAATCAAATATTGCGAAGCTTTTCAGTTTTTTCACTAAACGACTCAATTTCGAAGCAAACGCCATTTTGTGTCAATTTTTTGATAACCGTTGCTCTCTAAGAAATTAGGGTATTGTCTACATAGGTAATGGTACTATTGACGAAAGTAGACCTTGACATTTTCCGGATATAAAGCCCCTAAATGTGTCAGACTTGATAGATGGGACCGGTGCAGATGTCGAGGCTCTAGCTAGATGGATAATATGAATACACTGACTCCGAGGTGTCATCCTGAATAAGTGGAAAGTCTTCATCGTCCTCCTAGTGGTCATGCACGTTATCAATTTCGGCTAATATACGACGCTGTTCCTTATCAACTTCCACTTTTACTTCTGTCATTCCGTATTTTTAAATTTTTACCTTTTTTTTGCATTTAAGTACGAGTCTGTGTACGGCTGGCTGGAGTCTTTGTTTATGCCATCGACAGTAACTAAAGTATTCAGACCATGACCGAGACATATTCTTCGAGTCTTCTTATTTCGGGCACAATTTGGGCTATGCGTCGCACGTTGACATCGGAGTCAGTCACCAGGCACAACAACTTTTCTGACAGACCTAATTCAGATATTACACCTTGTGTGAATACGCTCAAAGGTTCTCCTGTCTTCTTTTCATCAAAAACCCTCGTTGCCAGAGTGAAATTTTGCATCTCTTTGCTCTCGTCAGCTATAAAATGCAACGTGAACGATATGTAGCTGCAGTGTTGGTAAAGATCTTGCCACAAATCTGTTGAGAGTGTTGCATGCGATCCAACATTTTTAAATATATTGTTCTTTGTGTGCTAGCATGCACTTATACATATCATTCAAGCCTTCAAGAGATACGGTAGTTCATGCCGGCAAATCTTCTTTTTAGAAATGACGTTATATTTTTTAAAGAAATCCTCTAAACCTTCGTCGCAGACAGTATGCCACTTGAATGGCATAATCTGAAGAGGATTGACAATCGTCTTGGACTGTAGGACCGACCATTTGAAATTCGTTTAGTGAAACTCTTGAAGAGGTAGCAGAAGGCGGAGAAAGCAGAGGTGGTAGTTGAAGACCGTACGCAACTTAGTAGTTGTACTGGGCTCCCGAAGTAGACCATGGTGTGGGAGATAATAGCTTACTTTAACACTGAGGAAAGAGTTTGATTTTGTGTCATGTGACTAACTGCTCGTATTCCTTCATGAATGCTAAATATTTATCACTAAAAGCTGACTCTCGCTTAAATTTACGCTGCAGCGATAAGGCGCTTAGCCATTTCAAAGGATCGCCTAAGACCTGAGGATCTTGCTTGAGAGGAATCGTGACGACAAAACGATCATCGTAATTACGAAATGTGTTGAGAGATAAGTTCTCTTTACATGCTCGCTCCTCCACAGAAAGAGATCGCTTAGAAGAAATCGTATCTAGTTCCCAGAATCGAGTTAGGTCATAATCGTTTTGAGTTTGAGTTAAAAAGCATTGACTTAACTTATCTTTAGAGTTAAGGACGCGACCGGTAACAATCCACCCTTACTCTGAATTACGTAACTCAACTCTCGGAATTGCTCGTTTACATGGGTTTGCCCCCTTCTAATTCCCGTTCCCGTAGGAATTCCGTGATAAAATAAAGCCTGTCTCTATTAGACTACAATCCATCTTTGTGCGAATTTCAGCCAGATCCGTTCAGCATCTGCAGCCGTTTTGCGTAGAAATGCCTCGCGGTTTCACCCGCATATTTCCCGTTCCCGTGGGAATTCCGGGATAAAATATAGCCTATAATATATATATTATTCCAGACTATAATCTATCTCTGTGTCAAATTTCATCCAGTTTTTTTGTGAAAGAGTAACAAGCATCCATCCATCTATCTATCCATACTTACAAACTTTCTCGTAAATAAAATTATAGTAGGAAGTAGGATAAAAGGCTTGGTGTTTATTCAATAAAGATGCAGTGTTCAACCAGCTAGAGTCGTGTCATTTACTCGTCCTTCCAACTTTCATTACACTAGGTACATTTTTTTACTAAAGCGGCGGCAATAATAAAAAATAAAAATAAAACAAATCATTCCGGACATAGATTGTCCGGAATGATTTGTTTTATTTTTATTTTCACACAGCATCATCTAGACCCAAGCTAAGCAGAGCTTGTGTTATGGATAGATAGATAAAGATTTTATTTGGGTACTAGATGACAGATATACTTGATACAATATATTACATAGATAGATTTTTTTTAATACACATAGAAAACACCCAGACCAACGGAACAAATTTCTGCAGATCGTACACAAATTTGTTCCGAGGCGGGAATCGAACCCGCAACCTCCTGCGTCGCAGGCGGACCTTCGCCTACCGCGCCACATCAACAAGTCAATAATGCGACTCAAGTTTGTTGAAAAACTCAACTATGCTGTTAACCTTTTCAGACTCATAGTTTCCAGACTGCGCAACTGGTTGGGCTGGAGTTTGTATTTCTATCACAGTCGACGGAGTTTCTGTGAGCCAGCCACGCAGCGTTTTTTGTCCAATTGCTAATGTTATCATGATCTTACAGACGTGTATTCTTTGAGAAGCATTTTTTTAACGCAACTTTAAAATATACTTGAAATACATCCCCTTTCTGTTAGTTTCGTTGTTAGCACCCCTTCGACGATGTTGTGGTGCACTAATAGTAAACAAACTTTGTATAAAAATATTTCTCCCAAGATGCCCACCAGCAAACCATAGAATTTCCATCCATCCAGCTGCATCTGCTTGAGTCCGTAGGTATGGAGTTGTTTGCAGCTGTCAAGGTAAATTTCGATTTAGTGAAGGGCGTTTTGACAGCCAACCGCGGGAAAACACACAAGTCGGAACCAGTGTCCACAAGGAACTGCATTTTCGATGCGCGATCGGTGACGAAGATACGGCCTGTTGACGAAGAAGGGCAGTCGTTGGCCGCTACTTGCAATCGCCCTGACCGTTTTCCGCAGACTTGAAAGTGCAGGGCTCCCTTCTTCTAATAAATTAGCTTCTTCATCCCCTTCTAAAATCCGACGAAGGTCGTCTTCGTCATAGTTTTCCCAGTCATTGATTTCACTACAGGAATCGACCGCTAAGGACTCGACCAACGAAGGCAGTAAATAGGTACTCATCGTCACGATGCTAGAAAAAAAGAAGAAACCTTTTAACATTAACTTTTTTGGGTTTGTAAAGTAGAGATGAGTCGTACTTGTGAAATCGAGTACCAGGGCTTCCAAGTACGTCTACGTATAAAAACCAGGTCCAAAAACCAGGGCTAAAATACTTTCAAGTATTTTTGATACTTAAAGTATTAAGTACGGGTGGCGCTGGCGCGACTCGTAGCGCGCCACGCACCTTGAAAGTAAAATACTTGCATAGAAAGTTAATCCTATTGCGCATGAGAATAAAGCTCGTAATTGTGTGTGCAGAAAAAATACTTGCAAGCAAAACCAGACAGGCTATAAAATACTTTCAAAGCATATTGATCCGTGCGTACTTAGTTATAAAGAACAAAATAGTATCAACGAAAAAATACTTGTAACAAATTACTTTTTTAATGTTTATGAGCATGGATAGATTCATACCTGCATTTAGGTTTTATTTTCTAGTAAGTTCTACCTATTTAGTAGTAACTTTACCGATTAAATGAGATACCTAATAAGATTTATCTTTGATGTTATTTACTTAAGAATTAAGTAAGGTACATAAAATTCAATAAGAAGGTAACCTTAGATCACTATCTATGTATCTATTTAAATATAAAATTCATAATTATTATGCTATTTTAAAAAATCTATTATGCTATTAGCTGAGAGATTGGGACGTGTGCTCTTCATTGTAGGCGTGGGATTAGATTTTAGTCGTACCTAGTTATTATGAAAACCCAACGCCTACATAAAATTAATAGCACATCGACGTCTGCTATTAGTTTTATGTAGGGGGTGGGTTTTTACTAGTACCTAGCTACAGAAGGGAGACTTGTTTCTCACTCTACTCTCTAGGTAACTATCGTAGGTTTGTAAAATATCTACATGATACTTTTGGTATACCACAAAAAGACAGGTGCCTTTTTCGACAAATAGAATAACTGTGTTTATTTTTATAGACGAAGTATAAACGGCAACCTTAAGCCGTGTCTGCTGCGACGTGTTTTCGTGTTTTCTAACATTATAACATGTTTACAAAACAGAATAGGGGCGTGGCTTAACAGTTTTGTTAGTAAAAACACCTAAACATGTTTGCCGAGACAAATGGATAACATCACCCGCGTTCGCCTGCGGGGAGGGGAAGCGTCGCATTTTACGTTCGCGCTCAATGAAGCAAGACGTCTATACATATTTATATTTAGTTTATTTCCTTTTATCTTTGTAGCTCATAGTTTCATATAGATTTTATCTCTACATATTAAAAAACAAAGTCGCTTTTTCTGTCCCTATGTCCCTTTAAGCTATACCTACCTACCTTCATAATTGAATTGAAACCCTTTCTTCCTACTTTAAAACAGGCTTAGGACTGTCAGCTGAAATAAAATGAATGAGTTAAAGTAGGTAGGACTTAGGAGTACTTTTACATGGTTTTGATAAGCAGACAGCTATCTATAAGTAGGAAAATATCTTGTCATTCGAACAGCTCGCGTATTTACAATATTTACAATTCGCTTTAATGTTTTTTTTCTTTTTAAATGTCATATGTTTTTTTGCTTTTTATTGTGCTTTTTTATGTTTTATGGTTTTTTTGCTGTTTTCATGAACCTACCTAAGTTATTTACAATGGTCCTAGCTAGGTAATATTTTTAAATTAGGAAAGTATCTATTTACAAATAAATTTACAAGTTATGTACCTACCTACAAACTACTCAGGCAGTAGATAGGTACTTACATCGCAACACAAGGTACAACGATTAATGTTTGGTTTGATTTAAAAAAAAAAATTGTTGTACCTTGCGACTATCTAGTTGGTTTCTTCGTTCAGTAAGAATGTTTCCTGCTGCAGAAAACAATAGGTTACAAACAGTCTAGAGGCAGCTCAAATACTAAATTACCAATATAAACTTAGGCTTAATGCAGACGGTTGCAAACAGTCTAGAGGTAGCTCAAAAACTAAATTAACATTTGAGCTAACTGCAGACGGTTACAAACAGTCTAGAGGTAGCTCAAACACCAAATTAAAATTGAGCTAACAACAGACGCTTATAAACTTTTTACATACCTAAATTATTTACAATGGTCCTAGCTAAATACCTACTTAGGTGATATTTTTAAATTAGGTAAGTATCTACATATTTACAAATAAATTTTATTTAGGCGATAGTCCTATTATAAACATAACTTTATTGTCTTAAATAATAATTTTTAATATTTTAGTAGATTTTCATTGTTAGTCTAGGCAAGGGGAGGTCAAAAATTAAAATAGTAAATTCAATCGATTCGATAAGTTTCTTCGATCAACTGAAGACATCGCATCTGTCTCACTCGCACACACGTTTGACGTCACACGGTGCATGTTTTACTTTTGAATTTTGATTTTGATTTTCACTCGCGAGTGGATACTTCGAACCGTCGTCAGCGATCAGCTGTTGTATCGTGCGCATTGCATTGTACACAGATGATGCAAGGCCAAAGCAAACACGCTTGAATTGATATAACGTCAGGGGATCTTGCGGCTTGAATCTATAAAGAATGCATTGATAGCGACGATCGCACTCTCGGACGCCTATTTGCAGAAATTGCTGACGGCAGTCTGCTGTCATGGCAACAGCGAAGATGCGGAAATTGGATATTATTTGGAATAAATGACCCTGTAGATTTGGACCGTGATGCAGTATATTGTTTAGTGAGATTCCAGTGCTAGTTTTTCAGCTGGCATCTAACACGCGGAGAGGTGTTGACGCTTTGTCCTCACGGATAACACCGTGGTGCGGTATAACGTAGATAGGCGATGGGTCATCGGACACTTGAGGTGCGGGTGAAATATAATCTTTCTCCAAGTATTCCTTAATCACGCCATCATAAGCGGTTCTAAAGGTAGGTGAAACCTCTAGCTTTTTTTCGAGGCATAAAAAGCGACGTTTTGCGATTTCGTAGGATTGACCTAAAGTGTATAGATCATTATCATAGTATTTTTATAAAAATCCTCACATTCTGCATCAGCGGGGCGCAGAATACAAGGCGCGAGCGGAGGCTCTTCGAGCTCCCAAAATCTTTTAATAAGATTATCTAGACCCTGCTCCTGCACTAGGCAGCACGTCAAAGCTTGGCTGGAATTTAAGGTAGGTACAGAACCCATAACCACGTATCCCAATACCGTGCGCAATGCACGCGGAGCGAGAGTAAAGTCGGCTGCGCGACTTACCTCGGGCAATAATAAATGTGCGAATAAAGACGCGCCAAACAAAACTGATCGCTGATTGACGAAACTTATCGAATCGGTTGAATTTACTATATTAATTTTTGACCTCCCCTTGCCTAGACTTATAATGAAAATCTAAAATAATAAAAAATATTATTTTAGACTAAAATAATAAAAAATATTATTTTAGACTAAAATAATAAAAAATATTATTTTAGACTAAAATATACAAATTATTATTTAAGACAATAAAGTTATGTTTTTAATAGAAAGGGTTCTTAATTCTTCTGGCACGCACGACATGATTTTCTTGGTATCTAATTTGTCATTTCACTATAGTACTACAATATGAGAACATGAAAAATAGAATATAGAATAGTTTTTTACAGCATTTTAGTACCTAGGTTTAGTACCTACTAAAAATCTGTAAAAAGCTTTTTTCCATTACGTTGTTTTGTTGGTCTGGGTGTTTAATATGTATAATAAAAAATATCTATCTATGTATTAAATATATCAGTTATCTAGTACCCATAACACAAGCTTTGAGTAGCTTACTTTGGGGCTAGATGATGCTGTGTGGATTGTCCAGCATTATTTATTATTTATTACTATTAACAGTACCAAAAAGTTGTTTTCAAAAAAGCTTAATAAAACCTGCGTACTGCACTAAACATAATTTTCTAAACACTTATATAATAGTGTAGATAGATATATTGCTGCTCGTTACCGAGAGGATGCAGATTTGCATTTGCATCCTTTGAGGTAAAAAATTAATAATAAAAAATTATTCAAATAAATAACTTACCCAGCTGTTTGCTTGTGTGTTGTTCGGTTCTGGATACCGATTACAGTCAACCTCAGTGTCATCTGATGTAAGCTGTTGCATATCAGCTGGTTGGATGTCATCAAGCGTGTAGATGCACATATTAGGATTCAAAGTATCAAGCTAAAATCAAATAATATCGTTAGGAGTATATGGGTACAGTCTTTATAGAGCAAATATTGTTTTCCAGTCTCAAGTTCATCTGCCAAAAAATAATTAAAAATACAATGCTTTAGCATTATACTGCTACGAAACGGTCAACAGTTTAAAAAGGAAATACAAGTTAAGTGTCTATCATACTTACGTTGTTATTTGTGACAGGAAATGCATCTGACACAATGTTCTTAAGCATTGCAATCTGAGATGACAACTTGACCCTATGACCAATTATAGGCACCAATTCTTTCAAGTCATCTGCTGATAATAGTTGTAAGGTGTCTATACTGTCTATACTTTGTTCTGGAATTTAAATAAAATTAAAATAATACTGCACAATTCACACAGCATTATCTATTTTGTAAGCCTAAAGAAATAAAGATATTGATTTCTGATTTCCTGCAACGCTGCGACGCAGGCGGACCTTCTCGCCCGTTGCGCCACGGAGGTCTTCGAAATTGGGTTGCATGCTCAGGGAGCAAAGGCTTTGGTTGGGGTTTAGTTGTCGGGATCCAAGTAAATAAAAGACTTAAAATTTATATGCTTATTTAACATACGATGTATTTTTGCCATCGTAGAGTGGGTTACTAAAGGGGCAAGTTTTATTCAGGACCCTAGATTTCAATAACCTCGGCGCGCGTTGTTCATGCCATCAAAAGTTCACAGGCCCGTTTCTTTGCATTTATAACAAGTAATTATTGTTTTTGTATTTTGCACGCTTGCTTGTGTTGTCGTTATGATTTTCTTTTTAATGCAACTTTTTGTTACTAATGCTGAATTGCGTTCAGTTTCACTCATGTTGACTACTTCGTCTACTTCATTATCCAATAGTTTGGTTTTAATTGAGTCAGCCGTAAAATCAATTCCTGAGTGTTCAATAGCCATGATCATTGGCATAAAGCGTTTTGGTAATCCAGCTAGCATCAAAGATCCAAGTCATTATTTAATTCGAAACCTGTGCCAGATAATTGTTACGAGGTTTCGACAATTTGTGTGATATATGGATATTAGATGACGAAGCAAAGTAATTCTTCTCGGAAATCTTGAATCGTCGAACAAGGTTTTTAACGTGTCGTTCCTTTGTGCGTGCTTTATGTAATAATAATAATATTTTAATACTTTATTTAAGCCATCCTACATGTACATGTACTTAAACTAATAAGGTACATTTAATATGAGTAATAACTACAATGAGGAACTCTTACAAAAAGGTAAAACATTCTAACAATCTTACGATTTTATTTTTTACGCAAATTTGCGGTAGGTTAGTTTTTAAGCATACAAGTTAAAGAGTCTTTACCACCCGCGCTAGTGAAACACTGTGTTACGGCGTGGTAGCGATTCTCTGGGTTTTTTAATGTGTTACTTAGGTTATGATATTAATATTTAGAATGTTAATATCACTCAGAATTTGTTTACCGTTTTTAGGCAATTCATGGACAATCTGTTAAGCGACCTTGTTGCAGAACCATTAGGGGAATTCGATAACTTTGTTCGTATGTCATCTACATAGTGATTTCGAATATATATTTCAAAAAAGGATACATATTGGCGAGAAGCAATACCTCCAAAAATAAGGTTGGCATTGACATGGCGATTTCTTGCGACTGGAGACAGTTATAGGCTTGCACTACCATTTAAAAATATCAAGTACACTCATATCTACAATTATTCCTGTAGTATGTTTGGCTCTTAACCAAGTGACATGATTAAGGTGAGTTAATTAAACATATTATGCATACCCTTTAAATTTTTTAATCAATAATTATTGCCCCACTACATTTTTTAATTGGTTATTTTAACAATCGTTTTTCAAAGCTCTTGCACAAGCATCAGCCAATATATTTTGAGAATGACTCTGTGTCTGAGAATACAATTCGTCAGAAATTATTTGCATGGATCCCTCAGGTACATGGATCGTAGGGACAGACAGATGTATGGATTCTGTTGGGGGATTGATAAACTACTTGTGTGTATGAGGCATTAGGGAGTTTAGTAGGTGGAAGAGGGGATGGAGTTTGCGTAGGTGGAAAGGTGAGGGCTTTGTATAGGAGAAGTAGGAGCTTGTCCAGAAAGTGCAAATTAGCCGCGAATCGTTTCGCGCGAAATCACTCGCGCGTACCCGAGATACTAGACGCCCATAAATCGCGTCCACCCACAAGCATCGCGCGAATTCAAAACACGCGCGTAAATCGCATGCAATACGCTAGACTCTCGACTCGCGATTGATTCGCGAGTATTACGCGCGAGTCGAGATACTTACTAGGGACGCCTTGTTGCGCCCACTTAACGCGCGAACTCAGATCGAGTGCACGTATTGAGGGAAATGGAGCGCCAGAATTTTGACACGGAATTGTTTATATGAATATAAAATATAATATAAAATGAAATATTTAGGTAAGTAATTGGGTATCATCTTACTATTATAATAAATGGGAAAGTCTGTTTGAATGTTTGTTATAAGTAATTTTCGTAACTACTTATGTTAAAATTAAATACGTACAAAAACAAAAAAATAAACTTAAATACTTTCTATTTCCCTCCATTTTTGTTTCTTTCAGCGACGACGGTAAGCTAACCACAACGAGACCGCTTCGATCAAGTCATGTTTCGTACTGAATACTTCGCCAAATGCTCGCGCGTTGGTACGCTCCTTGTGGACGCAACGGTCGCGCGTAATACGCGCAAGAAATCGCGGCGTATTCGCCCTTTCTGGACAAACTCTAATTATAGATTTGAAGACGTTAATGATAACTAATGATAAGGGGCGATTGATCTAAGGTGACGACGGTGATAGACAAGAATAGCTGGTGGCTGAAGAAGACAGACGTTTACTTATAATGATTTGAGAAGGTGAAGACTATACACTAGCCAACCTCGATGTAGAATGTTTGTAAACAAACCACGACACAAAAAACTAAAATTCACTTCCTTGGCGTCGAATTTTAGATATGAGTGTACGAAATATTTAGTGAAGGAAGGATCCTAAATCGACAAGTAATGTAAATTGCGTATAAAAAGGCGCGGCAACAGAGTGTATTTTAGGTTAAGTATGGGCGGTAGCTTTTATTCTCTGATGATGATGAGATCTGTGACTCCCTTTCTTTACAGATAGAGTTAGAGTGTAAAGCAATTTGTGGAAAAAAATATGTGATGGGACCCTTAATTTACCACCTAGTTGCCCACTTCCTGGAAGTAATACTAATAGGCCTTATGTTTTTCTGGGTGATGGCGCTTTTGCTCTTAGTACTCATATTATGAAGCCCTTTCCTGGACATCATCTGTTAGGTACCCCAGAAAGAATGTTCAATCAACAACTATAAATAAATAAATAATTCCGGACAGTCTACACTATCACGTTCTTGTGCGGTCATAGAGAATACTTTCGGAATATTATCGTCAGTTTTTAGAGTATTAAAAGACCTATTCCATTAGATGGCGTTAAAACTTCTATTGTAACCCACAGCTGTTTATTACTACACAATTTTTTAAGAAAGAGCTTATCATCTCGCAATATTTATACTACACCAGGCAGTACTGACAGCTATGATAGGAATGGTGAATTAATCCATGTAGGTATGAGAGTAAACCACGAAGAAAATCTATTACCATTTGATTACAATGTGTACCTCGTCGGGCTCCTTTTAATGCTAGGGATAAAAGATCAAATTTTTGAATTACATCCATCAAAGTCGACTGCACCATGCACTATGCAGTGGTAGGGCCTATGATGCATAATATAATTAATTTACAATTTGTGGAAATTAAAATGAGTAAATACGTAGGGGAGCGGGGGGCTAGTTGTAACAATTTTTTGATATGGAAGTCAAGATAACAAGTATTCTCATAATGAAGTTATTTTATAGTAGAGGAAAAATATCCATTCATCCATAAGAATGATAACTGCGCTGGATTTTTTAACGATTACTTAAAAATAATATTTTTTGCAAACAAAATCGCTTGTATATGCCCCGTCCTTGGGGCAAGTAGTAACAACATAATTAAAACAATAAATTAAAACAACATAATTATAGAATTTTAGGCATTTATTGTTTGGTAAACAGACATAAACCGTTTGTAAGAAATAATGTTATAGTTAGTATGTAACTATAACATTATTTCTTACAAACTAACGTATCTATAAAGTATCCATGGAAGATAATTAATATACCTATAAAGTGACACATGACAGAGGTCAAACATTTTTGCAGCTTGATGAATTTTGGTTCCATTTTTGGAAACTTCCTCTGCAGCTAGTTCGTCGACATTTTACGACTTAGCAGCCTTTTCGGATATCGCTTATAATTTCTCATCCTAAAACACAGAAGAAAACAAAATTTATTAGTTCTGTAATACGAGTATGTAAGGATTTTGCCCAGCTGTGGGATATCATATAGTTAGGTATTTAAAATGTAAATAATGGCAAGCATAGGTACACACTTACGTTTAAAAATATGAAGGGTACCTTGTTACAACGTACCCCGAGATTTCGTTACAACTTGCCTCATAGCAATATTTTAGACATTTTTGTTTATTGGAAATAAATGGTATAATGTAGCCAAAAGAAAATACTAACATAAGATAGCTGAATATTTTGACTAAACAAACCAATGGAAACTCATTTCAAAAAGACAATGCAAGTAACCAAGAATTAAACTTTACGAACATAAGTTTTTTACATTACCTGGCAAAAATAGACCACCTGCACGCTACCACTCACTGCGTGCCCCCGCGCGGTACTGACTGTGTTCACATTGTAGGCCATCGTATAAGGACCTAATTAGCGCAAATTCCAACACAAAGTATTCAATACCTGCTGAGTAATTAAGCTGTTAATACTTGCCCCTGTTACAACAAGCCCCCCGCTCCCCTACTTACTAATTAATAAAAAAATATTGGAAACTATTTAATTGTTTTACTTACCCTTTGTTCATCTGTCGATTTCAATTTGCCGCTCGTCCTGCTGGGTTATAATTTAGGTTTATCAATAAATATACACATAATACACTACTTCTAGGCTCACCCCGTATTTCTTGTAATTCCTCCACCACACTGTGCACAGTTTATAATAATAATAATAAATATTTATTAACCAATGAAATTCACCCATGACACATGCACATGAAATTAATATGTTTTATGTTGATTAATTTTGATTTTGATTATTTTGCAATGCCGGCTGGTCACATTTTTACACATCAAGTATTTGTTGTTGTCTCTAGTTCTCTGTATCTGAACTGATTGAACGAATGGTTTTTCCTTTTTCCTTCATTTATATGTAGGCTTCTTGGAGGGGTACAGTCACTGACCTCTATATTGTATATATAGAGGTCAGTGGGTACAGTACATACTTCCGGTCCGTGGAGCGATCTTTCTTCACATGTGACACTGACAGATGATTGATAAAAGGACCCGACCCATTTTGCACTAAGATAAACGTACATACATACCTTCAGTTTTATAAGTGTAATGAGTGAAATGTATATGTATGCCACTAAAATTAAGATTTAGTCTTAATATACTAAACAGCTAGGTTCAAAGCCTGGATGCAAATGTGGGACTCGTGGTGATTATCCAATATTAAGAGACTAGGATTGTCTTTGCTGCTGTTGGTGTGGCTGATGAAATGTTGAATTTGTTTCGTTGGTCTGGGTGTTTAATATGTATAATAAAAAATATCTATCTATGTAGTATATTGTATTAAGTATATCAGTCATCTAGTACCCATAACACAAGCTCTGCTTAGCTTGGGGCTAGATGATGCTGTGTGGACTGTCCAGAATTATTATTATTATTATTATTGTCTGAAAAAATAACTCACCGTTCATCCATCCTACCTACTACCGCATTAGAACTACTGTACTAGAACCTAGGATATATTATTTTAGAACTTTCAGTATTCTCATAGTTCAGATCAAGCAAAAAACCTTCCAAAGCTAGACCACACTTATACTTACTTACATCTTTGATGTTAATTTTTTTATTCAGTCTGTTATAGAGAAAAGCTGCAATCAATCTCTTCAGCCAAATTTTTCATTGAGTAGGTAAATCTCTTTGTAACTGATTTCATTTACTTTGTACGGTTTACCCTTCTTTTTGGCATTTCTAATTATTTGTGCATATTGGCTGGGGACATAGATTGGCCCGGATCTGAGGTTCCTTTTTATAGCTTTAACGATAGTTGAATGGACAGCATCCTCTTCGTTCTGTGTATGGCCAGTGATTGCATTGTATACCTTGAACTCGGAACAAAGATTAAGGTTATAAATGGATAAAAGTAACATAACATAGCTTACAACCATTTACGTTCTAATAAAAACAAAAAAATAACCGTTTAACTAACCAAGTAACATAGTGTCATAATCTGTGTTAATACTGTTTTGTAGATTAACTAGATTATGAAATGAAATAATTTAATGTAATGATGATCATAGAAAATAGTAGTATGTCTTACAACAGTTTAACAATCACCAACAAACTTTCGTTGCAAACTTTCTTACCTAAATTAGGGTCATCATAACACAATTTACGACGTTTTTTTAGCAGCACCAACACTCGAGTAGGTATATTACACAAGCACTGATACGATACTGTTTTGGATTGAAGTCAATGCATTGTCTCTCCGTAAAAAACTGACATCCGTGCCACCTTGTTACTTTTTTTCACACATATATGGCGGTTTTTTGAGTAGTAGGAAATCAAAATTGGAATCTTATGGCATACTTAACGCAAATGACAAATTTTCTGTGTTACGACAGTTTTTTAGAGGACGTGCGATTTGTAGCTAGTTTCAGATAGCAACACAAGATCATCAGCAAAACGCAAATGGCTGAGGTAGCTGTTATGTATTTTAAATCCATATCTCTTCAAGTCTAGTTTGGCTATTATAGATTCTAGTGTAGCTATAAATAACTTTGGAGATAGAGGGTCACCTTGTCTTACTCATTTGTTGATAAGAAAGCTAGGGCCAATAGTTTGCAATTTCACTCTGCTTGTATTATTTACCTACGTAAATACTTTTGATAACTTGTATGTCTTCAACTCTCTGATCTTCAACGCCTTGCTCTTTGAGGGCTTTCCATATACTTGTGTGCACTAAAGTGTCAAAAGACATAGGTCTTTTGACACATCGGTTTTTAAATTGTCAATGCAGTTTGAACAATAGTAAAGTTAACATGTTGTACATTTAGTTACGAACGATGATATCAAACAAATAATGGTTTTTACACCTTTTGCATGGCAATGTACGTTCAATTACAGTTTTCAAGGATTTATATAGAGTTTTGGTTTTGATCGTGGCAAGTTTATTTTATTTCTTGTACTTACTTTTGTTATTTCTAATACTCTAATTTTGTATTTTTTTGGAACAGGCGATTCATCTTCCATATTTTGCCCATGAGATATTATGTCAGCTTCAAGTGACTGCGTTCAGTGTCTGACAGGTATTCAGCGTCATTGTTTGCGATACTGGCTTTAGGGAATAACACTTCGGTTTCATCAGAATTAATTTCGAATCTCGGCAAGTTTTCAGAGTCGTCATTTATGGTACCACCTCCAGCAGATATCATTTTAGCTTCAAGAGTTTCCAGTTGGGCTTGCCGCAAGACTTCAGCGTCTTTGATTATTATTGGACTCATAAAAACCATTTGATTGCTGTAATTTTCATTAATATACACAATCCAAGACTCAGTAAAAAGCAGTTTATTTTTATATCTATTAAAATAAAAATTAAAAACATTTACGAAAAGGCTTAACGGATTGTTGAACTTCAGGTTCAACCGAATGGATTATATTAGATATTACCCACTGTCCCCTAAAACTGTTCCTTTAATACCCCAGTATTAAGTCTTTGCTTAATGGCACTGCTATTGTTGATAAAACTATCATGTGTACTGCCAGCAGTGTGAACAGATTCAGTATTTTAATACTTTTTCAGTATATTTTGTCGGTTATTTTGAATATGAGTATTTTTGAAGGTATATTGCCGGAAGTCGGTATTTTTGGGTATATTTTGGTAATGAAGTCGGTAGCACTGTAAGCAGTGGTCCTTGAACCAATGTTCGGGGAAACCCGTGAATATCGACTATCTAAATAAACCCCGGATTCAGTTTACCTTATGGATGATCGATATTCATCGATGGTGAATAAACATCTGTGTTAGTTAGAAAACATCGATATCATCAGATTCAATATTACACTTAAATCATTAAACAATGTTGGACGATTCACACAGCATTATCTAGCCCCAAGCTAAGTATAGCTTGTGTTATGGGTAGATACCTAGATAACTGATATACTTAATAGAATACACTACATAGATCGATTTTTTACTAATAATTGAAAACATCCAGAACAATCTAAACAAATATCTGCAGAAGAAGACATTTGTACCGGGAATCGAACCCGCAACCTTCTGCGTCGCAGGCGGACCTTCGCCCGTCACGCCACAGAGGTCGTCATCGATGTTAAAATTGAAAAAAGTATATATTATATTTATAATATAGGTAAACGTCATTAGGTTGTTATTTTGAACAGACCAAAGACCTGTCAAAGAAATTTTTTACAGTGTAAGAAAAAAATACTGGGAATTTTGTATTTTTTTTGTCATTTTAATTTCATAAATTTATTAGACTAATTTTTTTGATACTGAAAACATTCATCAATTTTAATCCTTCGAAAAGATCGTTAAAATATTTATAACTCCAAAATTTATAGCGATGATTGATGATGATTATTACAAAAAATATGTTATGAGAATCAGTATTTTTATTGGTATATTTGCCCTGCATAGGTCAGTATATTTCCGTATTTTTTGGAGGTGCCTCGGTATTTTCGCAAAAAATAATCTGGTCACACTGACTGCCAGGCCACCGGGCTACTAAATCATAAAATTCCAAGTTTGGCCCGGTAACTGCCTGGACATTGATAGAAAACCACCCTTTTCAATTTCTTGCTGCACCAATAAGTGGAAACCCCAACAGTAATAATTTTTTGGTGCGCCAATCTTTGGTTGAAAGGTTTTTCTCCTAATACTGATGCAATATTTAATAAAAATCTGTACTTACATTAATAATCACACTTTTATTTAATGACATAGGGCTTTATTTTTTTGCAATAGATTTCTTATCTTCCTCTAATTCTATTTTAGCCTTTTCTAATAGCATTTGACTTCTCTCTTCTAATAGTGCTGCCTTTTTTATTTTGCTCAACTTCCAACTGTAACAAAAAAAGTATGTAATTGTAATATAACATATTTATCTGGCAGGAAATTAAGCCAAAGTACTTAAAAAAACATTAATTACATTGGTGGTTGAGTGTTGGAAAGCCCCATACCCTGAATTAATGACTGAAGATTGGTGGATGGAAGTGGTACAGGACTGTTTAGAAGAGGCCTATTTTCAGCAGTGGATATCTACAGGCTGTTGTCGGAAGGAAGGCATAGATAAGTAATTAACTGTGTTTTTAACATTTCCATCTTTTTTTTATTTTCTAAATGTTTAATTCTTATCACAGCCTCTCGACGAATGTAGTCTGTTGGTCTGCGCACTTGTTTTGTGGTATTGAGCACTGCTGAATAATTTTTACCAGTACAATCTAAGAAACAAAAAATAAATTTGTTGGTATAAATATTAAAATATTTTGTCTGAAAACACGCTCCCAATCGGATGCGCGCCCTCAAAGCTCCACGCCATATTGAAAAAGCGAATGTACGATGGCAAAGTATATGCCTCTCACCATCGCTCTGTCTAAGGTGGCCGAGAGGAGCCAAAGAGCAAAGCATGATCGGCCTATCTTTTTACAAAGCTTGCTTGTGCGCTTCCCATGTGAGGCTTTTGTCAATGGTGAAACCTAGGAAGGTGTTCACATCTACCTGGTTGACCACTTCGCCTCCCACGCTCACAGCTACCGGCAAACTACTGTGTCCAGCAAGGTTGAAATGCATGAAGTTTTTTTTGTTACATTGAGAATGAGTCCATTCTTGTGGGCGCTCCACATTCACACGAGAACTTCGCGAGAACGCGAGAAACATACGAGAAACGTGAATGTGGAAGCGATTCGCTTATTCTTCTCAAGTTCTCGCATTGTTCTCCGGCTTTTCTCCACTTTTTGTCGGTTTTTTGGCGCGAGACAGGAGCGCGAGAACGTGAGAACAGGCGAGAACGTGTATTGACTCCACACTCGCATGTTTCTCAGTAGCGCGCGAGCCGCATAACAATAAACTTGTTGCAGCGGTTACTTCTGCGTCCATCGTCATCGAGCGCGAGAACTGTAGTGATAACTATTTGAGAACTTTGTGAGAGTGTGTACGGTGTGTACCCAAAGAAGTTCTCGCTACAGTTCTCGCTGAGAATCGCCGGAGATTCTCGGGTGAATGTCTCGTGTGAATGTGGAGCCCCCATTATGGAACCACGTCTGCAATTCACCTGCAACCTTATTCAGTATTTGCTGCAAGGCAACATAGTTGAGTTGCGAACTTCCACGATGGCCGCAACATCATCCGCATACATAAGTAATAATAATAATAAAGACATTTATTTTCCTCTCACAAAAAGGTTTCTTAAAAATATTTTGTTTATAATTTAATTAAGTACTTAAAATATTAACCTGTTAATAAGTATGTGTGCATCTTTAATACAGTCGGGTAAGTCGTTCATTAAGAGGGAGAAAAGTATGTTCGACATCGAGGACCCCTGTGCTACACCGATGGTGGTTGACAAAGGGTTCCATTTAACTTTCCCTCCTCTGCCCGTGACGATTTGCGTGCGGCCAATCATGGAGCTGAGCAGCAGTTTCAGAGCCGCACCACCTTTGCCGTAATGAGCCAACTTCTCCGCAAAGACGGCATGATCCGCGACGTCGACGGCTTTCGACAGTATCTGGTTGCGTCGATTTGTCACCTTTGCCCGTGTACATTATCATCTTCAAAAGTTAGCCTATATATTGGATATATATACCCTTGCAGCTTTCGTTGCTATATATAAGCTGTACGAATGACAGTTTTCCCTTCCATAGAAGAAGGGATTCGTCGATGGAGATGTGCTGCTCAGGTAGGTATAAAGAGCTAAATTTGTTATCTAAGTGCTGGATCACTGGTCAAATCTTATTGAGTTTCCTATTATCGCCAGTGGCTGTAGTGAGACTGGTATTTTCTAATGAGCCAACTTCTCCGCAAGGACGGCTTGATCCGCGACGTCGAAGGCTTTCGACAGTATCTGGTTGGGTCGATTTGTCACCTTTGCCCGTGTACATTATCATCTTCAAAAGATAGCCTATACAGTGTGGAAATTAAACTCAGGCCCTGGAGGGAAACTACTTAAAATCCTTAAGCTAGCTCATTTTACTTAAAGGAGACATTCCTTTATTTTTAAAAAGAAACAAATCTGCATTAAAATATTTTTTTAAACTCGCTTGCTTCGCCCGGGACTCGAACCAACTAAAATTTAAAAAAATAAACACTCTTTATTTTATTATACTAATCGGTAGTATTAATATTCAGGATAAAGTTTCTGTAACAAACAGTTGGTCTTAAAAATAAAAATAATCGTTAAATCTAACATCAACTTTATTTTACTATCAATTTTGTAACACTTAAATTATTTAACTGATAAATTGTTCGAAATGAGCCCCGTCGTTCCGGCTACACAACATTAGTCGCCGTTGAAATTCATTTCTTGTAGCCTTCAGCAAAGGGTTGTGGTGTATGCCCCTGATAACATTTTCTACCGCAATCCTTAGCTCTTGAACGGTTTCATAGCAAGTTTCATAAACAACATTTTTTACATGACCCCATAAAAAGAAGTCCATGGGCGTCAGGTCTGGACTTCTTGCAGGCCATCTAATCGTACCGTTTGTACCTATCCAGGCATTGAAATTTTCATTAAGGTATGCCCTGGCAATTCTGCTGTTGTGGGCAGGTGCACCATCTTGTTGAAAAATGATATTATTTCGTTCCTCTTCTGGCAGAAGGTTTAATTGATTTTTTAAAAGCTCTAATATTTCAATGTATTTTGCTGCATTCAGATGTCCTTCGTAAATGTGCAACAAAACAACCATGTTACTTTTGATTCCACACCAAACATTAAACGAAAATCTGACCTGATTGTTCGTTTCACGGACACGGAATGGATTTTGACGAGACCAATAATGATTGTTATGTCTGTTATACATTCCATTATTACTAAAATTTGTTTCGTCAGACCATACAATACAGTCCAAGAAATTTGGGTTGAGGGCTATTTCTGTTCGAATATTTTCACAAAACTGTAATCTCCTTTCACTATCTCCGGGATGTAGTTTCTGCACCAATCGCCCATCACGATAACATTTGTATTTGTATTTTTTCAGAACTTTAAGTATACTAGTATGGTTGATGCCTATCTCTTGAGCAGCTTCCCTGCTTGAAGCTTTCGGGTAACACTCGAAGTAGGTTAAAATGTTTAACTCAACATCGCTATAGTCCAAATTTTGTTGCTGTGGGCGTCCAGTCTTCTTTTTAAAACTTCCAACGGTCAGTAAATTATTCACAATTCGAGACAAAACCTTTCTAGATGGTAGTTCTCTGTCTGGATACTTCTCGCGATACCACTGCAGAGCTAAATCGTAGCTCTTGTTGCAAACAAAGTAAGCTTCTAATAAATCGAATTGTTCTTGATACGCCATTATGAGATAATTTAATTACGTAAGGGAAGCAACACTACTTAAATAAAATCTGTTGATAAAAATCGTTCGAATTTTAAAATTATTGTCCCGCCTCGCAAACAAAGTCAAACGTTCCATTTTTAAACTTCTCCACTGAACGCCTCGGATCATGTAAGAAGGAAATGTGCATAGAGGTATTACCACCATTGAACAATTTTCTTATCGAAGATTTCAACAAGGTACTTAACGATAAATAAGCAAGCGTGTACTTCATACGAAGTCTTTGAGTGTTGGAGAGATAACAGAACTGTTACGTGTCTTTTACTTGTTAAAAGTGAACAGTAACCAAATATTTTTTAGAGAAACTTTATCCTGAATATTAATACTACCGATTAGTATAATAATAAAATAAGGAGTGTTTATTTTTTAAATTTTAGTTGGTTCGAGTCCCGGGCGAAGCAAGCGAGTTTAAAAAAATATTTTAATGCAGATTTGTTTCTTTTTAAAAATAAAGGAATGTCTCCTTTAAGTAAAATGAGCTAGCTTAAGGATTTTAAGTAGTTTCCCTCCAGGGCCTGAGTTTAATTTCCACACTGTATATAGGATATATATACCCTTGCAGCTTTCGTTGCTATAAGCTGTACGAATTACAGTTTTCCCTTCCATAGAAGAAGGGATTCGTCGATGGAGATGTGCTGCTCAGGTAGGTATAAAGAGCTTAATTTGTTATTTAAGTGCTGGATCACTGGCCAAATCTTATTGAGTTTCCTATTTGTCGCCAGTGGCTGTAGTGAGACTGGTATTATCTACGAAATGTATGCACCTTTTAATACGTAAGAATTTTTTATACGGCATTAGCTTTTGGAAAACCCCTACTCAGGAATGCCCGGCGAGGATATCAATACTCCCTCGACTGGGAGGGAGTATCAATAAACTTTGCAGGCATAAGGCAAAGAATACCCAAATTAATGTCGACGCAGAGCAGGGGGTCTACTTTTTTTCAACGAAAAACGAAACTTTGATCGAAAGTTAGTTAAATGCAGGCCGAAGAGCAAGAGCTAGGTTAGTGGAGATGTTGGAAAGGAATAGGTAGAATAATTCAATAAAATGAGTAATAATATAAATATTTTTATTTTAATATCAACCAATCTTACATAAGTAACTAAAATAATTTTCTATTACTGTCTATTTGAACATTCTCTAACAAGCCCACACAGCTCTAGTAGGGCAGCCCTGATGCCTGCAAACTCTCTGATGCTTTCTCTGTTCTGCTCTGAGAATTCTTGTAGGGTAGCCCTGATGCCTGCCAACTCGGTGTTCCTTACTCTAGTCATTTCTAATCGCTGCTCTTCAATATGAAACAATCTGCTTCTGACATCAGTGACAGCAGCAGATTGTCTCCTTCGTCGTGTTGGTTGAGAACCTGTGAAAGATTATTACAATTCACAAAATGCCAAGACATTAGTATGGGCTTAGTAAATGTTCTAATTTAAATAGTGTGTCCATTTTACGATTTAAGTATTACTAGGTGCGCCCCGCGGCTTCGCCCGCATGGAAATTTATTTGAAATTATTTCCGGCTCATCAGGCTGACTGGTGGTTGGTTGTTGGGTTGGTTCATGGTCCTGAAAATAAATAGGATTTATTACATACCTAATACAACAGAATAAAAAATAATTGATTTTAATTTAATTTAAGTAACTCTACTTGATAGTCATGTTTTTTGTAATACAGAATTGTATAAATAGCTATTGATTAAGTCACCTGTAACACAATTTGTTATTAATAAATGAACTATGAACAGTTTAAGCCATAAAAATACTTTAAAATGGTCTCTAAAGTGTATATTAAAAAGAGTTTAACTAATATTCTTGAGTTAAATATTATGAACTTATCAAACATTATTAAACTTAGAATTGAATGTACTTATAATAACCTCGGGGAATGCTGGCACTCTGTAGTAAGCGTATACAGCCCACCATCAGCCTCCTTCGAAATATTTGAAAAAATTATGGATGATATCTTATTTAAATTATCAAATTCAAGTAAAAATCTCATAATATGTGGAGACTTCAACATTAATCTTTTAGAAGTTTACTCTCTCAGTAACAGATTAACTAATTTATTTAATTCTTACAATCTAAAGCCACTATTTATGGAACCTACTAGAATAACTGAAACCTCAGCAAAATGTATTGATAATATATTTGTTTGCCTAAATGATAAAATTATAAGTAAAAATGTAATAAGTAATTTAAAATCAGACCACTTAGGTCAACTTATAAAACTCAACATTCAAATAAAAAATAATAATTGTAAAAAGAAAATAACATATATACCAGTAACCACACATCGATTTGAACGTATGAAATCACAATGGAATTCCATACCAACACCTAATTACTCACATAATAACCCAAGTGAGTTGTATAGCAGTTTTTTTTAAGAAATTCACCTCTGCATTCAATTCCATATTTACACCCAGATCGATTGTGGTTTCTGATAAACTTACATTTAGTGAGTGGGCAACTGTAGGTATTCATAAAAGTAGACAAAAGTTGTATGAACTGTATAATGAAAAACAATATAATTTTAGTGAGGAGTTCAAAGATAAAGTTAAAAATTACTCAAAAATGTTTAGAAAAGTTTGTCTAGTAGCAAAGTCAAATTATATTAGCTCAAAAATTAAAAATAGCGAAAATGTTATTAAATCAACATGGAAAATAATAAATAGTGAGACTGGAAAGGTTAGTACCTATTTTAATGATTATAATTTAAAAATTAATGATTGCACAATCAAAAAAGACGTTGAAGTAGCTCAAGCATTTGAAAACTTTTTTACTAACATTCCAATCTCTACTACAAAGAATCTTAACTCTTCTCAAGTCAACGCCGAGTCTTTACTCATAAAAAATGTACCTAAATGCGGTAGTAACTTTAATTTCAATCATGTTGATGAAAAAGATATTGTTAAGGTCTTTAAACTTTTAAATATTAAGAAAACTGCAGATCTCTGGGGCATTTCCGTTAAAATCATTAAACCTTTAATTGAAACAGTCGCACCAGATCTAGCTTTCATATTTAATGAATCTATTGATTGTGGCGTATTTCCTGATCTTATGAAACATAGTAAAATAACTCCATTGTTTAAATCGGGTAGTAGGTCTGACCCCACTAACTTTAGACCAATATCAGTACTGCCAACATTTAGCAAAGTTTTTGAAAAACTTATATTACATCAATTGCTTAAACATTTTAATGGCAATGACCTGCTACATTGTAAGCAGTTCGGGTTTACTCGAGGCAGGTCAACTACTGATGCCGGTGTAGAGTTGGTATCGCATATTTTTGATGCTTGGGAGAAGTCGCAAGATGCTTTAGGCATTTTTTGCGACTTGTCAAAAGCATTCGATTGTGTTCATCATGAGACATTAATCAGGAAACTACATCACTATGGAATAAATGACACCTCTTTGGCTCTTCTTTCTTCTTACTTAAATGATAGGATACAAAGAGTTGACATTAATGGGAAACGGTCTTCGGGGTCTGTAGTTACTATGGGTGTACCGCAGGGGTCTATCCTCGGTCCTTTCCTATTTTTAGTTTATATTAATGACTTGCCTGATCTTGTAAAGAATAATCACGAGATTGTATTGTTTGCAGATGACACTTCTTTAATTTTTAAAATGAAAAGACAATCAACAAATTTCGACGATGTGAATAATGCAATCTCAAAAGTTGTCCACTGGTTTAGCGTCAATAATCTTTTGCTTAATGAAACCAAAACGAAATGTATTAGATTTATTCTACCTAATGTGAAACAAGTTAAGGCTGATATAAACGTAAGAGGAGAAAGGTTAGATATTGTAGAAAGTACTGTATTCTTAGGAATCACCCTAGATAGTAAGCTTCAATGGGGCCCACATATAGATAAGCTATCAAAAAGGCTCAGTTCTGCAGCATATGCAGTCAAAAAAATCCGTCAACTTACAGACGTAGATACTTCTAGACTTGTTTATTTCAGCTACTTCCATAGTATTATGTCTTATGGTATACTGCTGTGGGGGAATGCTGCAGACATTAACACCGTTTTTGTGTTGCAGAAGAGGGCTGTTCGGGCAATCTATAATATGGGTCCCAGAGAATCCCTACGTGATAAGTTCAAAGAAATTAACATAATGACAGTACCATGTCAATATATTTATGAAAACCTGTTGTATACTCGTAGAAATATCAATAAGTTTCCTAAAAATAGCGATATACACAATGTCAATACTAGAAATAAAAATAAACTCGCTTTGCCTACAACTAGACTAAACAAGGTTAATGTATCTTTCAAAGGGCAATGTATACGCTTCTACAACAAAACTCCAAGTGAGTTGCAAAAACTATCAGTAAATAAATTCAAACAAATTGTCAAAACTATTCTTTGTAAAAAGGCTTACTATAAAGTATCTGATTATTTAGATGATAAAAAAGCTTGGGACGAGTTTTGCTCCAACTCGAAAAATAACAACCTAACAAGGTAAAGGTTTTTGTTCGCTTCTTTACTTTAAAAAGATTGAAGTGAACAAAAATCAAAGTGAGCACTTTATTTCCTAGTTTTAATTATTAATAACATGAATTTTATGACGTGTCCAAGTGTCCTGTAAGGTCTTAAGGAAATAAAGCACTTTGAGTTTTTTTGAGTTTTCTGGCTCCAGTTTGGCGTTCCCCAAATCCGTCTCCCGTTATTGTCAGCACTCGCAACTCCCATGCTGACAGTTGAGGTGCTGTCGCTGGTCCACCACCAGTCGCAGAAGCCGAACTCCGAGATTCGGAAGCAGCCTTTTTGGTGAGATGTTTTCTATCAAACCATACCTGGCCAAAATATAAACGTATTAGATATATTACCTATACAGGGTGTTAGTGTGAACACCGTTGTCCTTGAAACCAGAGGTTCAGCATCATGAGTAGAATCCAAAACCGATGAGAAAAGCTTAACACCTATTTTAGTTTTGCAAGGTTTTGATATTTCATGTCTTCGCTATCGTACACGATGCCATAGTCACCCTACATACTTTAAGTACCTACCTACGTAAGTACTTATACCCGCGCCTTACTTGGATCGTAACTTCATTACTTGTGCCCTTCAAAAGACGGGATATTCGCACAGAAGGTGATCCGACACTGAGGTGCACATGCCACGTGTCGCCTGGTCGAAGTACTTGTGTCACGTGTTTGTGAGCAAACGTTTAGTGTTTATAAAAAATTTCTTTAAAAAAAGAGTAAAAAATAGAATCATTTTTTTTCATCCGTTTTAAATTCTACTCATGATGCTGAACCTCTGGTTTCAAGGACAACGGTGTTCACACTAACACCCTGTATATACAATAAAGTAATGTCACTTTATTATAATTAATTTCAATACTTATCTTACTTTTTGCCACTGCTGAATAGTCTTGGTGCAACTACCCATGGAATTGAGTGTGTTACGAATATTTTCCCAGTCTTTTAGCCTGGACTTTTCCTTCGACACTCCTCAATCTCCCGCGAGCTAAATCTCTATGCTCATCCAGGAAATTGAGGAGAGTCTCGATTTGTTCCAGAGTTGCCGGAGCCATTGATAACATCTAAACGAAAGGTAATAACCGCTTGTGTTCTGGCACGGAAGTGGTACTTGACACGGGCATTTTGGAGTTCAAGATCATGTCTCATGAGCTTGGACATGGCATATGAGCGGTATGAAAAAAAGCATTTTTGATAACACAACACTTGAGAAACATAATTTCTACTAATAATTCTACTAATAATAAGTACTAACAAACTGTTTTTATCAATACAAAGAATGCAAATTTCTCATTAAAACAATGGAGTTGAAATGGGCCGCAACAAAGAGAGTACTTATTTAATTATACGGATATTTTTGTTTGCCTTATGTTACTACCCAATTGAATGTATGAATTGTACTCTTAGACTTATTCGTATAATAACGAGTTCTTTATAGTGCCTAGGGTAAATTACGTCGAAAGTATAAATTGGTGAAATTGTAGTTGTTTAATTACAGATATTGCTTAGATATAACAGAAAATAGTTATTGAACTACATAATAGATGTAAAACTTAAAAACAAAGCGAAATATTTTGTTAATTTTGCATTTAAGAATAATCCGTAATTGACATGATAAAAAACCTACACATATCATTCGTTCAACTTCATTCACGAAAATTGTCTATGAATCCGAACTTTGTGTGCTTGCTTATCCGAAGATGATAGAGAGTAGGTTCATCACCGAAACTTCGTTTAAAATTCGTTCGGTTGCGAAACTTCGTTTCAAAGAAAGCGGGTTGACGCCCAGGGCTGTCAGGTGAAAATATGCCGGAATCGTACCACAGCATAAAAAAAATCGTACAACCAAGGAAAACTTCAAATAAAAAATCGTACGTACAATAATCATAGATATAATACAATTAATAATAAAACACTATTGAAAAATACTACTACATAGTGAGTCCTATAGAATCAAAGGCGGTAATCTGTACTTGGCTGAATTTTGGTAATTCAATAAAAACGTATTACTAAGTCTGTTTTATAATTATTTTTGACATCATATTTAAAATCGTTAGATGATTCCTGTAAAAAATAAATAATAACACAGGATTTGGTCTTTGTTACATAATAAAATCGGAATTTAAAGAATGCCGTATTTGTTACCAAATATTATGCACATATTATAAATATTATGTTTGATACCAACCCATTGACAGATTGCCGTGTTTGAATTCAATTAAATTAAAATGTATTCAGGGGTGTCGCACAAGGTAAGAAAAGTATATTATATGAACATTTTAGCATCAATTTTTGGCATATTGGCACTTTTTTACTTCCTGTCATAACAGAATACTTTATAGTAGTTTGTTTTTTCCGTTGTTTGTGGATCTGGGTTTAATAGGAATTAATTGAACAAAATTTTAAAATCATGCTGTCTTGATCAGTCTTGTTAGTGTAAGCATAAAACTTTTTTTGAAGTAGCATAGCTGAACCATGGTTAGATATGCACACTGAAGCGATTTAGAGTTATGACTGCAGACCCTATCTGGTGCAGATTTTGCAGAGTATCTAGAAAGAAAATAAAAAAGCTCAAAAAACAAATAGAAACCAACACCATAAAAAATAAGTAAAAAGTTCTTAAGGTAAGGTGACGACAACCGAGTCTCGTATTTGAAACTAATGCTGATTTTTTTACGTCAATTTTGAACGCTTGAATTCCGCCTTTGATACAGATTGAGAAAATAATGAAACGTTATTTTAAATTCCCTAAACGGCCATACCATTATGTCATTTTTGACAAATTAGATTACCGCCTTTGATTCTATAGGACTCATATATTAGGTAGGTAAGTGTAAGTATAATAAAGGCACTTTTTTTTGTATAGGTTTACCGTACGCATCTTTTTTATCATATTATCTGTTAGGGGTCGTCGTTGAATGAACGAACAGTTTATTTAGACTGTTTTGTTGCCGTCGACTGATAAACTAGTTTACAGTCCACGCATAAACTAGTTTACTCGTGAACGACATTGGCATCGCGCAGTCGACGGCCAAGCGTTGCCGAAACAGTTTCTCTAACCAGCTAGCCATTGTCTATTCGCCTATCAAGCATTCCGTTCTCTTCACACTTGCACAACCTATTATGACTATCTCTCTTTCGCCATGCACTCGACTCCAGCGGAGATCTAATGGCGGCGGGCGTCGGCGGTGTTGTGTAAAAATGAACTCTATTTCAATGCATGACAATATATTATTGTACTAGATGCGCCCCGCGGCTTCGCCCGCGAACCAGAGTTTTTTTCCATACTAATTTCAGAAATTTATCATACAACTCCTAGGAGTTATTTAAAAAAAATAAAAAACACGTGTTGAATTATTTATTTCATATTTTATTTATACCGAGTTTTGATTAAATCAAGCCAGGGAAAAAATAATTTTTCATACAAACTTTACTACCCCATTTAACCCCTTCAGAGGTTAAAATTTCCAAATTTTAATAGCCTATGTCCTATTCTAGGTCCTCAACTATCTACGTACCAAATTTCATCTTAATAATTTAAGTAGTTACGGAAATTACCTATAACAAACATTGAGACAGACTTTCCCATTTATTAAAATAGTAAGATTGTAGGCAAGCAGGTTTTTGAATAAAAGAAAAAATGGTATCAAAGTGAGCACTTTATTTCCTAGTTTTAATTATTAATAACATGAATTTTATGACGTGTCCAAGTGTCCTGTAAGGTCTTAAGGAAATAAAGCACTTTGAGTTTGAGTTTGAGTTTGAATGTTTGTTTACATTATTTTTACTAGTCTAGTTTGGGATGCGTTTTGCACAGGTCAAAGTTTACGCAAATTTACGTGAAAAGAAATTTTAATATCTATCTACATACCAAATTTCATTTAAAAAACTCAAGTAGTTACGGACATTACTTATATCAAATATTCACAGACTTTCTTTATGTTGTAGGCGTTGTAGCATTCGTCGCATCTTAATAATAATTTAATACAACCTGGACAGTTATTATTTTTGGTCTGCCGTTCCATCCACTTTTTACAAAAGGGACAATGCATTTTAAGGAGTTGAGGGATATACAGGGTGATTGGAAGGTGGGTGCAAAGCTGGTGGGCGAAGGTAGTGTGGACTATTTGGAACCATTTAAGCCATATTTGTCTACGACGAAGTCTGACTGTTTCTTTTTTACCAATTTTTTATTGGTGGCAAGGAAAATACCCGAAATTTTACAGTTATTCGCTAATCATTGCCAGTTTAAAAGGCCAATGTTTTTTTTTTTGTTTAATTTAAGTAATACTAATGTGAAAGCAATCTAACAAAACATGTTCTTAGGTATCTGAGTCATTAGCTTTTTTTTTACAGACATTTAAAACCTACAAAAATTTTCAGCGGTTTTCGAAAACCATTTTTAAAGTTATTTAAAAAAAAGGCCTGTTTTTTTTGTTCAAACCTTTTTAAAAACTTGTTTGGTTTTACTCTTTCTTTTGAGGTATCAATTAAGTGGATATCTCACAAATTATTGAAATGATGCTCTGGTTCATCTTCGTCATGAGTGTCATCATGTGAATTGGAGGAGGATTCATATTCATCTTCTTGATTCTGTAATTGTCCCGTCAATGTATTTTAAGATCCTTAACACAGTCAGTTTGTTTGGCTGACATCTCAATCAGTTGGCGAAACATTTCGTTTTGGCTTTTAAAAATGTTCAGGTACATGTCGTCCCTCTGGCTTTGACTCGACCTTTTTTCTTGTGAATGGTTCGACTGAAACGTCGATGAACATGGGGTGGTAGTACCGTCCTTCAGCGCCGAGGATGCATCTTGTCTCGAGGTGAGTAATGGTTTCAGTATTTTAACTGTGTCCATGAACTTTAAGTAGAATTCACCCTTATGCATCTTTTCCATAATTGCATGTGGGGCGTAGATTACGGCGCGGCCTATTGGCCAATTGATTAGCTTTCTTTTTATGAGTTTAAATTTACGTTCGTTTGCTGAGGAAGCATTTGGGTCAAAAGCTTTTATAAGGTCGGCCGTCGGTACAGCAAATCGTAGCCGACACTCTGTATCTGATGACACTTTGTCTCCGAAGAGTTCCTGGTAGGAAGGAAGCGAGACTTCCCAAGATTTCCAATCCGACGGGTAATGTTTGTCTAAGATCTGAACCAGATTCCTTCGTAGATAGGAGTCTTCGTCGGGTGGATCAGCTTTAATTATGTCTTCAAATGTCGTTATGAGGTGTGACATCGTAGGTCTGAAAGTAAATAAATATGGTCAGTGAGGGGACGTGACCCTTGTAACCGTCAATAATGGTATCTAGCAATAATGTGTGGCGAGTAGCCGACGCCTAGCCAGGCTGGCTGACGGCTGAGGTGCCCTACGCGATGGCTCATTTGGCAGTTTACATGACGGCTGTGTGGCCAGCCGACACGACGGCTGAGCGGGCAGCCGACACGACGGCTGAGCCGGCAGCCTCCATGAAGGCTGTGTGAACGGCCTACGCTACGGCTGAGATTGTCGGCTGTTAAGCCTAGATTTGAATGTTTAGTGGTGGCTAGGTGGCCGACCGACTACTACTTCTACTTTACTTTGCCGTGCTTAAAAATTGGTTTTCTTACTAGTGTCTTCTTTATGGGGATAATTCTAGATAAATTCGCAAATTATAAATCCGCTCGGACAACTAGATAAATAAACTTCAACCGCGTGAAGAGCGGGCGGTAGAAAAAATTGACTAATATTTTATTTGATTAGGTACATTCTACTCGCACGATGTTCAAAAGCGTACTGGGCGTACTGGCCCTTTTACAAAGCTTCACAAGGCAGCCGGTGCTGACGTGCAATAGCGAGTGTCAAGACAGATGCGATGACAGTGACATCTGGAGGTTTCTTAGGATTAACAGGACATTGACAGTAACTAGGACGATATTCAATGGTGTTCGTTCATCTCAAGGTTGGTCAAGCGGAGGCTTCGAACACCTAAATAGTTTCATCTGTACTATTCTGCAAAGTACTTATGTACTATTTTTTAACTCTGATATGGTGAGTACCTACTGTTTTGTTGGTTGGAGTCTGACAGTTGTGTTTAAAACGCAGTATGTATGCAACTATGCGTTGTAATTTTGCGTAACTAGAATGTTTACTAGTGAAGTCGTGCGAGTCACTCGACATAAATTACACTGAATTTTTATTTCAGGTAACTCATTAGTGTGTGGGATTTGAACCTGTGTTGGCCATGTGAATTCAGCTTCATGTAAAAAGCGTGAACCTTCCCACCACAACGATGAGGATTTTAACTGCGTGGCATTCAATCCCCTGGATCCGATGTCAGCTGGGTTCAAGTGTGTGGGAATGTAATGCCATCTATGTGGTTCTGAGTTTAATGTGATTTCGCTGAGCCTGTTGTAAATAAATTGTTTTAGATTATGTTTACATGTTTTAATCCAACCTAATACGATTGTTGAATCACAAAAAATAAAATTGTGTATCTATTTTTATTCGTAATTATTTTATAACCTTCTCTAGTAATTTAGTTTTACAAATGAGATTATTTTGAATAAAATACACCATTTAGTCAAAAAGAAACGAACAAAAAACCAGATAAAGAATTCCTTATTTAAAAAAATATTCAAACAGCTTCATTTTTGACATAAATTACATTTTTTTTATCCCGAATTTTACTGATAAATATTTTTTTTTTTTTTTACACAACACCATCTAGCCCCGAAGTAAGCTACTCAAAGCTTGTGTTATGGGTACTAGATAACTGATATATTTAATACATTATATACATAGATAGATATTTTTTATTATACATATTAAACACCCAGACCAACGGAACGAATTTCTGCAGATCGTACACAAATTTGTTCCGAGGCGGGAATCGAACCCGCAACCTCCTGCATCGCAGGCGGACCTTCGCCCACCGCGCCACATCGGTCGTAAATATGTGTCGTGTATCCGCACATTTCGTTTGATCAAGGTTCGAAAATACACATTGTATAACAGCGTCGCGTTACACTATCTTACATATTGTGAGAAACTACTTATAATGGACGAGGGCGATCCTTGACCTCCGTCCAGGACAAACCCTTAGAGATTTTACCTGTGGACAATTGGAGGGGTGGTGGTGTGATAATATCTGAGAGTGTTGTGCAAGTTCAGTACCGGTCGCCGGCCGCGCCGGCGCTGTGCTGTCTGCTGATTATCTCGCCGATAATCACCAGACAGCAACCGTCGAGGAGGTTAAGAAGTTTGAAAAGTTTTCTGATGGCAGTGGAAAGGAAATTGAGGAGGAAGAATACCTTAGTTCAGAATAAATCGACACGTTTAGCGCAGAAGAAAGCTGGTAGAGGATTGAACCCTTGAGACTGGATATTAAGTCCTGATGCCCTCTCGACGCAGGGATGGCGGAGAGAAAAGTATTCAGGACATCACGGTGTTCAAGAGCACAGATCCGGACGACGTGCCTGACTTCGTCGCGAAGGAGCTGCCCAAGCTGCCCCCCGTGACGTTCGACCACGTCGATGTGACCATACTGCTGAAGGATATCACTAATCTCAAAGCAAGTCTGGTTGAAGTTAAAACTAAGTTAGAGGAGTCTCAGACTACGATCAGTGACCTTCGCTCCGAGGTTGCATCACTGCGTGCAGCCACGGTAACTATATAGGTCACCTGAGGCTTCGAACGTCAACATGCATCGAGGAGCTCAAAGTAGGTCGGCGTCATTGTTCGAGTCAGCGATATTGGACATATCACCGGTGAAGGCCGGCCTCGAATGAACGAACCGCCGCCGCCGCCTTACGTTCCCTCCGCCCGCGCCCGCGTTACCACATGAGGGACCGAAACGTGCGCGCGCGCCTTTCCCCCGCACCCGTACGCTACCGTCGCCGCAACCGCAAGCTGCACCGCGACCGCTGTGAGACCGCAGCTTGCAGCCCGCTCCATACGGAAGGGGAAAAAGAAGAAGCCCAGTGAACCACCGCGTAGTGCTTCACCTGCGCCGGCTCCTGGGAAGGGGCCCTGTGATGCGAAGGGATTCACCGTGGTAGTTCGCAAGAGCCGTAAGCCCTCCAGCCGGAACCAGTGCGGCATAGGGCCAAAAGATGTGAACTCTGGTTTCCAAGCGGAAGTACCTACTACTCAGCTCTACGTCTCTCGAGTCCATTACTCTGTGCAGACCAAGGCAGTAGAGGACTACCTGAAAACCGGACTCTCGATGCGCGTCAAGAAGCTGGACTCTCGCCATAATGTGAGCTTCAATTCATTTATGGTGAGAGTTCCAACTCAATTTCTTTCGACTTACTTGAGCGAAGAGTTTTGGCCGAAGGGTGTCAAGTTCCGTCGGTTCATCGGCCGCCTGAAAGGAGACACCGCCGGGGATCGTCGACAGCTGACACCATAATTGCGAAATACACGTCTCAGCAATTAAAACGTGTATCCACTTTATATTTAGTTTTGATATTTTTTTCTCATGATGCCTGAAATAAATGATTTTATTATTTATTAAGTGAGACTGTGCGATTCGCATTTAAGGGACTATTGCTGCCCGAATATATTCCTGGATACGACTGTAAATTTAAAGTGGAACCCTTCACCTTTCCAGTTACGCAATGCTCTGCGTGCTGGAAGTTTGGCCACTTAACATAAACCGTCTCCCATTATAACCGTCTCCCATCTACAATTATCAGTGCTTCCTCAACGCAATCCTTCAAAACGAAGCTAAAGTTCTGGCTGATTGAGCAATGTTATTATTCATTTAATGAACTTTTTGACATTTTTAAATATTTTTTTTTAAATTTAGTATGAATTTAATTATTTTTTATTGTTTTATACTCTTATTATTTTGCCAATTTATATTTGAATATATACAAATTAGGTAATTATTAATTTAATTAGAAGTTAGAAAATGACATGTAACACAAAAACGTTATCAATAAATAAACTGAAACTGAAACTAACATGATCGTGCCCTATTCAAAAAGCTTTTTGCCCCAAGTGTGGCAAAAATCATGCAAATTGTGAGGTGACCAAATTCAGATGCATTAATTGTAAGGGAGAACATGGTTTTTGATAAATCATAAAATATAAAAGAAAAGGAAATAAGGGAATGAGTAAAAATAATAGTACCACCGTATAAAAACTCAGTGTCGTTGAAAATAAAAGACTTTGAATAAAAGGGAGTAAGGTTTTCAAGTTTGGTATCCAGGCCCAACCAATGACTTATGAATTAACAAGCCCCTGTTTGTCATATAGCCAAAGTTTAGGCGCAAAATTGACGCAAAGAGAAGCTCAAAATCAAGAACCCCAGGAATGCAGTGATAGCTTAGAAGAAAGTGACAATGACTCCAAGAAATGAAGAAAAAGGACGGGCAAAAAAGCCAAACAAAAGAAATCTCTTGATTTGAGGAAGACCTAGAAGAAAACAGAAGAGGGCCAGCGTGATCGGAATTTTATCAGTACAATATTTAGGAAAGCAAAAGACATTTTCTGTTCAAATGAAAGCTAAGAAGGGAAAGTTCGTATGGTGCTACAATGTTTAGTGGAGAAGGTTATGGCATTCATTGTTAAGACAATCAGTAATGGAGAGGCTCTTGCTAAACTCATTAGCCTTTTTCATGATGGATAACACCACCATCACCAACAACCGAGCCCCCAGCATAAGAATAGACAAAAACAGAATAGAAGGGAAACTTCGTCCGAACGCGCTCAAGCTCACGATATTAGCCTACGCGATTCTGCACGTTAAACGTGCAGTGGGCGGGGCCATTCAGTAGGGCTGTCACAGCAGGCGACGCCGCACGCGGATTTTAATATTTGTGTAAGTTAGGTACCTACCTGTATAATATGACGTCACAGTCAAGTTATAGTGGTGTGATCGGTTGTAACAATAACTCAAAAACGAAGACAAATTTAAGTTTTTTTAGAAATATTTTCTAAATATTATTGTGTTTTTGTAGGTTCCTTTCCTATCTAACTAATTTTAGGTAGGTACCTAATCAAAGGAACGTGAACATCGGTCGTTGACCTTTTCTCACTCGCCTCGCCTCGCGACTGCGGCGCGGGCGGGGCGCGGCGGTACAGTGCAGTAGCAACCCTGGCAAAACGCCTGGAAGACAGAGGGGCGTAACGAGGTGAAGGGGGAAGTAGGTATGTAAATGGCGGCGTTTGGGACTAGATCAAAGAAGAGTCCCTTCTACCCAGTTATTATTTATTCTTATGCCCCCAGGGCATTGTGCGAAAAGGTATTTTATAGTTAGTGAAACATGGCTCAATGAAGAGATTCACTGTCGTATTAATAATTATAATATTTATAGAAAAGACATACTGGATTCATACGGGGGTATCGCGCTTATAACCCATAAACCAATTAAAACTCAAAAACATAACATTAGCCATACTAATATACATAGGTATTGAGATAATATGCTTAATATTTTTAAATTGTAGGTATTTAGATTATGTAGCATCTGTATATTGTCCTTCGACATTAAAAACTTCGCAATGTGACTGGGAAAGTGTTTTTTCTTCTATAGAACAGGCTTTGTATCTATTAATAACGGGGTATAAATACTGGGCTTTACAAGGGTTAATTAGTGAATGGCAGTACAAGAATCTGCCCGGACATCACTTTCGTGACCTCGGACTGATTGGTTTACTTCCGTTGGCAATAGTTGGCATGTAACTCGCGAAAACTTAGCTATGTTATCAGGGTTCGCGCAATTCGGTTACGTGTCGTAATATGAAAAAAGCTGATTGATCATTATACCTATCAAGAAACCCTAAAAGATTCCTTCACTGGTATCATTTGTGAAAATAATTTACTCATTTATAAATGAAATTAATGACGTGGCGACACAAAGTACCTATTCCCATGATAAAGAGATAGATGTTTAAAAGAGAAGACAAGAGAGAAATGATGTTAAATTTTTTTGGATAATGATGATGGTACAAATCGTAGTATGGTTAGGTGGATAGACAAGTGGATTTATTTCGCCTCTTTTGTTTAATTTAGCAATCTACGAAATCTCGAAAATTTCTAATATGAATGTACAAATGTTGCAGAGTATTTGTATTCTATTCACAAAACAAAAATTCATGTGTCAATGAAATAAATGTTCAAAGCGCGTTTAACTCGGTCTTAAGTATTTTGATAAAATTAGGTTTAGAATTATCATCAATAAAAACTCAATGTTGCTTGCAGCTTTAGGAGGGGTAGAGGAATAGATTTTTCTTTAAGTTTGAATGATAATATTTTAAAATCTGTTCAAATTATTAAATACCTTGGCATTTGGCTAGATAAGTCCTTACTATTCAGAAAACATATTAATGAAAGACAAGAACAAACAGTTAAATAATAAAAAAAGTGCTTAATAACTTACTTTACTCTATAAGCAATATCTGGGCGATTTAAAACACTTAATTACATTATGCTACCCAACAGTTACTGATATGGGTATTGTTTACAAACATTTACACCTTGTTCTAGTTTTAAATTATTTTCAATCAAGAACATTATCATCATATTAAATTTACTTAAAATATGATCTACTAACTTTTCTTGATCTGAGGAAATACACCCACTATCATACATTTTTATCCTCATACCCAAACATTGTTTTATTAGCCCCAAATCGTGAAAGACTAAAATTAAATTCTGGAAGACTTGGTTCTTTTCCTTCGACAAGTAGACAAAAGTCATTCTACCTACTGGCATCATCGACAAATTATAGAAGAAAATACTTTGCCTGACCAATTGACTTACCCCCATATCTTTAGTCATTACCTCAACCTCGATTCAAACTCAACTCAACCTTCAAATGCGTTTCGGTATGCTTGGTCGTAAAAAAATCCTTAACTCGAAACAGCCTTGGAAAATTTTCTTACTCGAGTGGAATATCGAACTGTCATCTCAAGGTAGCTCGCTATCTACCTTGAATGCTCCTCAAAATAGTTTGTTGTTGTTTACAATGGATTTTGGAGACTATCTCAATTACATTTACGACGATGAAACCTACAATTACCCATCGCGAAAGTATATAAGAGATGCTGAAAACCCTTTGGAGGTTTACGACAATGGTGAATTTCGTAGAAGATACCGCCTCAGCAAAGACTCGGTTGTGCACATACTATTACCACTGCTGGAAATCAACAATAGTGAACACAATCGTGGGTTACCTTTGACGCCGATATTGCAAGTGCTAATCGCTCTGAGATTTTACGCAACTGGTAATTGTCAGGTGGGTTTCCTTTCTTGCTTCTGTGTTTCTGTGTCTAGTTTATAAAACAATGGATAGGTACCTAAATTATTATTCAAATTTTTCAGATAGTTTGCGGCGACTTACATAAAATTTCCCAGTCCGTAGTATCAAAGACGGTAGCACTAATTTCGAAGAGATTGGCTTTAAAATCAGGACAATATATTACATTTCCAAGATCACATGAAAGAATAGACGTTAAAAGAAAATTTCACCGTATTGCAGGTTTTCCAGTAATTGGGTGTGTTGATTGCACGCATATCCTTATAAAAAATCCTTCCAGAGAAAGAGGTGAAGTCTTTCGAAACAGAAAAGGCTGGTTTTCCAATAATGTTCAGATAGTTTGTGGGCCTGGAATGGAAATTTATGATATTGTTGTTCGATGGCCTGGATCTGTTCATGATTCGCGTATTTTCAGCAATAGCAGGTGCTGTTTAAGATTCGAAGAAGGTGATCTGGCTAGAAGCGGCATTCTAGTGGGGGACAGTGGTTATGCACAGACTGCCTTTATGTACACTCCACTGCCAAATCCTCGAACAGACCAACAAAACCGATATAACCGAGCACACATATTAACAAGGAACATAATTGAACGTGTAAATGGTGTTTTAAAAAGGCGTTTTGCATGTTTGTACAGAAAATTGCAGCATAGCACACCAAATACCTGCAATATTATTGTTTCTTGTGCTGTCCTGCATAACATATGCTTAAGAAATGTTACGATTACGAATGAACCTATACTGGAGCCTGAAGTAGAGATAGACAATGTCCCCGTATTTAATGCTTAAGACACAGAAAGACGCAGTATTATACGTTCAGCTTTTATTTCTAGGCATTTTAATTGAGAACAAATAAAGTTATACTGAAACGTGATTTTGTGTTGTGCTGCCTACGGATATGCCGGAAGGGCCCTATAGGTGCTAGAAGCTTCGTCGGATTGAATAAAAAGAATATTTAGGTTAATTTTCAATATATATTAAAGTTTTTACAGACATGTATGTATAGTCAAATGAGTAAAGGGGTAAGAGAGGCGGCACTGGTCGCTGTTCTGGCTTTTGTATTACTGATCAGCGCCTCTGGTGTCGTCCGCAGGAGTTATGTTGTATGTCTTCGCCATCGATCGATATTGGTTGAGTAGTCGTATAATGTGGTTCTTGCGTTTGGCGCTAGATGGCGCGAACATCCCGGCGGCCCTGAGCGCTCGTGGCTTAGTGGTTGAAACTCGAGTGTTGAGTACCAGGTTCGATGCCTTGCTCGACGAACTCGGTGCTGGATTCGAGCGGACATATTCTGGAAAATGCCCTCTTCACGATGCCAGTGGATGTGCGTATCTCAGCAACTCTCGTGACTCCATCTCGTCCTGGGAACAAATTTCCTGTCACACGCCCCAATCTCCATTGCAGGGGTGACATTCCTTCCTCTTTGATGAGTACCAGGGTTCCAGGCTTGATATTGTCTCCTCTAGTTTGCCATTTCGTCCGCTTCTGCAATTCTGATATGTACTCCAACGACCAGCGCTTCCAAAACGATTGTCTGAGGTGCTCGATTCGCTTGTATCGAGGCAGGGTAGGCAGTGGCAGCGCCGTCACGTCGCGCTCAGCGGGTGTCGTCAGAGCTCGGCCAATCAAGAAATGGGCTGGACTGAGAGGGGTAAGGTCGTTTGGATCTGAAGACATAGGATACATAGGGCTGGAATTCAGGACGGCTTCGATTTGTACCAAAACTGTACTGAATTCCTCATAAGTTAAATTGGCATTTCCTATCACGCGAGAAATGTGGTGTTTACAGGATTTTACCCCAGCTTCCCATAATCCACCAAAATGAGGAGTGTATGGAGGAATAAACCTAAATTCTATCTTATTATTAGTGGCATAATCAATAATAGACTGACTATTGTTTGCTAAGAATTCTGTAAATTCCCTCGCGGCACCTACAAAATTAGTACCATTATCTGAAAATATCTGTGAAGGTTTTCCTCTTCGGGAAATAAATCTTTTAAGAGCTAAAATATAACTATCTGATGATAAACTTGTCACGAGTTCTAGATGCACTGCTTTTGTAACAAAACACACAAATAAACATTTGTAACATTTTTCGAGTTTAGCACCCCTACCTTTCCTATTTAATATTTTTAAAGGACCGCAGTAGTCAACCCCACTGTATAAAAATGGAAAGCCTAAAGTACTTATACGTTCCTTAGGTAAGTTTCCCATTGAAACCTTAATGGTTTGACCTTTCATTCTGCAGCATTTGATGCATTGATGTACTATTTTTCTAGCTAAATTCCTACCTCCTAGCGGCCACCAAGATTCCCTTAAAGTTGCCAAAAGTAGTTGAGGTCCGGCATGTAATAAATGTTTATGCTCAAACCTAAACAAAAGAATAGAGAAGTGATGTTTAGTACAAAGCAGCTTGGGGTGTTTTTTATCGTAATTAAATTCAGAGTTATCTAACCTACCACCTACACGCATAAGCTCATTATCATCTAAAAACAAGCTAAGACTAGATAAATGTCGGTTAGATTTTATTTCCAAACCTTTCTTCAAAGCACTGTACTGGAAAGGATTGCATTTGCGCTTGTTTTGCGCGTCTGTAGCAGTAGTGGTGGAATTGTATATAATACTCGAGACAGACCAATGCGATATTACACATTCAAATTTGATTTGTAGACATTCTTAATTTTCTGTAATATCTCTATAAAGTTTAAATATATATAAATAAAAACAAAAATTTAATTAATTAATTTTTTTTATTTGCAATTCTCTTTCTGCTAACTCTCGCTTGGCCCTGTTGCAGCGGAGCAATTCTTCAGCAGCTTCTTTCTCAGCCTTAACTTTCATATAGGACTCCTTCGCTGCCAAATATGTCTGCTCCGCTGCCATCATCATAAAAAGCTTTTCCTTTTTCTGTATCTCAAATAGTTCCTCTTCTCTTTTTTCTTTGTTTTCATATGCCTGCTGCCTTACATGAAATTCTTCTTCAATGACTTTTGACCGCACATTTCTTGGTCCTGAAATTAAATAAAAACTATTTGAGACCTAATGGTACATAATATTGTCATTCTACAAAAGGGCTGATTCTACTACACTAATGTTCATATATGTACATTATTTAGAATCATTTAATCAGTTGTTACACAGATCTTTAGTAAAAAAGTAGTAGGTACCAAACTTGTGATATTAAAATTTTATACTGTATGGTATTTTAATTAAACTTACCTCGAAATGGGGCTGCACCAAAGTCAGTTTGCTGGGACACTGGACGTCGCGATGGAGTCTCGCGACGTCCAGTGTCCCGTCGTGTGGTATCACGTCGTGGTGGGGGTGCTGTATCACATCTTGGTGGGGATCGTGTGTTTAGTTGTGGGTTGCTCAAATCCTGCGATTCAGATGTTTCCACCATTTCTATCACTACAGCATCTAAATTCATGAATAGAATTTTAATAGCATGAAAACCAAGAAGTCATCGTCACCAAGGTGAAATGTAAATATTTGCCTGCCATGTCACTTTAACCAAGTTTCTGCCTGCTGCTTTGCACACATTGTTTCTAGGGAAACTTTTAAACAAAATTATTTTATCCCACATGGAAACTGAGTTGATAAAATTTTGCCTATGTTTTATCCATACTCCTTACATAGATGTTGTAGTGTACACTATTTATCTCGATATAATACTTTAATTTGAATATTGGTTCGCTGGTGTCGTGCTACGTCTATCACCGGCCGCGGTCACAAGTGAAGTGATCCGTCTAGCCTGCCATGATTCTCGTCTACGCCACTCCGAAACAACAGATTACCTTCAAGCTTCAGGCATCTACTTATAATGTATATACTTGTGTATACTACATCCCTCCCTTGTTTTAATAAATAAAAAACAAAATTTAATCTATTTAATGACTTGTAGTAATCACAAAATGATCGTAATAATTATGAACTATGAAATAATAGGAATTCGAACCGTGTTCTTTCTCGTCTTCACATTCAAACTTCTCTAATGTGTATATTGCCATTTAGGATTTAATTCATTTTGAATTTTAATTCCTGCATAATTTTGTGATCTACATACTTAGATACTGTCATTTTTTTCATTTAATTATTAGTGTTTTTGTGCCCGATATAATGTGACTTTCCTTCTTTGCTATTTAATTCCCGGCACAAATACGACCACTTGATTTAAAATTACTTACGACACCTAATATCCAGTACTTTTTGCACCATGTAATTTAATACGACTTTCACAACTGAATGCCCGGTACTTTTGTACCACGTAATTTAATACGACTTTCGCAACTGAATGCCCGGTACTTTTGTACCACGTAATTTAATACGACTTTCACAACTGAATGCCCGGTTCTTTTGTACCACGTAATTTAATACGACTTTCGCAACTGAATGCCCGGTACTTTTGTACCACGTAAGTAATTTAATACGACTTTTGCAACTGAATGCCCGGTACTTTTGTACCATTTAATTTAATACGACTTTCACAACTGAATGCCCGGTACTTTTGTACCACGTAATTTAATACGACTTTCGCAACTTAATGCCCGGCACTTTTGTACCACGTAAGTAATTTAATACGACTTTCGCAACTGAATGCCCGGTACTTTTGTACCACGTAATTTAATACGACTTTCGCAACTGAATGCCCGGTACTTTTGTACCACGTAATTTAATACGACTTTCGCAACTGAATGCCCGGTACTTTTGTACCACGTAATTTAATACGACTTTCGCAAATTAATGCCCGGTACTACCTTTGTACCACGTAATTTAATACGACTTTCGCAACTTAATGCCCGGTACTTTGTACCACGTAATTTAATACGACTTTCGCAACTGAATGCCCGGTACTTTTGTACCACGTAATTTAATACGACTTTCGCAACTTAATGCCCGGTACTACCTTTGTACCACGTACACACACACACATAAAAACACCCAGACCAACGGAACAAACTTCTGAAGATCGCACACAAATTTGTTCCGAGGCGGGAATCGAACCCGCAACCCTCCGCGTCGCAGGCGGACCCTCGCCCACCGCGCCGCATCGGTCGTTGAATTAATATGTAATAGTAAAATTAGTAGTCGAAATATTATGTAGTTATTAACTACATAATATCCCACAACCAGGCTTCAAGACCTTGAATTTTTCCGATACAGGTCAATTTACATCGTTCTTCTTCTCCCCTTAAATTGTCACTGTTATTAGTAGTAAAGCGATTTGTTAACAGAGTTGACCCTCAGTTAGTTTTACAATCTGTTACTGTTACCATGTAGTACTACTTCAGATAAACAATCAAAGAAATTAATGAAAAGAATATTAATAGTTATTTGGTATATTTGTGTATTGGGAGAATAAAATGAGTTTGAACTAATTTGGAATAAGCACCCCCATCCTATCATCTTCTCTTTACACCTCCGCTGCCTGGAAGAAATCGCTTTAAGCGATACGGCCGCCAATTCTATCGCCTCTCTTTAGGATACGTTTACTTAAGAACAAAATGTTTAACAAGACTTTGCAACAAAGGATCATAAATCTATCTAACTAAGAAGCTATGTAGGAAGCGTCGTCGTCGCGTCGATGCAAGAGCAAATAATAATACCACGGCGCGGCGGCGGCGTCATGACGCGCTACCCTGTCCCGCTGACACATTATCTAAACCTCGCAGTAGCGACTGCAACAGCCAAGCGACAGCAGCTTACTTACTTACTTGTTACTTGTTTCTGGACTGGTTTCCGCAACTAGGCCACAGGTGGGCCCTTTTTGCGTGTCGGGTAGGGGGGCTGCTAGTCTAACCACCCGATATCGTCCAGGAAAGCCAGCAGCTCGCTGACGCCGGTGCATGCTTCCCTAGGCGTCCTCGGTGTCCCGAGGTAAAGTTGTCTTTGAGACGCCATGCTATCGCACTTTACAAGCACATGCACGGTCGTCTCCTCTGCATTAATGCACCCTCTACATAGGGGGCTGTCAGTGATGCCTAATTTAAATAGGTGTTTGTTAAGCGTGCAGTGTCCTGTGACATTACCTACGATTTGTCGGAGTTTTTCGCGCTTCAGATTTAGGAGTTTTCGGGAGAATCTCGGGTTTAAAACCGGGAAGGCCTCCTTCGACTGCCTACATTCCGAAATACTTGCCCAGTAGTCTTGGTGTTATTTGGCGGTTCGTTGCCGGATCCAGGTACGAATTTGACTGAATGGTAGGGGGATTATCGGTTCTGGCCCTTCCAGTTGCCACTCCGATCCTCCCCTTGCCAGAGCATCAGCTTCATCGTTTCCTCTAGATCCGCTGTGTCCTTTTATCCATTGCAGGGTAACTCTATTGGACTTACTTACTTGTTCCAGCAGATGGTAGCATTGTATGGTGAGTCCCGAGTTATGTTCTCTCTTGTTCAATGCCTGTAGTACTGCAGCACTATCTGAGATGATCCTGATATTTTGATCAGTTACCTTTTTTCGACAGAGCACCAAACGCCCACGGCGGAGGCGCAACGAAAATCAGCTAACAGCGATGGAAATGTGTATGAATTGTTGGTGTAAATCTAGATACCACGCTCACTCACGTAGTTATCGCGCTTGCTTGGATTAACTCAGGCACAGCAACGATTTTCTACCCATATTCCTAGTAGGTACTTGGCAGACTTCTAATACAAGACGAAGCGGTGGGCCTGCCACCCCCGACCAACTGTCGAAAACGGACCGAAATATCTCGACGGCAATCGGCGAGGGCGCCGTGTTTATGTAGGTACGTACCTAGTTCCACAGCCTGTCTCCTTCCCAATCCTGCATTTTTTATTTTCGGTTAGGATCACCACTACTAGCTGGCTTAGAGTCTCCTTCCAGCAGAGGGCATACCAGTAGAGATTGTTAGTTGATTTTCTCAATTTTAAAACTCAACTCATTTGGTCTCTGTCTAATCAAAGATTCTAATGTTTTCCAGATACTACAGATGCTACTGTGGCACCTTGATACAGCCCACGACCTTTAACACCTGGGCAAAATCTCGCAATTAAAATAAAATAAAGAAGACATAAAAGCTAGTATTCATGAAATTAAGAATTCATTTATTAATATCACAAATCTTATTATTATTAAATAGCGATGCAGAGCTGTATTCTGTTATTCCAGAACATGGGTGTCATGTCAACATGTTATGCAGGGCACTGTATGCATTAATTATATTCCAGTGTGAGGTGGTCAGACGCCAGGTCTTAATGGATACCCTGAGTCACCCTAAAGCCAGAGGTTTTCCCCATCATTATGGATTTTTTGATGTGTGGGTTTATGTCTAATGGACGCCAGATGAATGCATCATGTGGCTGGAACCTCCAAAGGTTGCATAAACATTTAAGATATTCAATCAAATCACTGTCTGTACAAATCTACAAAACCATAATTAGCATATAAAAAGCTGTAAAATAATGTCCATGACATTTTTGTGAATTTATGTAATCAATTACTAAAATTGTATTTACTAGGTATACCTACTATCTTATTACCATTTATTCTAGACTGTTTGCAAACATAAGTAAGCTAAATTGTTTCAATTTGTTTCCATTCCTTGATTGCAATCTTCTTTGTTGATAAAAATATTTTACTATTATTTTACTAGCAATGGTTGGTGATATTTGAGCAATAAACATAGAAATATTAAAAACAGTAAAGTATGTCTGTGGAAATCTTATGTATTTCTGCAAAAATACTTAGGTAATTATACTCTGTGCCTTGGTGACTTCTTTCCAAGGAACTTATACCCAATCTTTCTCAGCTCTTTTTTCACAGCATTGAAACGCTAGTTTGTCTCAGGCCATGAATAAACTTCATGCCAACTGGTTTTATATGATCCAGTGACAAAATGCAAGGGCCGTTTGAACTTGTAATCAAATACCTACCTTTTAGTAGGTACTTACTAATACTATACAAATACAAAATACAAAGTCATTTATTTGCTAACAAACTTAAATTATTCTTGTTACTTGTGGTCCCCGCACTAGGTTCAGAACCTGTATCGCGGGATACTAAGTAGCTTACTACTAGCAAGGTTCCGTATGACTTGACAGATTGACTTGATGAACAGAAATTTAATTTATGTATGTTGAAAAGCTAGATTATATTGTTGACCTTACATCATGCTCACTTTTGTTTGTCTTCACTGTGTAAGTATAGGTATGTGATTTGAGTTCTTGGCGGAGTTAAGATAATAACCCCTTGAGAACCTGTGACAGCAAACGATCCCTCTCAAGAAGTTCATCTTTCCTATCTTCGCCAACTAGTCTCAATGAGTATTTTTATTTTTAACGAGTGTTTAGGTTTTTTTTTTTCTTTTTTTTGGTTTTTTATTATTTTCTTGAACACACACTTCTCAAATCCTCTAAATAGCTTCTCCGCAACCATTAAGAAATCACCAAATAATAATCAGGGGTAACATAATCTTTTTGTTTACATTTTATATTCTGAGTTTTCTGAGGTACGAATTTCGGGGCAAGGCACCTTAGTCCATCCTTGTTGGCATCTCTCTATACCAAGATACAAGTAATAGTTATACGTTCAGAAATAGAATTCAGAAAATAAAAATAGGGTAGGTAGGTAACGAGTTTTGTTATCGAACCACCTCTCTATATACCGAGATACAAGTAATGGTTATACGTCATTCAGAAAATAAAAATGGGGTAGGTAGGTACCGAGTTTTGTTATCGAACCAAACAGTTAGCTAAAATCAGGTTTTATTTCTGTTTGTTTCGATTCGCCTTTTTTTTTTGGATTAAATTCTAAAACTCACCGTTAGTCTCGTCGCCATAATGTAGTGTACACTATTTATCTCGATATAATACTTTAATTTGAATATTGGTTCGCTGGTGTCGTGCTACGTCTATCACCGGCCGCGGTCACAAGTGAAGTGATCCGTCTAGCCTGCCATGATTCTCGTCTACGCCACTCCGAAACAACAGATTACCTTCAAGCTTCAGGCATCTACTTATAATGTATATACTTGTGTATACTACAGATGTACTATGCAAAATTTCAGCCTGAACCCTTCTGTAGTTTCGCCATGAAGAAGTAAAGAAAGAAGAAGTAAGAAGTAGTTATCAATCCATTCAACCTTCTCACATTAACAATAATAAATAATAGGTTATTTAAAAAAAATCGAACCTGTGGAATCATAATAAGTGTCGCTGTCGAAGACACCCTCAATCCACATCTGTATTATTATTGAGAGCCTCAGCTACTAGCGTGTCTGCGCTACCACTAGTTCCCGGCTCATTTGGCATGTATTGCCCCCCACCAGTTCTCATTCGCTCCCGCTTTTCTTCGGTCAGAAGACTTTTCTTTCTAGTTTTTAAATTGTCATATAACTTCTTCAGCTGGACATCAGTTCTCTATAACAAATGACGGTCTGATTAATGTCTACTTATATTTAAAAGTACAACACCTCAGAGATAAAGTACATTGAGTTACAAATCATTATCCACAGCCTGTTGTGGTCCTCAGTTCAACACAGGAAATTGCTTATTCTTTGCAGCAATTTAATTTATTTAAGGATAGGAATAATAAAATGAAGGCCACATTCTCAGACATACCTAGAATTGCCTTCAATCGCATTGTATTCCTGAGTTAGTCTCTGCCATAAAACCTTCTTGGCACTTTGACTTGTAGGTGTTGAAGTGGATGGTTTATGGAGCTTATATTTCATTATGAGCTCCATCAAACATGCCTTTTCAGTTTCACTGAAGATATTTCTTCCAGACATTGTGTGATCTGAAAGAAAAATCATTTACTTCATAATATTTTAATGATAACACCATACATATTTTATAACTAGCTGGTGCCCGCGACTTCGTCTGCGCATGATTAGTATTTCGAGTACTCGCGATTTTACTTGCTTAATTCCCTTTCCCGTAGGAGTTTCGGGATAAAATAAAGCCTATGTGTTAGTTATTCCAGCTTATAATCTATCTCTGTGCCAAATTTCATCCAGATCCGTTAAGCAGTTTTTTCGTGAAAGAGTAACAAACATCCATCCATCTATCAATCTATCCATCCATCTACCCATTCATACTTACAAACTTTCGCGTTTATCAGTTCAATTCAGTTTGGTTCCCCTGGGCTATACGGGTTTTCAATATTTGAAAACCCGTATAGCCCAGGGGAACCAAAACTGAATTCCGGGATAAAATGTATCCCAAGTCCAATCGTCCCGAGTTCCATTCGAATTCATTCACTTCCCTCGTGATGCGTGGTTAAAGAATTTTTCTTTCACCCTCTCTCCCAGGGGAACCTTACCGAATTCCGGGATTAAAAGTATCCCATGTCCTTCCTTGTAGTATGAACTCAAATCGTCCCAAGTTTCATTCCAACTCATTCAGCAGTTTCGGCGTGATGCGCAGTAAAGGATTTTTACTTTCATACCCTCTCCCATGAGAACCTTACTGAATTCCGGGATAAAAAGTATCCTATGTCGTTTCTCGTAGTACCTCGTACCTATAATCATGCCGAGTTTCATTTCAATCCATCAAGTAGTTTCGGCGTGATGCGCGTTTACGATACAGACAGACAGACAGACATGAATGAAAAAAATTACAGTTTTGGCTTGAATATCGATAATAGAGTGCCCTCCAAAAAAAATTTCAAAATATCTTCAATGTACAGATTTGGACCTGTTACAGTTTTATTATAAGTATAGATGACAAGCATAAATCTGCAGCTTCGCTGGTGCAGCTTCGCTGTTCTGGTACCAATTTCTGTCTACACATAAGTGCTATACCTTCAATGCAGGATGCAAAGTTGGCTAGGCAAGCACATAGGTAGTTTTTGTTCGCTCACGACGGCAAGTGGTCGCTGTGGAGTTTACGGGACGCAAAAAATAAGTAATTTTTTTTTCGGTCAAGGTCATTGACCTTTGACCTAAAGTTCAATGACTTTAACAAAAGTGACCTTTTTTACATTCAATTCAGGACATTTATTTTTGTAATGGCCGACTTTTTTGCAATTATAACACTTGATTTGCTTCCTTCCGGTTAACATGTCATTTGACATTTGTTTGCGGTTAGTGTTGTCACTTTTCGACCGTTTTGTCCAAAATGCAGAGTCCGTTCCGGTATTGCCAAATGGTGATTACAGAATGTTCTATCGCCATTATCAACGGTGAAAATTTATCTGGAAGTCCAGCCAAAAGTAATGATCCAATCTATTCGTCTGTGATATCGAAATCAATTTCAGCGCTGTCTCAACCATTTGAGATACATAAAATGTCATGGATCACAGTTATCGAGACGTATTGAAATCAACGTTCGAAGTAAACATATTTTTCATTGATATCACGTATCATCAAATAACTTTTTCAATTTGTTCCACACACCGCTCACTGTACTCACACTCTTGATATTGGCCATTAGCATACACAAATGCTTCACAGTATCTTGGTTCAAACGGAACCGAGCTTTAAATTGGGCCTTGTTATACTCCTCAAAAGCTCAAAGCGCGAATTTTTCATCATTTCTTCGCTGTCGCCGCTCACCAATATCTTCACCGTCCGACAACGAAGAAAGTGAAGATACAGACATCAGGAATTGCCTATAATAACTTTTATAACCTACTTCAACTAGGAAGTAAACAAAGCACAACAAAAGCTAGGCAATGTAAGATTGGTCACAAGCAGTCTCAGATTATAAATCTGAGACGTCATTAAACAGCTGAGAAGTCTTTGTGAATACCAAATTTACTGTAAGGGAGGATTTCACCGAAAGTATCATAAAACGCGTTCAACTGAACGCGTTTCTGGGTAAACGTGTTCAAATATCGAGCTAAATCTCGATTAAAGTCCAACCGATTTCATCGGCTATAAGGAGCTAATTTTTGATCGCGTTCACGTAAACGAAGATTTATCACAGATACACATAAAATCGTAGACAAAAACCACAGATGCATTTTGATTTGATGTCGAGATGTCAGTTTTCTACGTCATTCCTACTATCTATCTATTGGTAATTCCCAGTCATTCCGTTACTTTTCGAATTCCGTGAATGTGGTTTTGGTGTTTTCGGGTGATAAATTCAGATTTTTACGTCTTTTGAGTGTTTCCTGGACTTCGAATCCTCTTCACTATTTCACTTGGCTTTGCTTGTTTCCTGGACTTTAATATCGTGTGTGTTTATTGACCTCGGCTTTTGTTACTGGATTGAATATCCTTCGTTGCGGCAAGTCAGCAACAATGTCGAAAAGAAAGGGTGATTTACCAAACTCTCAACAAGTGGAGAAGAGGAAACGAGAGCCGACTTTTACAGCCAGCGAAAAACAGACGCTCATATCGCTGGTAGAACAGCATTTCGACGTGGTGGAGTCTAAAAAGACCGATGCTGTCTGCATGCGCCAGAAAGCGGACGAGTGGCGCAAAATTGCCACCACTTTCAACGCCACTTCCAGCGTCCATCCGCGGGAGTGGAATGTTTTAAAAAGTTGCTGGGAGAATATTAAAAAACGTGCAAAGCAGGAGATAACACAAAGGAATCAAAGTTTTATGGCTACAGGTTAGTTTATTTTAATAGTTACTAGCAGCGCCTTGCGGTTTCACCCGCGTAATTCCCGTTCCCGTGGGAACCGGGATAAAATGTAGCCTATGTGTTATTCTAGACTATAATCTATCTATGTGGCAATTTCAACCATATTCGTTCAGTAGTTTTTGCGTGAAAGAGTAACAAACATCCATCCATCCATACTTACAAACTTTCGCCTTTATAATATTAGTAGATATAATATGTTTCGTAAATACTCTCCGAATTGCATGAAATATTTCAAATCTCAATATTTATTTTTATACTTAAAGGAGGAGGTCCACCAAAAAAAAATAATGAGGACCCTGCTATTGAACGAGTCCTCAATCTGATTCAGTCGAGGGTATCAGGATTTACAAATATATTTGACTCTGATGGAACAAATATCGTTGAGTTTTTTTTTATTATTAAAAGATTACAGGACTACACCATTCCGTCCAATCCTGCGTCATCCTTATCCAATCCTGCCTGATACAAATAAAAAATGTTAATTAAAGTATTTTTTCAGCCTCTGCTACGATAGAACCAATAGCTGGGACTTCAGAGTCAGTGATAGTGATGAGTGGTATGTATTATTCAGCTAAGCATAAGCGTGGTAAGCATTTTAATATTTTATTTTTTCTAGGTGATTTTGGCAATGATCTCCAGGAGTCAACGGTGATCTCTGTAAGTATCTGTATAAAACTCAGTCAGAATTAAATGTTAAAATAAGTTTAGATTTGATAGTTACATAAATTTATCTTAGGACTGGGCTCAATATACTCCCAGTATGCTGAGGGATACTATTCATCCTGCCCTAAGGCCACCAAGCCCATATCAGGTGGACGAAGATCAGGACGCAGGTCAGGAGGTGCAGCAACCACCATCTCCAAGTTTGTCTGCATTCACTGAAACAGCTGCCAACCCTGTAGCTACACCTCGGTGTGGATTAAAATTATGGAATTATCTACTAGCTGTCCATTTTCATTCTCATGAATATGATGATAATCAGCATTTTTGTACTATTTTGCAGAGTCCAACACCAATTATCAACAAGTCGCAGGTCAACAAGTCGCAGGAGGCCAACTCTGAGGCGCGCTACAGAAGCTGAAAATTTATCAACTCAAAGAATTGCTACATTGTCGATAGCCAACGCACACGCAGCAGAAGAGCATGTAATAAAAATGAACATATTGAGTTTACAGGAAGAAAAAGAAAAGGAGCTATTTATACAGGAGCATAAAATAAAAATGAACATATTGAGATTACAAGAAGAAAAAGAAAAGGAGCTATTGAAACAGGAGCGTTTAAAAACGAGACAGGAAGAGCTTAAATTAGAAATTTTAGAATTACAATTAAGGAAATAAAAGATTTTGTTTAACTAAAAGTATTTTTTTATTTACATGTATTTCCTTGATTATAAAATAAATAGTAAATAGTGTAGGTATCAATCCAATTATTGATTTCATTGAATTTGCCAAATTACTATCAGTAATGATGTGATGATATAATTAAATACTTTATTAACAACGAAAATTACAATCAAGTAATACAAAAAATTACAACTAGTATACAGGGTGTAACATTTAAAACGGTCAGTATGGGAAAGTCTGAAACTATAAAGCCGCGTACAGACTGCTGTAACGTAACGCACACTGCGCGCCCCTTTGTGTTCGGCGAAAAAACCAACAAATGGCGGATCGCGGCGCGCACGAGTTGAAATGCTCTGTAACATTGCATGATACATTGCGACAGTGTGGACGGAAAATTCTTTCATTGCGTGATACATTGCATGTTACGTTACAGCAATCTGTACGCGTCCATAATGACAATTTTACGCATCTAAACTTACATAAACGTGTTGTATGGGAAAAAAAATTAAACTATATGAAAACAATGCATATTATTAATGTTAGACATCATATTTAATAGTAACATTTACTCCTTAAGACCTACATAATCGAAATCTAACTAAAAATATTATAAGTTTTATTTTTCAAAACATCCGGGTTCGATTCCCGGACTGAGTACAAGATTTTTTTAAATGTGTGAATGCAGTTTTTCTTGTCACTAAAATCAATGACATGGTTCCTCAGTAGTACTGGGCGTTTTTTTTAAAACAGTTTCATGAAACGCTTTTTCTATGTGAAACGAAAAAACGCTTTCTCGTTCAATCATAAAACGCTTTTTAAAAAAACTGTGAAACGTCACAAACTAATGCTGACTGAAACCAGAATGCCAAACGAACAAAATGAACGTTTCTAATAAAACGCTTACGCAGAGCCTTATCCAAGAAGAACTAGAATAAAACGCTTTTTGAACGAACGAAATGATTGGAAGGTATGGCGCGCCAAAACAGTTTCAAATCTGTCTGACAGGTGCGAACGATAATGAACTCTAATCTTATTCAAATAAAATATAAAATAAAAAAGAGCTTAGTGTCTTCTCGAAAACGTTTTTATACAAGACAGGCAGGAACAGACAAATCAGATCCTTATTTCATAGAACATAAAGTTCTGATTGCTGTGGGATTACAGAAAAAAGCGTTTTTGATGAAACTAGTTGCGAAGTGCGTCTACGTATGTCATTTTTGGATAGAGTAGTGAACTCTTTTGTGATAATGGTAAGATACAAAATGACCCAATTTGCATTATAATAACACTTGACACATGCGTCCGTCATGTGTGTATTGTGCATTGCTTTCGCTCAAGTTGCAATTATTCGGTGTTTTTGGAGCTAGGTACGGGTCAATTTGATAGTAATAATTCTGTGACTTCAAGTAAGCCTGGGTGAAGTATGAAGGAGTTCATTTAAAGTGACGATGACTGTTGAACAAAAAAGCGTTTTTAAAAAAACTGTTTCATGAAACTGTTTTTAGTCTTAAAATAAGCGTCTCGTTTCGTTTTACGGGAAATGGAAAACTTCCCAGGTCTATTCCTCAGAAGAGATGTTCGTATGTCGTATAGTTTCAGACTTTCCCATACTTACCGTTTTAAATGTTACACCTTGTATACAATTGAAACCATTGAGCTAACTGCAGACGGTTGCAAACATGATGTGATGATTGATGATATAATCTTTTACATGTTTTTTGTCCACATGATCCATTTTAGTAGATTTATCTTGTAAGTCTGAAAACAAAAAATAGTTTCTTATCAATGACAAATCAGAACAATCTCAGGCAAAATAGAATTTTTATGTTAAATTACGTGTGGTCAACTTACCTAGCAAAATAGTTGGTTACTAACTCACTGCGTCTTCGATAGTTAGGATTCATTCTTTGTGCTCGTGGTATATCTACATTGCCATTATTAATATTACCCAATGCTAATAGAGTATCCCATGAAGCTGAATTAATTATTTCGTTATCGTTCGGAGGCATACTTTCTCCACTTCTTCTAGTAATATTGTGTAGGACTGCTGTAGCAATTATTATAGGAAATGAATGCTCTACTGAAACTCCTAAACCAATAGCCATTGCTGGGAATCGTTTCTTCCAAACACCAAACAATCTTTCTATGCAATTCCTTGTTCTTATGTGAGACTCATTATATAAATTTTCAGGATCATTATTGCATTGTTCCAACGGAGTCATCATGTATTTGTTACACGCATAGCCAGCATCTCCAACAAGTACTGCATTGCCGTATGGCCTTGTTCAAAGATGGTTCTTCTATAACAATTGTTGAAAATATATGAGTCATGTGGACTTCCTGGCCATCGAGCAACTATGTCAGTGAATTCCAATTTGGCATTACAGTATGCTGAGTGTGAAACATTGCAAAAATTTCGTTAACTCGACGATCGAGTTCATCGAGAATACGCCAAACGCGAAGTCAAAGTAAAATGTAAGATTGTGAACGCCATCATACTTTACTAAAAAAAGTAACGATTACTCGACACGTTTTCAAGTTTATGGTTTGTATTGTCTATTACATTGTTTTTTTTCTCTTTCTAATGCTTACGCAAAAAAGAGAAGAAAGACACCGTTTGTTTTGCTAAAAGTAAACAAACAAAATGGCGTCCATTCGCGTATTCGCCAAATATAATGTTGAAGAAAGGAGAACTTCAAGCAATCATAAACTTAGTGCAACCAACATACACAATCATAAGCTGAAACCCATCGGAGAGAAAGGGTGCGGTTCGCAGAAGAATATTAAAACTTTGAGTGGCAGAACAATATCGTGATTTTTACTGATAAAAAAAACATTTAGGTCTGACACGGATGGTCGGAAAATATGCGGAAAATACTTTGGAGGAAACCAAACGAGCGACTGACTCCTTCCACAACATATACTAACTGTTCGACCAAGTGGCAGAATTACCCTAGGTTTGATGTGATAAGTATTGCATATTCTGCTGCAAAATCTGTTTCTTATACCTACTTGAGACTAAATGACCTATCTAGTAAATATCCAACAGCTTTCTTTTACTACAAACTAAATTGCCTGTCCAGTCAATTATTAATTTAATAAACTGTGCACCCCTACCTACAAGTCTTGAAAAGTCAGTGTTATTTTCAGGTTATTGGGGCTGAATGTCATCCATGGGCCCAGGAGAACTCATAGAAATTGACAGCCGCATGAATGGGAACAATACTTACAAGTGTTGAAAGAAGTTATCATAAACCAACAGCGCGTTGCTTGTCCAGTAGGGCACGTATATTTTGTGCAAGATGCAGTTCATCGCTCGAAAATTGTAACAGAATAGCTGCTATCTACTCAGAATGATATGACTGCAATTCCTTGGCCATCTTAAAAGTCTGTATTTAAATCCAAATGGGAATATGTGGTGTTTAATAGTTTTGAATTGAAATTCAGAAGAATTTGATCAAAATACGCATAGAAGTTTTAAGATCATGGGACAAAATGCGTGGAAGTGATGCAGGCTGGAATACGGTTTCTCAAATGAAAAGCAGACTAGAACAAATTTTACTAATCGAAAGTTATCGAATTCAATATTAATTTTTGTTGTCAATAAATTAAATTTACTAGTTCAAGCATGCTTATCATTTAGCGTATTGAGTATAGGTAATTATACTCCACATTTCTCAAAATAGGTAAATTATGGTCTGTTACACACAAGGGATCTCAATTGTTAATATTTATTAGATGCTGCTTGAAATAAAGTAGACCTTACAGTAGATAGACTGTGGTATAGGTATTCTAATAATAACAAAACATGTTTGTTCTACTTGTGTGTTGACTTTTATTTACTTACTTGGATTTCAAAATAACATAGCTGTATGAAAAGGAACCGAAAATATAATGTAATTATTAAGTATAAGTTATATCATTGTAATGTTGTTTATTTTTTATTTGTTGTTTGTTGTGTCTTTTTTTTGAAGTCACTAAATAAAATAACATGACATATAATCTAAGATGTGTTTATTATATTCCAATCCTATTTCTTATTAATAAAAAAACAGATTATAGACAATTATTATGCTAAAAGGTCACATGATAAAGCAAAAATAAGATTCATATAAAGATTCGAACATCCAACCCTGGATCACAAGCCTACCCCTTAAACCATACATCTAGGACGAGATTACTGTTTTTGTCGAAATTATGATCCTTATAGGGAGTTTTTATTTCAGCCAGCTCAAGAGTTTTAATGGAGAACACAAAAGGATCAAAATATTATTATCAAATGTACCTAAAATCGGAGCGTAGATCATTCCTTTACATTACTTTTTATTGCATTTCAATTGATGCAGCATTTCCGAAGTGACGTTTTCGTCTCACTCGAGGTCAAAGAGAATAAGGCCCGGCGCCCATTATCGGCATCGGCAAGGAAAAGGATCCTTCGGCATTCTAAAAGGAGACAAGAGGTTTTGAGAGACTGGAAACTTAGTCCGAAGACCAGGATCTGGACGACAGCGATGCACTTCGGCGAGAGATGACCGATTTATTGTCAGCACTTCTCTCCGAAATCGACATCTAACCGGCGTTGACGTCCAGCGGGAGCTCGGAGAAGTTTGAGGGAGAACTGTCAGCGAGTGGACAGTGAGGCGAAGACTCAAAGAAGCTAACTTGACCCCAAAAAGGCCAGCAACGGGACCCAAATTGTCTACAGCCAACCGACAAGCCCGATTTCAGTTTGCTCGTGATCACTAAGATTGGGATATACAGCAATGGAGCCGAGTTTTGTTCGCGGACGAGACTAGGATGTGCCTGCATGGTAGCGACCGTCAACGGAGAGTCTACAGGAGACCGGGAGAGCGATACGCACAATGCTATATAGCGGAAACAGTGGAATATGGGGGTGGGTCTTGTATGATGTGGGCTGGGATTTCAATTGAAGCTAAAACGGAGCTGGTATTCTTACCCGGTGGAGGTCGGGGAGGAGGACTAACCGCAGAAAGGTATATCGACATTCTGCTGGGTCATGTACTCCCTTACGCCGGGTTTATTGGCGAAAATTTGCTGCTAATGCACGACAATGCCCGCTGCCACACCGCTCGTGCGACTAAACAGTACCTGGAAGAAGTCGGGATTCCCACAATAGACTGGCCAGCCGTCAGCCAGCGGTGTGGCAGCGGGCATTGTCGTGCATTAGCAGCAAATTTTCGCCAATAAACCCGGCGTAAGGGAGTACATGACCCAGCAGAATGTCGATATACCTTTCTGCGGTTAGTCCTCCTCCCCGACCTCCACCGGGTAAGAATACCAGCTCCGTTTTAGCTTCAATTGAAATCCCAGCCCACATCATACAAGACCCACCCCCATATTCCACTGTTTCCGCTATATAGCATTGTGCGTATCGCTCTCCCGGTCTCCTGTAGACTCTCCGTTGACGGTCGCTACCATGCAGGCACATCCTAGTCTCGTCCGCGAACAAAACTCGGCTCCATTGCTGTATATCCCAATCTTAGTGATCACGAGCAAACTGAAATCGGGCTTGTCGGTTGGCTGTAGACAATTTGGGTCCCGTTGCTGGCCTTTTTGGGGTCAAGTTAGCTTCTTTGAGTCTTCGCCTCACTGTCCACTCGCTGACAGTTCTCCCTCAAACTTCTCCGAGCTCCCGCTGGACGTCAACGCCGGTTAGATGTCGATTTCGGAGAGAAGTGCTGACAATAAATCGGTCATCTCTCGCCGAAGTGCATCGCTGTCGTCCAGATCCTGGTCTTCGGACTAAGTTTCCAGTCTCTCAAAACCTCTTGTATACTTTGGAGACACAGGACTGGCTCAGATGAAGCTGTCGAGCGATAGTACGCTGAGAGAACCCTTGCTGGATTAGGGTGACAATTTGAGCGGCTTCTATTGGTGTGGTTTCCATTTTCTTGTAATTCCAGTTCTTTGAGTGACGTGACTGATTGGACTGATGACAAAATTGCATAAATTCTTTATGTTCCATGACATATGATGAATTTTTTTTCGCTATGCTATCGAAAGAGTTTGAAAGCTAATAAAATTATCTTTAAAATAATATACCACAACCTACAGTTTATTGCATGGAAACTGTAAAATATGGTCTGCAAAAACCAACGATGAAGTGATTCCAGTTTATAGCTCGGAAGTGTAGATGAAAATATTTTTCTTTAATAATCTCTATCTGGTAAGATTTACATAATGACAATCCTAAAATGTTATAAAATAGTTAGATGGATCGTAATATTATATGCATACACTGCATAATAACACTTAATAGTTTTCTTTCTGACCCAATTTTAATACAGATGAGGGACAAATATTTGAGTTTGAAGACTTAAATAATAACCGAAAAAACCGGTTTTCCTGACCAAAAAACCCGGTTAAAAACCGAGGTAAAATCAGTCGATTAACCGGTTTTTCGATTAACCGAATAACCGGTTTACATGCCCTAGTATTGACATGGATCAATTGAGCTACCTTTAGACTGTTTGCAACCGTCTGCAGTTAGCTCAATGGTTTCAATTGTAAATACTAGTTGTAATTTTTCTATTTCTTTGCTTGTAATTTTCGTTGTTAATAAAGTACCATTGCTCCTATGACATATGGAAATCGAGCTGTCTTATAAAAATCGACTTGTGTCTGTTGGATGTCGTTTGGTGATTCGGGAAAGTAAATGTGGGTATTTCGGAGTGAAGCAATGGCAGCACTCACTCTGTGCACTATTCTATGTGCTGTAGAAGTGCTAAATCCACATAAATCTGCAGCAGTCATTTGATAACACCCAGTTGCGTAAAAACGTAGAGCACAAAGCAGCTGATTAACTGGAGACACGCTATTGTTACTGAAATCGATAGGTATATAAACATTGAATTTTATAGGTAGGATATTACGATATTAGTTCAGTTATTTTTTAGTTACAAAATCTACTTTTATCAGATAAAGAACTCATTGTTACTTGTTAACTTATTACGTGTTGATGCTTACATGTCTGAATGAAACTCGATTTTATCTTCAATAGCTGCTAATACCGACAGAACAGTTGGTTTTGTGAGGCGGAATCTTGTAACAAAATCTTTGTCATCAAGGGTATCAAAAAATTCTTCTCTGACACGTATCCACCTTGGACGACGAACCAATACTTCCTCATCATCACTATTGTCTTCAAAAGCTAGTGCTAATGCTCTTTCCATTGTTTGGAATTGTAAAATCCTTATAATGTACTAATATACGATGCAATAAGCGATGACATTGATTGATTGACAGTTCCCTAAACGCGTTTACAGACGTTAAACCGCCAATATCGGACGTTCAGAATGTTTAAACGCGTTTAGTTCATGCTGGTGAAATGCAAAATGTGACAACTGAACTCCGTTAGATACGGAGACGAGTTTTACGTCACTTGATCGCGTTCAATTTACAACGGTGAAATCCAACCGTCGTCGTTATGTCAGAGTTTGGGATGATCTCAAATGTAGCGTGCTTACATTTTAGGATTGACGTTTGAGAATACGATTTTGAAGTATAACGACGTCTCAAACAGCTGAGACGGTCTCAAATATGTAAGATGCGTTTGAGTATTCGGGCGTTAGTGATTCAGTTGAGCTACCTGTAGATTGTTTGAAACAGTCTGCAGTTAGCTCAATTGTAAATATTTTTAATTTGTTTCTCTTATTTTATTGTAAATTTCTTTGTTAATTTTAATATTTCAAAATAGGATATTCAACTATTGTTGTTTAAACGTGTTGGTACTGAATATAATTTATTTACAATTAAAATGACAACAAGTAAGCCATAACAAGGTTTGGTTTTGTAATAAATGATGTATGTACGCGCCAGGCCAGAATCTGATACAAAAATAATATAAATAAATAAAAGAATAATATACATATAATAATGAGATAAATTATGAATGCATAGCAACAAAACAGGGTTTTATGCACACCGTTTTGCTGCAACCAGTACAGAATGTATGCACCCGTTTTTTGCACACCTTACACATCCGCCGCTGGTGTTGGCGATGGATTAGCGGATACTCATCCAAGCGGTGGGAGATGTCAATTTGCCTGTTTTATGGGATTGCAGGCGGTATGTGAGCGACAGAGGAATATTTACATAGCAATGATTTTATAAGACACATACGGAAAATGCGGTGGGAGAGAGGAGAAGTAGCATTATGTTTATGAATGATATATGCATTTAGTACAGAAACATTAATTAATCTCCTAAATAGTTTTTTGTACCAGATTCTGGTCCGTTTTCTCTCAATAGGGTACATAGCCAGCATTTGATCTTTCTTATCCACCCCACCCATCATGATATTGTAATCCAATATCATGATGGGTTTAGTGGATCCTCGGATGGACTGGACGCCGTTGCCATGGTACGTAGAGATCATAGCAACTCTGTTGTTATCTCTCCATACCGTGACATCGACGTCACCGAAGTTCAGACCAGTTATCTGGCCCGGGCGCATGTTCGTCTTAGTCAGATTGTGCAGGGCTTCTGGAACAAATATCCTGTTTGTCCGGAGAGTTCCCACACAATCGACACCCAAGACCTTGAGGCGTCGCGCAAGGCAGGGTGAATTATAAAAATTGTCCATCCATAGGGTATGACCCCTGTTCTCGAGACCATGTATAAGTCTCAGAACTATAGAGGGTGTGGATGCTTTTAATGGATCTTGCGACGAAGACTGCTGCGGTGAAGATTTTTTATAAGTGTGAACATCAAACCGCCATAAATATCCAGTTTGAGATTCTTAAATCTCGTATGTTTTAATCCCCACCGTCGCAGATTTGTTGGGAATTAGTTGATTAATATCTAACCAACCTTTCCACTGTAGGAGAGACTCGTCAAGGGCGATGTTTTGATGCAGATTATAAAGCTTTTGAAATATGTATCATTTAGGTGGTCCAAAACAGGCTGTATCTTAAAAAGTTTTGCTTCTGAGGCTTCCAGATTTAACGCACACATGTCTTCATTGTTATTAAAATGTAGGTATTTATTCAAAAGAATAAACCTATTAATCGACATGTGCGCGCTAAATCCTGGTGTATACCTCTACCGGTGTGGAGCTCCAGTCAATACTCTTCCATTCTGGACTTAACTACAACCCCCATCGCAAGGATGATCCCAAAATAAACATATAGAATGGTTATTGTTATACAAAAAACAAAGTTAATAACGACGGTACATCACTCTGGCGGTGCGGTAACAGAAACGAATGCAGTGTGTCTCTCAAACTCAGTTCAGAAAACATGGTTTTGAAAGTTGGTCACCATGGATGCGTTCAGAACCATGAAAAAAAAGCTTTGTCAATAATTATTAACAAATGTAAACAAGAGGTGTGCCGATCATTTGGACTAGTACCAAAAATTGTCGAGAAAGTGGTATTAAAGGAGCCTGAACTTTCTGCAAACGTTAATATAAATGAGGCTGCAATTTTTTTAAAGAAAAAAGATTCTTTATATAGGGCAAGAAACAAATTTCTGAATACAATAAAATCGAACAGCACTATAAATGAAATACAGGTGCCTACTATTATAGCTAAAAATTTTCTTGTCTGCGATGACGGGGACAAAAATAACAAGATTTTGATTTTTTCAAGTCAAATCGTGGCTAAGGAGCCACGATGAAAATTAAAAAATTGGCAAATGAAGCTCATTTTTACGGCGACGGAACTTTTAAAGTTGTGCTAATATTTTATCAACTATACACCATCCATGAACATTAACACCGGCAACAATGACACAGTGAATATTATTCCTGTTATATTTTGTCTGTTGCCAAATAAAACTCAGGATACTTACATTAGACTATTTAAATTAATAAAAAATTCATATAATATCGATTTAAAAAAAATTAAAACTGATTACGAAGTAGCACAGATCCAGGCCTTAAAGGTCGTATTTCCTGGAATCAAAGTTACTGGTTGCTACTACCATTACTCAAAAGCAATTTATAAGAAGGCTGAAAAACTGGGCATTTCAACGACAGATGCGGGATATCAAACAACCGAATCATGTGCCAATCTGCCTCTACTACCAACAAAATATATACCAGAAGTGTGGCAAATCGATCGAATCGGCAAAGAATATTTGCAAAATTAAGAAAGAAGTTTTGATTTAAGTTTCCAAATTAAGTTAAGGTTTGTTTGTGAAGTTTTGTTTTACGTTTTAAGTTTATAAGTACCTACCTAATTTTATTGTTTCATATATTATTCATATAAGTTATATTCATCCAAGTTAAAAGGTTTAAGTTTTTAAGAGGCCTGCGGAAGATGACTTGCCCATACAAATGTAATTTTATTTATTCAAGATTCAAATAGAAAAATATTTAAAAATTATTATGCTCGATATCGATTTATTACCCTACTAGACGATCGCCTTGCGGTTTCACTCGCTTAGTTCCCGTTCCCGTGGGAATTCCGGGATAAAATATAGCCTATGACTGTCACTCCCTGAAAAGTAAGCTTCCTAAGGGTGAAAGAATTTTTCAAATCGGTCTAGTAGTTCCGGAGCCTATTCAATATAAACAAACAAACAATCAAATCTTTCCTCTTTATAATATTAGTATAGATATAGATATGTCTACCTCTATATAGAGTCTTTTTCAAGAAAGAAGTCCCCTAGACGCGGCGCTGTAGTAGTACGACCGAATGAAGCCAGCAAGCATATGGCTATCTGTCAAATTTAGTTCCACCAGTTGCTGTGGGACTTTTTTCATGAAACGGACTCTAGGTCTAGCTCTCTGACAGTCTACCTCTCAAAATGTCTACCTCGCAAAAGGCCTATCTCTCAAAAGGTCATAATCGCGTTTTGACTAGGCGTAACGCGATATAGTCTCACTAGGAGTTAGGTATACCAAGATGAAGCGCCTCTAAGTACTGCGCGCTATCTACCGCGCGCGTCTAGAACCGCACTCACCCAGAAGAAGTCCTTCGTTGAGAGTTGAAACGTTGGTGTTCTTCCAACACAAACAAGGTTGTTACCAACTCCCTACATATGAAAGGGTTGGTTTTGTCGTGTATTAATGTATTTTTATACATTTGCATACAAGCTTAGAGGCTAAGGTTTAAGGTTCTAAAGATCCTCTGCATAAAGATGCTTTATTCTTCCCGACATATTTTATTAATTTCTGTCTTTTCAAATATCTGGTTTTATTTACGTACCTTTTTTTTGATGTAGGTAAACATCCCATACTCGTTTCGAAAATGAAAAAAGGCTGGTAAAGCACATTGAAGCTTGGTGAGGCAGGATTTCCCCCAGATAGACGAGTCATACGTATGTTAGCTTACCAATTTGCCGAAAAGCTACAACTAAATCATAATTTTGACCATGAAAGCCAAATGGCTGGAGATCAATGGATGAAAAGTTTTGTTGAGAGAAATCCAGAGCTGTCTATCAGGCAAGCTGAAGGTTTATCCGTAGCCAGAGCTAAAGGTCTTAGTAGAGAGGAAGAAAATAATTTTTATGAACTTCAAAGTCATGACCCATAATAAACTTTTGGATAAACCTGAAAGGACATTATGAACAATCAATTATGACATTATGGACGAATCTGGTATACAGCTGAATAACAAACCAGGTAAAGTTATAGCCAAAAAAGGTGCAAAAGTCGTGAACTCAGTCACATCTGCGGAGAAAGGTAAAACAATGACAATAGTTGCCTGTATAATGCAGTTGGTAACTTCCTCCCACCAGTAGTCATAATTAAAGGTTTGAATAAAAAACCAAGAGTTCGAGAATGGCCTTCCACTGGGCTCGAAAGTCTACATGAATAAAAAGTCCCCATATGTGAATACTAAGCTATTTTATAAATGGCTAAGAGAACACATTTCATACCTCTCAAGCCGCAAGGTAAGGTTTTGCTGATTTTAGACGGGCACTCATCACATTCATCCGCACCAGACATGCTGCAAGCTGCTTCTGATAACGATATAATCTTACTGTGTTTACCGAGTCACACAACCTCAGCTCTACAGCCGTTATATATGTCGTAGGATAATTTGATACTTCGAATCTTCGCGAAAATCCTAGGGGTTTTGCGAAAACGCGGATAATTAGACATAGGCGAAAAATTATCAAATCTTACTGGACAAAGTCAGGATTTTTGCGAAAATACTCGTCGTTCTAGTAAGATTTGATGTGCTCAACACTGATTGGCTACAATTTTGCTGGCTGACTTCTAATTGGTTCCTAGTTTGCCGATGATTAACTTCAAGTATTGTATCATAGAGTTATGAAGGTTTAGAATAGGTGAGAAAGGAAAATCACTAAATTGATTTTTATAAACTTTTTATTGAAAATTTTAGTATGTATGTTGTTTTCTACAGACAATAGGAGATCTCAGTCGTAGTAAAAAAAATGATCCAATTTTAGGGTGTAATCCATAAATTGGATGAAACTGGTTAGGTAAACAATTAGTTTAATAGTGCAACAATGGAATTGATCAGTCTTGTGAATTAAAGTCTTGAGATAAAATCACTCATTCATCAGCCTTCTCTTCTCTTATACAGCTAAACTTAAGATATATTGAGGCAAAATTATTATCACATTCTGGTTCACTTATAGTGAACAAAATAACTACAACAAATTATTATTGAATTAGCAAAAATAGGAAAAAATAGACTTATTCAAAGACCTAAACACAATTATGTATTTATAACATGACATAATGCTTAATATATATATTTATTTTTATTTTGTTAATAGTAAGCAAAAATTAAAAGATAACTAGAAAAAAAAATTGAAAAGCGAATAATCACAGAACAAAAGATAATTAAATACGTCACTAATGTGAAACTTACGCTGAGTTGCATGGACCTGTAACATTGGAGTTGCAATGCAAGCACAGCTGCGTTTAGTAAATAGTAATATGAAATTATTAGTAAGACTTTACTTGTTACAACAATTCAAAGATTTATGACATTTGGAATTACAAAGCAAACCGTGCTTTTTACAAGCACACTTATTTGAGGAACATTGTTTGCTTGATTTCTTGCAATGACATTGCTTATACCCTTGTCCGCCGAATGGTGATAGTTGTGAGGAAATACCACGAATAGGTAATACTACCTCGGGAACGGGGCCGGTAAATTGAGCTCCTGGAGATATTTGAAGTGCGTTTCTTGGTAGCCAATCTTTAATTATACCAACGGAGGTACCAACTTGAAACAAACCATTCTTCTTATCAATTACTCGTCCTGTAATGTTTTTGTTATCTAAGGGTGCACGATCGTACTTCGGAACATCAACTAAAATTGTAGCACCTACATCTATTTCTTTAAATTTTTTATACCTATACCTACCTTATACCTATACTGTTGTTGTGTTTTTGGTTGCTTAAGTACACTCGCAGTGTTAAATTGTTCAATTGAATTTATTACAGCATTTACGCGTTCTTTAGTCCATTCTGGTTTAGTTGTACCGTCAACTCTATTATCGTAAAACTTTCTTAACTCTATGTAAAATTTGTCTTTATCGGAGATAACCTCCAAATTCTCCGATTCTGCTGAAGGTTGAACATCATTCTCTGTCGAATCTGTCATAATTATATGAAAACCAAACCTCCTATTCACACCGTTTCTTAGTTCAAGTCCAATTTTATAGTAAACGATTGTTAAAAATCACTTATTTTATTTGATATCAATAAAAAAAAACTAACTTTTCCTATTTTAATTTATTTGGCTAAATCTAGCCCCCATCTAGCCCTTTTTAGAACTCCATTTAGCCCCAAAACCTGACACCGGGTTGGCAACACTGGGTGCGGTTTGACCCGCAGGGGCTCTCTGCCTAGCTGGCAGGAGGCGGGATGAGGACATCTGCGTCTTGGGCCATGAAAGTTTTAGTTTAGAGAGCAAATATGTAGGTACAATATTTTTCAAAATATTATGCATTATTAAAACTTACTCGCCAGCAGAACATGGGCGGAGAATACGGCGGCTGAGCAGTCGCGCGATGCGTGTCGTCGCCCTTCGCATCTCGTGTCCAAATCGCCTTTAAACTAAAGAGCCTACCCGGTCATCATCGGCTCCCTACGCGACGCGGCGACGCCCGCATCCAAATCGAGTATAAAATAAGAATAGATAGATAGATAGATAATACTTTATATCAAAGCCTTATTTAAACATTCATTCCTTAATTAAACTAATCCTAAAGAGAGGCAATGGAATTGGCGGCCTTATCGCTTAAAGCGATTTCTTCCAGGCAACCAAGGTGTAGGGAGAAAATCATAGGATGAATAAGGGGGTGAATTAGGTGAATATTATTTTAATGTATATATTCAAAACTATTTTGTAAGGTTATTACCGTATACCTATTGTTATTTTTCTTTTATAAATATTTCTTGATGTCTTCTGTATTTTTATAATAACTTTAGGTTATAAGTTATAACTTTGATTTATGCAGCCGTTTTATGAGGTACCTACCTATGTACCTAAATAATTAGCCAACTATACTAAAGTGCGCTCCACATTCTCGGCAAAACTACACGAGACATAGCGAATACGAGAGTGTGGAGGACATATTCGGCAAGTCTCGCCTATGTTCGTGCAGTCTCCATCCCGTGTCGGTATTTCGTATTCGAATCAAAGGGCTCTCGTGTAGTTTTGCCGAAACACAAAACACTCCCTCCACATTCCCGCCGCCGGCCACGTCAGTCTGCTTGCAGAGAGCACGGTGAGCGCGCGTTGATTTCAGTGAAGAGCGCACGCGCACGCAACAAAAATGCCTAGGATTTGGACGCACGATCTCGAATTGAGGTTTTTAGAAACTCACCAGTGTTATCCTATAATATGGGATCCTAAATGTCGTGAACATAAGGATAGAAACAAAGTACACGACGCGTGGAATGAAATAAGTGGAATCTTGAATATATCGACCAAAGAATTAAAAACCAAGAAAGACTCCCTCATGACTACTTTTAGGATGCATAAACGAAAAATAAAATCATCAGAACAATCAGGAGCCGGATCTGATGATATTTATACGCCGATATGGTTTGCTTTTAGTTTGATGGATTCTTTTTTGGGGAATATCATCGATAAAACAAAAAACACAACCGTAAGTAGATATTATTTATTTATATTGTTCTTTACTGCTAGAATCGAAGTTTATCAATATGACACATGTTCAAAAATATATTTTTTTTTCTGTGGCAAACAAATCTTCTTGAGTACCTTACCTACCATAGTTTTATAGAATTTCGCTAATATACCTACGTTGTTTATGCATGTACATAAACCTGTACATGCATAAACAACGAAGGTATATTAGCGATGAAAAAAAAATAGATTGGTCTCTAATAAATCTATTTCTTATTTTTCATGTTTAATATGAATTATGACGCGCCATGCGAAGTAATGCGAATGACATAGGTAAATAGTACACATAAAAGTAATAGTAAGCCATTCGCATTACTTTGCATAGCGCGTCCTGTCAGGTCATGTTTAGTGTACTGTGTACTGTTCTAATGTTATATGGCGCGGTAAGTAATGTCATGTTATATGGCATTACTTGCTAGAGTACTGTTTTGCGCATGTCTAGACGGTACTTTCAAAAGCTGCCCTCAACATTTTTCTGAGCTGTACGTTATTCTTGGAGACATAAATAGTGATTCAAATCACACAAATATTGTACCATTGATTTACGCCCTCTTGACAAAAAGAGATAAAACTTCGTACACAAAACTTTTCGAAGTTATTAAAACAGTAATTCCAAGCTAACCCATCGAAATTCACGATAGATTTTGAAAAAGCATCCATTTCAGCTTTAAAGGAAGTGTTTCCAGAAGCGGAAATAAAAGGCTGTTACATTCACTATTCGCAATGCATATGGAAGAAAGGAAAGCAATTGGGGCTCACGAAATGTACTGATACAAGGAAGAAAGTATCACTTTCTTCCGTTTTACCACTTCTTCCAAAAGAACACATCTCCGATGCCTGGAATTATGTTAAAGAAGATGCTACGACTTAAGAAGAAGCCAATGAAAAAATGAAACAGTTCATTGATTATATGATGAGGCAGTGGCTCTCAACGGAAGAATGAAAAACTGACGATTTCGCTAAAACACTTCTGTACGAAGAGGTACCTGCCTATTACGTTGATGCTATTTTCACCGATTATAGTAAAGCTTTTGATAGAATTGACCACCAGCTGCTCTTGCAAAAGCTTTTAAAGGCAGGAATCCATGGTAATCTTTATAGATGGTTTATTTCCTACATAGAAAATAGATCCCAGGCTGTTGTTCCTAACGGATTCTCTTCCGCCTCTACTTGGGTGAATATACCGTCAGGCGTGCCCCAAGGATCCTTGCTAGGACCGCTCCTTTTTCCATTTTTATTAATGATATTTGTTATTGCTTTAAGTCTGCACAATTTTTGTTATATGTTGATCTTTGTACTTGAAAGAAAGTACCTTATTTAAATGGTGAATAACATGACAACGGAAAGAGTTACACCCCCAGTTTTTGGAGGATTTGTAGAATAAATTATGAAGTTTAATACAATATGCAAAAAAGTACACCTTAACAACCCAGTTTTAAAGATACAGAGAAAAAATAAAATAAAAATCGTTTTTTTTTTGTCTTATTACTAAAAAAATATTGTTTTTACAACGCTTATGTAGCGTATTTGTATTTTTTATTTATTTTATTAGCTAGTAAACTATCTAGCTTTCAAATGAAACTACTTCGAATAAAATACACCAGAAACTCAAAAAGAAACGAAGAAAAGACCAGATGAAGTAGTATTCATTTAAAAAAATATTAAAACTGCTTTGTTTTTGAGATAAATAACATATAATTTTTTTTATCCCGATTTTTATCGATAAATATGTGTCGTGTATCCGCACATTTCGTTTGATCAAGGTTCGACAAATCACATTGTATATGTTGTTTCGTTTGTATATGTTGTTTTTTTAAGAAGGGTGATAAAACTCTCCTTAAAAATTACAGACCCATCACACTCCTGAGCCACATCTATAAGCTGTTCTCACGAGTGATCACGAATCGTCTCGCCAGGAGACTCGACGAGTTCCAGCCACCGGAACAGGCCGGGTTCCGCGGAGGATATGGCACCATAGACCACATACATACAGTGAGGCAGATCATACAAAAGTCCGAAGAGTATAATCAGCCCCTGTGTCTCGCATTTGTGGACTATGAGAAAGCCTTTGACTCCGTTGAAACCTGGGCTGTTCTGGAATCCTTACAGGGCGATGCCAAGTAGACTATCGTTACATCGAAGTGCTAATGGCGGAGTCGCTAGAGGAGCTGACCCACATGCTGGACGGCCTAGCTTCAGCCTCGCGATGTATCGATCTTGGCATGAATTTGGATAAAACCAAAGTCATGATCAATGGCCACATTGTTCCGAGACCGATAGTCGTTGATGGTCACCTTCTTGAAATTGTTTCCGAGTATACTTACCTTGGGCAGATTGTAAAGCTAGGTAAAAACAATTTTGAGAAGGAGGCCAAGAGGAGGATCCAGCTAGGCTGGGCAGCATTTGGGAAACTACGTCAAGTCTTCTCGTCATCCATACAGCAATGTTTGAAAACGAAAGTTTTCTATCAGTGCGTCCTACCCGTAATGACCTACGGAGCAGAGACGTGGACACTCACGGTAGGGCTGGTCCACCAGTTCAAAGTCGCACAACGAGCTATGGAAAGAGCTATGCTCGGAGTCTCTCTGAAGGATAGAATTCGTAACGAATACATCCGACAGAGAACCAAAGTTATCGACATAGCTCAAAGAATTAGCAAGCTGAAGTGGCAATGGGCCGGCCATATCTCGCGAAGAACCGACAACCGTTGGGGTAAACGTGTTCCTGAGTGGAGACCGCGACTCGGTAAACGTAGCGTAGGACGCCCTCCGGCCAGGTGGGATGACGATCTGCGAAAGACTGCTGGCAGATGCTGGATGCGTCAAGCTGAAGACAGGGCGCTGTGGCGCTCATTGGGGGAGGCCTTTGTCCAGCAGTGGACTAATATAGGTTGATGATGATGATGTTGTTTCGTGCAGTCAGTAACGTCTAAACGTCATTAGACGTTACTGACTGCATCCTCTTGCAGGATGACTTATGTAGGTCTGAACTTTACTGTCAGCGAAATAAGCTCGACTTGAATGTTTCAAAATGTCAAAATGTGGCTATTCATTTCACTCGCATCCCTATCCCTACTCAGTATTCATACACATTGAAAGGAACACCGTTAAAAGTGGTAGATGAGGTTAAAGACCTAGGAGTTTTTCAGGACAGTAAGCTTGCTTATGACAAGCATATTGATAGCATTATTAAAAAAGCCAACAAAGCTTTAGGTTTTGTTATAAGAACCTGCTCTCAGTTTACTAGTGTTAAGGTTATTAAAATTCTGTATTGGGCCTATGTGCGTAGCATTCTCGAGTATTGTTCACAGGTTTGGAACCCTCGTTATGCAATTCATATAGATAGAATTGAATTAATTCAGCGTAGGTTCCTGCGGTACCTGCAATTTAAAACCAATTGTTTTGATAATGACTATTCGGCTTAATGTAAAAGACATCATTTACTCCCCTAACAAGAGAGACGACAAATTGGAGACGTTGTGCTCCTTTGTAAAATTGCGCAGGGTCAAATTGACGCCCCAAATATTTTAGAAAACATTAAAATTAAAGTCCCCTCTAGATCAATTAGGCATCCTATTAATCTAGAAATTCCTTTCAGCTTGACGAACTATCGTCAAAACTCCTTTTTCAGTAGAGCAGTATCTACCTTTAACGGGTTGGTCGATATCCCCGACCTCGACTTATTTGATTTAAAAGCACAAAGAGCAAGCAGACTCCTGACAAAGCGCTGGTTTGATGCGAACAAATTAAATTTATGTTTAGGTGTTATATTTTTTTTTTATATAGATAAATTGTAGAGTAGATAAGATTAAGTTTTTTTGTGTGTAATATGTTTTTCTGTTTTTTTTTCTGGCAATGCATTTGCAAGCAAGTTGTTTAGTTTTTATATGTGAGGACATTTTTATGGTTAAGAGTTATTTTAAGTTTAATTATTACTGTTTGTATAACTGTTTGTTTTCCAAATAAATCAAAATAAATAAATAAATTACACGTATGAAAAGCAACAAGGCGTGTTTAAACGTCGTAGAAGAGGTGCAGCTGTTGAAGGTTATGTCGGCGTTTTCAAACAACACAACTTGGGCAGAGTTTATACCGCACACCCATATAATACGGAACTGTTCTACTTGCGGTTGCTTCTGCATACTGTTTGTGGTCCGACTTCATTCATTGCACATACACGAACAACTACGAGATCGTGAAAACTCTTGGCTTTGCGAGCGAACCATACTCACTTGATGAATTTATTGTTATTATGTCAGACTAGCTGGTGCCCGCGACTTCGTCTGCGCATGATTAGTATTTCGAGTACTCGCGATTTTACTTCCGTAATTCCCTTTCCCGTGGGATTTTCGGGATAAAATAAAGCCTATGTGTTATTCCAGCTTACAATCTATCTCTGTGCCTAATTTCATCCAGATCCGTTCAGCAGTTTTAGCGTGAAAGAGTAACAAACATCCATCCATCCATCAATCTATCCATTCATACTTACGAACTTTCGCGTTTATCAGTTCAATTCAGTTTGGTTCCCCTGGGCTATACGGGTCTTCAAAAATTTCTCACAGCATCTGAACGACGCGTACACACGCGTCGTTCAGTGATGCTGTGAGAAATTTTTGAAAACCCGTGTAGCCCAGGGGAACCAAACTAAATTCCGGGATAAAATTTAACCCATGTCCAATCGTCCCGAGTTCCATTCGAATTCATTCAATTCCGTCGTGATGCGTAGTTAAAGAATTTTTCTTTCACCCTCTCTCCCAGGGGAACCTTACAGAATTCCGGGATAAAAAGTATCCCATGTCCTTCCTTGTACTATGAACTCAAATCGTCCCGAGTTTCATTCCAACTCATTCAGCAGTTTCGGCGTCATGCGTGGTTAAAGAATTTTTCTTTCACCCTCTCTCCCAGGGGAACCTTACTGAATTCCGGGATAAAAAGTATCCTATGTCCTTCCTCGTATTATGAAATATAATCATGCCGAGTTTCATTTCAATCCATCAAGTAGTTTCGGCGTGATGCGCGTTTACGATACAGACAGACAGACAGACAGACAGACAGACAGACAGACAGACAGACAGACAGACAGACATGAATGAAAAAAATTACAGTTTTGGCTTGAGTATCGATAATAGAGGGCCCTCCAAAAAAAATTTTCAAAATATCTTCAATGTACAGAATTTGACCTGTTACAGTTTTATTATAAGTATAGATTTTATATTCTGGAATTCGCCATTGTCTTTGTTGAAATATTCGATTTCTGTGTATTGTTTTCTAATTGCATAGGTAAGTACGGAGCCAGTCATGAGCAGGGCCCCTGAAACTCGGTCATATGCCTTGGTCATATCGAGAAAAAGTCCAATCGCGTATTTCCTTTCGTTAAGACAGTCACATATTTCTTGAACGTACTTGTATAATGCAAGTGTAGTGGAACAATTTTTCCGAAACCCATATTGGTTTCCGTCAAAGATGTTGTTTTTCTCAAAAAAAATTCGGTTCGCTATAGGTTTTTCGAATATTTTTGAAAGTGTTGGTAGAAGTACTATAGGTCTATTAGCTAATAGGATTTTTATGTCACCGCCCTTTTTTGTATAGGTTTTTTTAAGTAAGTCAAGTGTCCTTCGTTGTACGATTGGTTTATAAGTCGGGTTATTATTGGTGTTAGTTCTGTGACGTATCTTTTTAAAAGTATCGAAGGTATTTAATGAGCACCGTAGCTTCTTTTGTTATTCATTTTGCGTATAATATCTCGCGTTCGCAGTGCGAACTGGTGTGCGAACTTCGCACACCAGTTCTAGGTACATAGTATTTGATAAGCGTTCGTCAGTCACCAGGGTGGAGCTGACTCCGGCGCAGGTCTTGGTTGGATGATACTTACCGACGGAAGCGAAATAGTCGTTGAATGCATTTCATATTGTTGATGGGCAAGTTATCTCGGTATTATTTATTTTCAATGTCAAGTTTTTACGTGATTTTCGGTCAAATTCGCGTTTTATAATTTTATTTATTGTACTCCACATGGTTTTAATTTTATTGGTTGATTTTTTCATTTCATTTATGTAGGTTAATTTTTTTGAACGTTTAATGCAAGTCTTTAGTAATTTTTCGTATGAATTGTAATATTTTGTGAATGTTTACTAGTTTTAGAATTGGTGCGGAAAGCAGGTACCATTGGTACGAATTGGAGACGTTGCCGGTCGTCAGGGCATTGCAACACTTAGGCATTATTTAGTAGGACTAGAATTCAAAATTGTCACGGACTGTAATGCCCTGAAAGCCACCGAACGTGAGAAGGATCTGTTGCCGAGGGTTGCGCGCTGGTGGATTTATTTGCAAGACTTTAACTTTATAATGGAATACAGAAAAGGCGTTATGATGAGTCACGCCGATTACTTGAGCAGGAATCCACCAGCAGCCCAAGTCAACAACATCGACAGACCCTCAAACTGGGCTCAGATCGCTCAGTCGGCCGATAACGAAACGCAAGAACTTATTCAAAAACTGAGAAATGGCCTTTTGGACTCACGGCGATAATTTTCGAAATGAGCTACTCTACTACCGTTACCCCCTGTAGGCGAGGAATCGCGTTTGCTATGCTATGTTCCCAAGGGCCATCGACTCAGCTTGTTGCGTGTTTTCCACGATGAGCATGAACATATTGGAGCGGACAAAACGTTAGATTTGATCTTGAAACATTTTTGCTTTCCTGGCCTTAAGCCTTTTGTAAAGAAATACACGTCACACTGTCTGATCTGCATTTCAAAGAAGAGGGTACCTAGGGCCCCTTGTCAACCCATTACGTCATGGGAAAAGAGCGATGTCCCCTTCAATACTGTTCATGCAGACGTGTTAGGACCTCTGCCTGAATGGATACAAGTTCGTACTTGTACTGGTAGATTCATTCACAAAATATTGTTTACTATACCCTATGTACAGACAAGACGCTACTGAACTCAGACGTGTCTTTGACAACGCGATCTCATTATTTGGTACCCCCAAATTGTTAATTTGTGACAGAGGTCGTATGTTTGAAGCCTCTAGCTTCACTAACTGTGAATGTCCGAACTAGGTTGTGACGTTCACCACATAACGCCTGAAATACATCATTCAAACGGCCAGGCCGAACGTTATGTGCGAACTGTCCTCAACCTAATTCGAGTTGAAAGTCAAACTAGAAATACCACTTGGTCAAATGCACTTTGTAAAATTCAGTTAGTCTTAAATATAACTAAGCAAAAGACTACGCAGTACTCTGCTCTACAACTTTTAATCGGCACGGATGCGACAACTCCTGTAATACGTGCTCTGGCCCGAGACGTCGCGGTGGAAAGCGTGAGCCCTAATCGAGAGGCACTGAGGAAAATCAGCAGGAGCCGAGCTAAAGAGTTACTCAAACAAAATAAAGATAAACAAAACTCCTATGTAAATCGTCATCGACATCCTCCCAGAGTATTTCAGGTTGACGACCACGTGTTCGTAATAAAGTACTCGCAATCTACTGGGAAACTCGACTCTGGCAGTCATTAGAGCGTTACCAAGTGACCGATACGAGCTGAATCTGCTTAGTGGTGCCCGTGGGAAAACTACCCAGGCCGCAGCTCAGTACATGGTGCCTTGGAAGGGCGAGTGGTGTCCCGAGAGTTGTGCGGCGTTTTTTGAAAGTGAGTTTAATCTTTCGCTTGTGTTTCAGAAAACGTTAACTGGCATTGTGTGACTGTGTGTGCGAGTACACTGGTCACTTTGCGAGCTATCCGGGCACGCGTCGCGACTGAGAGCCCCCAGCAGACGCGTCTGTGACGCGTAGGGGCCTTGCCTCGCAGACGTGTCATTGACATGTAGGGGCCCTGCCTCGCAGACGTGTCTCCGATGCGTGGAGGCCCTGCCTCGCGGACGCTTCTAGCGTGGTTGAGCTCTCGGAGCCCTAGCTCCGTAGGAAGGGGTCCCCATAGACGCGTTCCTAACGTGTGTAGTAAATTGTTTAGGCACGGGTAGGCCGAGCGAACTTGTGTCTGGCGATGAATGTTACTGCACAAAGGTGATGAATGCGCGTCTGTAGGTATAGAAGTTAGGCAAAATAAAAACAAGCTAAGAGTGAGTCTTTGAATGAGGGCCTTGGATGAGTGATGAATGAAAGAATAGGCCATAACTGTTTATTTGACAATCAAAAGTTGTAATTCTTTCATAGACTCTGAGGATGACAATGATGACGACGGCACAGCTGGTCTCTCCTGCGCCGCTGATCCCTCGTGCGCCGCTGCTCGTTTCGAAGATGCTCCCGACGTCGAGGAGCCCACCCCTCAATGTGCCGCCAGGGACGGCGCACCGTCAGGAGAAGCCGTATAAGCAGAAAAATAACTTAGTAAAGTAACTCGCAGCGACCGACCGACAACCTGCATAAATAACACGCGCGCAGCGCGCTCCCGTCGGATCGTAGGAGCTCCAAGGTACGTCAGGAATGCCACCATCCAACGAGACCTCAATATAGAGGGACTGGACGCCTTCAACCGCTGGCTTCTCTCTAACATGTTTGATAAAGCAGACCGCTCCGATCATCAGCATGTTAGAGAGATAGCACCACAGCACGCCAGACCACCGGACATACCAGGCAAACGAAAGACGAAGCCCTACACACGCGAATTCCGCAATATCAAAGAAACCGCCGACACCACAGTATCAGTTCCACAACCGGTGGCCGCTGCCGCGGTCGCTGATCGGCTCGCTGGGCCTTCCCTGGGTAACCAGGGATCTCACCCGGCAGGGCCAGATCGCACCGCGGCTACAGGCGGCACCGGCAGCGTGGACTGAACGTGAGAACTTTGATCAAATAGACCCGCCCATCGTTATGGGCGGAGACACGCCAGGGCCAGGGGGCTCAGCCCCGATACCCTATCCCCACCCCCCCACAAGGGGTGAGATGAGGATGAGATCGCTCTCGTCATTTGAGCGCTGTCTTTCGAAGGAAAAGGTTGTTGGTGATCGGTGCGATTTGCAGTAAGTCCGTTCTAATTTTAATATTTCTTGGTGATTCTTATGTGTCTTTGCTATGTGATTTAAATTAATGACTGTTTGTGAATTATTGTAATTTTAGAGGTTATCTGATTAATTTTTGAAGTAAACAATTCCAGTTTGTAAAAATCATTCTTTTTTTTATTTATATCCCTCTTCTGAACCTAATAGTATTATATTTAACAACTTATTAACAACGAAAATTACTATCAAGGAATAGAAAAAAAAGGTTTATTTATTTATTTATTAATGGTTCACCAACAGTATACATATTCATCTTATATAATAAAAGAGATACATGACAATTTCTAATATATATACTTATTACAGGTTCACTGTCTAACTATAAATTTACTGTTTATAATTTACAGTTCATGGTGACATAGCACTATTTGCAGTATCACCGACGAAAAAACAAAATTGACTGTAAAAAAGCCATAAGCACAGAAGAGAAATTAACAATCTGTTTGAGGTAATTAAATTAATTTGAATGCACAATGAGATTGTACAGATGTATTAGTAATTAATTTTGTATGTAGAATAATAATTCATAAAAGTTTTACATGGTAAGATAGTGAACCTATTTTGGCATATCTTTTCAAAACTTTACATGCAATGCGGCAGTATACATATAGTGCGTGCGTGACTCGTCAATATAATAAAACAATGGTAAAAAACGTTCATTAACTTAACTAATGTTACATTATATAAAAACAAGTACCTACTTAGCAAAAATGAAATTAAAATGGTACCGCTTAGAATTTTTAAATTAATCAATTAGCGAAGTGGCATTGGCCTCCTCGCTTGCATAATACGGTCCGAACACGGTGTTGCCATCGACTGGAAGGACATTGGCATCTTGTTCAGCTGTATATCCTCCTACAGATTGATTTGAGGCACTACTTGAAGATGTGAACACATTGTGTAATGTATGATGGGCGCTCCACATTCACACGAGAACTTCGCGAGAACGCGAGAAACATGCGAGAAACGTGAATGTGGAAGCGATTCGCGTATTCTTCTCAAGTTCTCGCGTTGTTCTCGGGCTTTTCTCCACTTTTGGTCGGTTTTTTGGCGCGAGACAAAGGAGCGCGAGAACGTGAGAACAGGCGAGAACGTGTATTGACTCCACACTCGCATGTTTCTCAGTAGCGCGCGTCATCGTCATCGAGCGCGAGAACTGTAGCGAGAACTTTGAGAACTTTGTGAGAGTGTGTACCCAAAGAAGTTTTCGTTACAGTTCTCGCTGAGAATCTCCGGAGATTCTCGCCTGAATGTCTCGTGTGAATGTGGAGCGCCTATGACAATTGGTATCTGAGGATTGGACACCTTGAGCTGTTGTATAACCTCGAGTACTAGTTAAGGCACTATTATAACTCTCAGATGCATACATATCATTGTAAATGTTTAACTCTTGTTCTTCCGTCCGTAACTATATTAAAAATCTTTCTCCTAAAACGAAGCTGTACTGGTTTGGGTATTTTTTTTGTACTTTCACAAACAATAAGAAAAAAATGATACATGTCGTCCATTTTGCGCTTGCAGCAGTCGTATTATTTTGTTTACAGAACCATGACTGCTATCGTTTTCTACTTAAAAGTTGTCCTCGCCCAATTCCGAAACTTGAGTATAATTATTTTCTTGAGACACCTGTGAATCATCTTGGGAATCATTTCCAGATGTGTTCCTATTTTGCTTGTCTGGAACAAGGAATTCCATAACTTTTTAAGACGCGTGTTGTTGGCAGCTTGACCACTTTTTCCATCCTTCTGTATTTTTAAGGCTTCCCTAATGGTTGTCTCGCAATTTTTTCCAAATATTTTTCGCATCACTACATAATGATATAAAAATATTATTAACTTATCACTAAAAATTATGAAATAAGTTTATTATAAAAAATAACAAACCGCCTTCAATTCTACCCCACTAACGAAGTAATTATTGACTGCGGCAATTGCTCAGCCCAAAATAAAAGTCCCATCCTCTTCACAGCAATGATTCGGCTTATAAATTAGGAAGACTTAATCGACGCTGAAAAAATAAGATGTGTTTATTTGAAGCCCGGTCACACATATGGCCGCAGATGCACTGCATGCGTCCATCACAAATAAATTTTCCAAACATAAAAATATACACGATCTAAATGATTACGTCGAAAAAATAAGAGATTCACGAAAAACATGATAGTCGTAGAAATTGCTTATAAAAACAAGATGAAATTACCTGACCAACTAAAAAAACGCATTCCCAAAACAATATAACATATAGTCATTGAAAATAGTCGAATTTATGTATTTACATAATATGGAAGAGCAGGACATCCTGGCACAAGTATGTTTTTTGAATTTCGAAGGGGCTTGACTAACTTATTCAAACATAAACAATCCGTATACCGCTAGGTGACGTCAGGCGGGACCACCCGCGGCGGCCCCAAAAACGGGCGATAAGTCAACGGCACAAGGGCGCGCGGGGCGAGTGTAGCGAGCGGATAATTATGTCAAAAATTAATGTAACGAAGACAGTTTTAAGGAATTGAATGTGTTACGCAAAATAACACTGAACTTGGATGAAAAATATTTAATAACCGAATTACCACGGGAGGAAAAACAAGGAAGAGTGAGCAAGGCGAAGAAAAACCGATCGACAGGTCTTCCCAGAGCCTATCGGAAGTTTTTTGAAGATTTGGAGGAAGGTGATGTCCTCGATCTCGATGCGGAACAAAATCCATGGGATAAAAAAGGTAATTACTTTAAATTTAAAAGTCACTCAAGTTACATTCAGTACTATACATACATACATACATTCAACAGTTAGATTGTTTTGTTATTTTACATAGTTTTCCATGTAGTCTTGCAAGAATGCTTATTTTCTTTTGCGTTGGTCTTTTCAGCAGGGCTAGCATGCGCGCCATTGAAGTCGTCGCGCGCGCGACGACTATTTTTGTCGTCGTCGGTTGTTTTCTCGATAATGGTAGCATGCGCACCACCAGAGAGATAATACTCGTCGTCGAGTAACCCTTCTCGCGTAGAGAAAGCCACCCAGTTTAGTTCATTCAATTGTCTATGGTTTTTGTGAACCGCACCCAAAGAAATAAACCAACCTTCTTAGTTTATACCTTCTTTTTAGTATTTTGAATATTTTTACTGGTAGAATGGTGGTGTGTGTACACTTGTACAGTCAAAGGGGGAAAAAAAAAGGAGAAACTATTTCAACAATCGCGCGCGAAAATACGGATTGCAAAATGGAATCGCGCAAAACGTAAGTAAAAATAAATAAATGTTATAGATATGTTTTTTACACTTGTGATCATAATACAGGCACCTTTCCGCTTCACCTTGCGCGCTCAGTCAAGCAAGCCACTAGGCAGACGAAGCCACCGAGCGCGGCCACCCGAGCATTCGTTTTGAGTTGAACGTCGAACCTATTTAAAATGTATGAAAAAACTAGTCCGCTTGTCAGCTTGTGGTCGCGTCTAGAGGCCGGGACTGGAGGCCCAAAGTGCGGGCTGCCTAAGTACCTACGTATCTACATTCTACAATAAGTGGTAGGTACCTAAATACTTGGTAGACAGGTACCTTCTGGTAATTAATTACTTCTTCTAAGTCCATAACTAATTTTTTCATGTTTCAGAATGAGAAGTTCGAAGGCACAAGTGCAATTTTTGATAAATTACATGGTGGCCAATCCAGCATTTGCGGCGGGCGATTTTCGCTCGCCGCAAGGCGCCAAACAACACGAGGAAGAGTGGGCCCACCTCAAAAACGCCCTTGACGAGCTGGGCCCAAAACGAACAGTGGGGCAGTGGAAGATCGTAAGTTGATATACACTCTCTTTCCTACCCACCACAAAACTACAAAGTTCTGTGCTAGGTTAGGTAGTTATCTAGGTAGGTTCTATCTCTTGATAACCTCAAAATAAAAATAATCTACTATAACAAACCGAAGTAGGTAACTATTATTGAAAAAATATTTATCATATTAACTACCTATTTCAATTAACTTTTATTTTTAGTGTTGGCGTGACCAGAAACGCAAAGCTAGGCTTGAGGGGGGTGAACATTCACGGGCGGTGAATGCCACCGGGAACGCAATACTAGTGCCGGACCTCTCCGATAGTTCGGCACTAGTACTGTGTGCCATAGGCCCTGAGATGGCGGTGGGATTGGGGACAGCTGAATCCCGAATTGGTGTAAGTGTGTAAAATACTTACTTATGTTATTTATGCTTTGTGAGATCTATATACCTACAACACTTAAATAACCTTTAATTTTATTGCTACAATTAAGTCTTTTTTGTGTCAGATGCCAGCAGAGGTTCCACCACCGCACAGGGTGAGCCCAGAGCCGCCCGCGTCGTCTGCCGCTCCTCGAAGAAATCGGACGCGTGTTCGGCGGGCCATACCGAGCGAGAGTTTTCTCAACGCCCAGTTGGAGAACAATCAACTCATTAAAGTGATTATTTTAGTTGCACAGTATTTACTAGTACCTACATAGGTAATCAAATCACACAAGTAGATTAGACAATAGACATACTACAGGTAGGTATTAAAGATGTGGCAGCAACTGTTCATCAATCTGCTTGTAGTTACCTACTTATTCTTTCAAAAGCAGATCTTAAATAAATTTTCTTCTTGTACCCACTACATTCTCATTCATATTTAGTCAATAATAATGATGGTTTATTAAACCATTAAAATATTGATGAAACAAATTAGATGGAACATAGGTAGGTAAGTATATGCCTAACCTAAAATACCTACTCCTTCACTAGTCACTACATAGTATAAAACAAAATCGCTTCCCGCTGTCTGTCTGTCCCTATGTAGGTGTGCTTAGATCTATAAAACTTTGGTTTATATTGGAAGGTTTTTATTAATCACCCAAACCAACGGAAAAAAAATCTGCAGATCATACAAAAATTTGTTCCAAGGCGGGAATCGAACCCGCAAACCTCCTGCGTCGCAGGCGGACCTTTGCCCACCGCGCCACATCGGTCGCACTACACAGGGTATTGTGGAATATCTATAATATTTATGAAAATGTTGCATCTGTCCGCGGCTTCGCACGAATTGTTTCTAATGTTTCCTCGTCTCATAAGTATAAAAATATAGTTAGGTTGGTATTTTACGTTGTTGTTCCCTACGAACTAGAATTATTTTACCCACCATTCTTGTATGTTTCTACATGTTGATTTTATTATTAACTACACATTGATTTGTTTTTCAGGAACTGATAACTGAAGTGCGCCGTAGCAACGAGCTGCGCGAAGAGCACCTGGCTTTCTTGTAAGTACCTAAGACCCTGAACTTCAGCGTGGTTGGGTGTTTAGTACACCTACTATATCATCTACAATCCGTTGAACCTCATCATCATCTGATGTCTGGATCAGGGAAAAGGTTTAAGAAAACATAGCTCGATTTGTATTAAATTAAAGCTAGACAATCCACAGAGCATCATGCAACCCCAGTGTAGACAGATCTTAATATAGAATTGAAAACTCTATTAAACATAAACCTACCACACAAAGAAACAAAAGACTACATTAGAATACTACATACTAAGACTAAGTATAAAGGGCGGCTTTATCGCTAAAAGCGATCTCTTCCAGGCAACCTTGGGATGGACTGGATATAATAGAATAATTTAGATGGTGGTAGATCTACTTTTAGACGTACAAACCTTCCTCTTGAATTACTCTATCTATTAAATAAAACCGCATCAAAATCCGTTGCGTAGTTTTAAAGATTTAAGGCAGTCAAAGGGACAGGGAAATAGGGACAGAAAAAGCGACTTGGTTTTATACTATGTAGTGATATGTATGTATGAGTAACCTAACTGGTATGGTCATCATTATTATAGTTGGCCTGTTAACATGGCGGATCTTCATCCCCTAAGCCAGAGGTTGTCTGTGTATAATATTAAACTATTATTTAGAATTACCTAAAATGTTATCTTTGTTTCAGACGGTCATCAAGCCACCAATAAATTTTTAATAAAATAATAACAAAATACTTAAATGTCTATTATTTTTAATTAATTATGCAAAATATGTTGTGATTAGATCTGCTCGCCGCAGTTGGGCTTGGCGGAGAAGACCAGCAGGGGGTATTGGTGCTGGCTCCACAGCATTCAATTCGCCTCCCACTTCCCCTTCTTCTAATGGGACTCTGTTAAAACAATGTTTCCAGTTAAAAGTGTGAATATTTGTATTTCTAACATTATCATTTGCATGTATCTATGGCACTCATTGGGTTAAACTGATTTACATAATCTACATGTACATAGTAGTAACTAACAGGCTTTGCTGCGAACATAAGTATTATAAGTTATTCATAAATAATTACCCAAAATGCTTCATTAAATTATATAATATGCTGCAGGCATAAATGATTTGTGATGCCTTTTGGGGGGCATAATGAAGGGCTCTGTCATTACTTAGGCATCTGAAGCTGCCTTTCAGGTAGCCATTTGTACGCTCAATGCCGTTTCGCACTTGGCAATGCCAATTTGTGAAGTGCTGCTCCCCGGCATTTTGAGCGTGCAATATAGGCGTCATAAGCCGTGGCTCCAGCGGATACCCAAGGTCACCTGTAACAAAATAAAAATTTCTCACTGAATGTAAATTTAAAAGCTGAGTTACATTTACATAATTACAAACCGGTAAAAGGTAAAAAATAAATAGTAACATACACCATACACCACCATACATGAGATTCTTCTCATAGTTACAGGTTCCCATATTTTAATGAATTACAATTGAGTAATACAAAGGTTTTAGTAAGTTAGTTACTCACCCAAGAGGAAGAAGTTCCCGATTCTAGTTTCAGAAAGCCTCTTCATTTCAGCTCTTATATTTGAGTGCCTCCAAATGAAGGCATCATGCACTCTTCCTGGGTATCTGGCATTAATACCTACCCAATATTCTGCCTTCAGAATCAGCAATCTGCAAATAAATAAATTATAGTAGCACCTATTATATAATGGTAGGAATACAGATTACAATAAAAATTAAGTGGGTATAGTTTAAAATTTTACTTCTCTAATATGAAATTACGTAAGGAATATAAGTCATTGATTTAAGATTTTTTTATGCTTCATTCATCATCACATCACACAAAATATTTGGCATGGTACCTACATCACCTACATATTAAAAGATATTCAGGCAATTTAATTTTATTTTATATTCACTGACATTTTCAACACAAGTTATCATACACCTAAGAAACATTTCAAGGCAGATCACATACATTCATTAAGAATGAGAAATATTCATAGTGAGTTCCTTTAATTTTAAAAGTTACTTAACCAACTAAAATGGAATACCAATAAGTAACTAGTCTTTATTATTACCAGCTGTACATTGATTGTATGCACACCCTTTCTCCGGTTCTTATATTGAGCCCCTTGTGGCCCAGAAGGAGGGAAGATTGATACGTGTGTGCAATCAATAGTTCCAAGAATGTCTGGCACATTGTATAAATCTTGAAAACCTGCAGCCACACTCCTTCTTGCTGCTTCTGTCCCGGGGAAGTGGACCCATTCATCAAACAGCCTAAAAATTTTAACAAAACAAATGAACCCTTTAAAGCTACCCAAGTACCTACCTAATTCATATAATTGCATGCAAAGGCTTTATTATTTATATTAAGTTATTAACGTGTATATTTTCAATTTATGATTATTATTATTTTTTAATGTATCGAGTATGATTATTATTATTTAGTGTTAGAATTAGAAATTTAATTAATTATAATAATTTTGTAATGTATCTAATGTCGAATAATTTTGTAATGTATCTAATGTTGATTAATTTTATATGAATAATAGTGTCATTTAGTTTATTAGTTTAAAGAGTAGCTCAATAATTATGAAGAATTTGACAAGTACGCTATCGCATTAGGTGTGCCTGTAACGGTAGCTGTACTATATTTTTAATAAATAAATAAAAAATTTTAAGCAATGCTGTATCCTCTTATAGTTCTGACTTTAGGTAGAGGTATAGTTGTAAGTAATAAGTAAGTCCGTTCAAAGGCAAGTGTGTAAAAATAAATAAGTCTTGCACATAGGTTTTTCTCGTGGATACTAATTAAAATATTAAAGAAGGCGAGGAGAACTGAGCCGACGACTTCCCGTCACATAAAAGTCATTATAATCTAAGAATAACATCAAAAAGCAGTCCTTTCATGAGCAGTTAGCTTAGCCGATGAGACTCCTCGGGGACACTGCTCTGCCGGTAGGCATGCCTAAAAAGTAATGAGCCGTCAGTTTACTGCATCCTAATTCCAATTCTTTTTAAATACACTTCTGTCTCACTCTCCCACAAACTTCTACAAAGTCTTTCAAAAATAAAACAAAGCAAACAAAACAAATGTAGTCCACGGAATGCCAATTCTTTCTCAACAAGCAAAACTGTCAACAGCGTTTCGTTTGTCAATGTAGGTAATGCGTGCAGAACGGCTACAGACGGCGCGACGACGTCTGATTTTTCCATTCGATGATGGAGTCTGAACTTAATACATTAATAATAAAAACCGCGCTTAGCCTGCTCAGTCCTGCCTGGCGCAGTGGTAGGTACCACTAGGTAGGCATTTAGTAGGTAGTGCAGAAATTGGTTCCGTTGGTCTGGGTGTTTTCTATGTAGGTATATAAACATACATATATCAGTTATCTAGTACCTACCCATAACACAAGCTTTGAGTAGGTACCTTACTTTGGAGCTAGATGGTGCTGTGTGGATTGTCCAGCATTATTTATTTAAGTACCTAGGTAGTTATTTATACCTAGTACTTAGGTAGTTACCAACCTCCTGTATATTGAGTCAGTAAATTGACTAAGGTAGCGGCTGTTTGCCGTCTGGGAGTGGCACAATGTGTGGTCCTGCCCTATTTGGCGTTGATAGCCCCCGTTGGCCAAAAACTGCACGGAACACAGGACCTACAACAAGATAGATTATAATAATAGCCGGTCACTAAAATATGTAAGAATGTACATAATTCTAGGTACATTGTCATCAGATAACGATGGAATTCGTTTAGAATAAGGTTGGAAGGTACTTACTTTCAAATGGGCAGGTAACCCAGAGCTATTATGCGGCTCCAAATCGGCCACCAACCGAGTAATCAGGTACAAGGCCATTGGTTTATTAATGCGCCATAACCGTTGAAATTCGGTATCCGGCACATCAAGAGGGTCGCAAACATCTCTAACACGTGTTCTTTAAATTTTTCTCTCTTCCCTACTGTTGTAAGCCGCTAATAAATAATTATAGTACGGGACCGCCATGAATGAAAAATTCAAGATTTACTCGACACTTCTCGTCCTCAAATTCAAAGACGAGAGTTATTCCCGCGCTCGACTGTCAAAAGGTGAGAAAACTGGGCGCGCATCTTAGCGTTTGACGAGAAAGGTTTCCACAGATAAGATAAACATTCACTAAATCATTCACGAGACGAGACATGACGACAATTTGGTGTCGCATGCTAACATCGATCGACAAATCGAGATAGCGCCATTTTTCTCGAGAAAAAAGACGAGAAAAGCTTCTCGTGGGCGCGCATGCTAGCCCTGCTGGTTCAAGTGAGTAATATATATTTTTTATTTTATAGGGTACTTATATATATTTTTAATTTTACTGTGTTATTGTATTGTATTATGTGTTGCAGAAACAAATAAAACCTTTATCTATCTAATAAAATAAAAGAGATAAGTAGTTTTTCGCTTTTCGTTTATTAACAAGGGTTTGTTCGCTAAAGCAAATAAGGCACCCTGATATTTACAATAACTTATATAAACTTAATTATATTAACGAATTATTACTACTTGATCGCTTACTCACGAAGGGCGAAGAATAATTGACTTGAAATATTTTTATGAAAGGAATTATGTAATCATAGTTTTTTATACATAGTTATATTAATTAAGGGCTGTGGATTTTGTTAAACATAAATAAATAAATAAATAGCAAAGCATTCGGGTGTACATTGAGTAATGTTCACATTATATCCGAAAAGAGGGGAAAGGACTACTCAGCAAATACAAGTTGGCCTGTAATATGTGGAAACTAATATTTACAGCTTGGTTCTGAGCCTGAATCAAAGTTGGATTTAAATAAAACTGCAACATCTACTATCATATTAATCGTATTGCTTGGCTTTTCGCAGTTTAGCGAACTATGTGCATCAATGGATTGTCCATCTCTCTCAGAAAAAAACATACGCTAAGGTCCAAAATAAAGTTTACGATGACTGGCGAAAAACAGCTACAAGCGTGGTGGAGGCAGCTGCAGAGCGGGAGCGGAATGCTGCAAGATAGAGTAAAGGACGACATTGCTTGCATAGACGTCGTTGCAGTTGGTTATTAGTCTAAGCCAGTGTTTTTCAGTCTTTTTTCAGCCTTTAAGGGTAGAAAATTTCTGGCGACCCCCTTGGGCATAGAGAGACAACAAGTTAGTAATTTTAAAGACAAACTTATCATTTTCTCTATTTTGATATTCATTATTAGCACCTACTTTCTGCAAGAAGCCTCGAAAGCTTTGAAAGTAAGTACGAGGTAAGTTAGTAAAAGCTCGATTACACTTTACGGTGCACCGTCGACGGTAAGAGTTAGGAAGCTTAAAACGGAAGGTGTAATCGCTGTTATGAAGAAAGGAAGCCGACACCGGAAGACCGTGCGCTCCCGGCCGTCCTAACTTCCTAACTGCCGGTGCGCCGGCAAATGTAAACGCGCTCAGAGAGACCGGCCGCTCAGTCGCGCGAGGCGTTCATTGTGAGCGGACGTGCATCAGCGAGCCTTGCGTGCAAAAATGACTTCCCAAAAGGAAAAGGATGTATTGTCCAATGTTCTAGAACTGTATAAAGACATGCCTAACTTATGGAACGAATGCAAGATGTTCATATTACACATTTTGTTTCATAAAAGAAGATATTGCTTGGTCCAACATTTTCTTTTTTATTTCTTCTCACATTTACAGCCGCAGTTGCGGCAAGGGCGATTCCAATTTTTTGAAAATTTGAGAGCACAGGCGCCATACTCCTACTACTACGTTCGACTGGCAACTGAGTTAGGAAGGCGGCGACCGTGCAGTGTAATCAGAACGTCCTTTCCGCCGTCACGGCGCACCGTTCCGGTAAATCGTGAAGTGTAATAGGCCTTTAAGGCTGCGTACTAGGAGTGGTCGTTGAATGAACGAACAGTTTATTTAGACTGTTTTGTTGCCGTCGACTGATAAACTAGTTTACAGTCCACGCATAAACTAGTTTACTCGTGAACGACATTTGCATCGTGCAGTCGACGGTCGAGCGTCGACGAAACCGTTTCTCTAGCCAGCTAGCCATTGTCTATTCGTCTATCAAGCATTCCGTTCTCTTCACACTTGCACAACCTAATATGACTGTCTCTCTTTCGCCATGTGCTCGACTCCAGCGGAGATATAATAGCGGCGGGCGTCGGTGGTGTTGTGTAAAAATAAACTCTATTTCAATGCATGAAAATATATTATTGTATTAGTAGGCAATCAAGTTTTTGAATGTTTGTTTACATTATTTTTTGTTTAGTGTAGTTTGGGATGCGCTTTGCACAGGTCAAAGTTTACGCAAATCTACGTAAAAAGTGTGTTTTTTCCGTTCTTTCTATCGGAAAGTGTAAATAATTGTTTGGTCAACAGTAAAATATAATAGTTTGTACAGTAGGTAATAGTACTTTTAGTTATAGTGGACAAATAGTGTAAATATATTAATTATGTCGGCCTCGGCCCGTAAAAACACTAGTGTGATATGGCACCATTTTGCAAAGGACAATAATACTTTGAAAGGGACATGTAATGAGTGTAAGGAGGTTTTAAGTTATAAGTCGTCGACGGCGAATTTGAAAAGCCATTTAAGAAGAAAACATCCTGCGGTTTATTTGTCGGTGTTCGGAGCTGATGATGACCAATCATCATCTGGTCATCGGGAACAAACTCTCAGTGCACTGCACGCAGATGCAGGTGCGTCAGCGGATCCCACTCCAGGTTCGTCAAGTTCTTCGGCGGGAAATCAACGGCCTTTTGAATCATCTCATCCACCGAAACGACAAAAGACAATGGACACATTCATTAACAAAAAAAAAATTAGTATGGAGCAAAAACAACAAATCGACAAGGATTTACTTGATTTATGCGTTGATTCGTTTCATCCATTTTCAATAGTAGAGGAGCGCTCTTTCAAAAAATTCTGCAGATGGATTCCAGGCTATAAATTACCGTGTAGGAAAACCTTATCGGGATCATTGTTGCAAGAATCCTATACTAAGGTAGAGGCCGACATTAAGGCACGTGTATCACAAGAACTGGAATCGATTTGCCTGACAACAGACCTTTGGACGTCAAGAGTAACGGAGAGTTACATAGCTCTCACGGGTCATTACATAAACAAAGATCTGGATTTTAGAACAGTCTTGTTGGGTTGCTGCCATTTTCCCGGGCGCCACACAGCGATCAATATAGCGGCCGAGATCGAGGAAATACTTAATAGGTGGAATATTAGAGAGAAAGTGAATTTCGCGGTAAGCGATAACGCGCCAAATGTGAAAAACGCCTTTGTAGAAAATCTCGGAATCAAGCATTTCGGTTGCTTTGCGCATACGCTGAATTTGATAGTGAATGATGCACTCAAATTACAAGAATGCCTAATAGATAAAATAAAAAAAATTGTATCGCATTACAAAAGAAGTACGCTGTCATCTGAGAGACTTGCAAAATATCAAGTACAACAAAATCAACAACCTAAGCGTCTCATTCAACAAGTAGAAACGCGATGGAATTCGGTGTTCTACATGCTTGAAAGAATAGTCGAATTGAAAGAAGCAGTGCGATCAACGTTGGCACTCGTAGACAAAGATTTGCCTCACCTTTCAAATGAAGACTGGACTATTTGTGCTCAGCTATGCATAGTTTTACGCCCATTTGAGGAGTTGACAAGATCAATGAGCGGGCAGCAGTATCAAACAGCCAGTTAAATTATTATTATGGTCCGTTGCATAAAAGAGTCATGCAGAAAAATTACAGAGAATGCTGAATTCACAGAACCAGTTCATGATGTCACTTTGCTACTAATGGCGGGGATAAATGACAGACTTCGAGGAGTAGAGCAGAGTGGTACTCTAGCTCTAAACACCTTCTTAGACCCCCGAGTCAAAATGCAGGCGTTTTCAGATACAGGCGAAGCAACTAAAACGAAGGAAAAAGTCAGGAGACTCGTAGCTGCATGTATTTCTGAAAACGACAGAACAACAGCATCTTCAAGCGCCAATGTTGAAGAACCAAAAAAAGATGAATACAGTCCCTGGGATATCTTCGATAACCTTATAAAACAAAATACGTGCAGCGGTATATCCCCTTTAGCAAAAGCTATCAAAGAAGTGGATATGTATTTGGATGACGATATTTTGCCACGAAAAAATGAGAAGGGAGAATGGAACAACCCCCTGCAATGGTGGAAGAACCATCGTCACGTGCATCCCAATTTGACGAAAATATTTATAAAAAAATGCAACATAGTCGCAACATCGGTTCCATGCGAACGAATGTTTTCGAAAACGGGACTAATTTTAAACCAAAGACGAACAAGATTATCTACGTCCAAAGTAGAAAAATTGATGTTTCACCATGTCAACCTAAATGAAAATAGGTTTGTAAATTACATGTAAATACTCACGTAATTATGTCCTGTAAATATGTACATACTATGTAAATACAAACAGTTGATTATGTACATAAAATGAACTTTTAAATACGCCAGGTCTGCACAAACATACCAAGGTTATTCTAAATGTACTACTACAAAATTTCTTATTTAAAATAACTTTATTATGGAGCCTGCCAGTCCTAAGCCTGGAAAAAGTATGAAGGGAAGTTCATTTTAATTCTAACTGTAAAACCGCATCAAAATCGGCGCTGCGTACGACGCCATAGGCACACACAGATACCTACATGCACACATAGATACCTACCTACATAATATTTAAAACTTTTATAGTATTACTACGACTTCAGTGGCGCAGTGGGTGAGAGTCAGCCTGCGACACAGGAGGATGCGGGTTCGATTCCCGCCTCGGAACAAATTTGTGTACGATCTGCAGAAATTTGTTCCGTTCGTCTAGATGTTTTCCACGTATAATAAAAAAATATCTGTATCTAATACGTCGGCGTCGTCGATTTATTTATACCGAGTTTTGATTGAATCAAACCACAGAATAATAATTTTCCATACTAACTTTACCACCCTATTTAAGACCCTCATAGGTAAAAATTTCGAAATTTTAATATCCTGTGTTATTCTAGATCCTTAACTATCTACATACCAAATTTCATTTAAAAAACATAAGTAGTTACGGTGATTACTTAAGTACCTATATCAAACATTCCCCGACTTTCCCATTTATTATAATAGTAAGAAGTAAGATGTCATAAACAGTTTATTCTAGTCGTTGTTTACCAATCAATCAGTGCATCAACGTTCAACGATCGTTCATGTCCTAAACGAACAACGGCATAAACTAGTCGAAAATTAGACTGTTAACTAGTTTATCGTTGACGATAAACGGTCTCGTTTCGTCGACTGAAAAGCAGTCGACGACACATGCCTACTGCGTGCGGCTTTGATTTGGACGTGAGCTTGCGCGAAGACCTAACAACGCGGCGTTGCCAGTTGCCTGCCACACCACACTGTCGCGGTCGGGAGCGACAGGCAGCGCCCCGCGCTGCTCGCCACTCGCCACCCGTGCGGCCGCGCCGCGCTCGCTAGCACGGAATATTCACTCAACTCTCAGGTCACCGATGAAAACGGACGTGATTGTTTTGTTTTTCGCTTGCTCCGCGCGATTCCAAAATGGATAAGTTTCTCAAAAGATAGCAGCCTTCAACATCTGCTACGAGTGCCAGTGGCGGAGGTGAATTAAAACCGAAGAAAAAAAGACATTATGACGACAATTACTTGAAATACGGGTTTGCAGTCATAAATAATAAACCACAATGTGTAATTTGTGGCGAAGTTTTATCACGTGAGAGTATGAAACCGTCAAAGCTATTGCGGCATCTCACATCCAAGCATCAAAAAGAAGTTGATTGATAAGCCGTTGGATTTCTTCGAACGAAAGTTGAAAGCTTTTAGCCAGCAGCAAAATACTATAATTCAGGTAATAAAATAGTGTTGCCCTGGTCTCCACATAGTGTTGTAAAAAGTCGAGTCTATTGTAATTGTTGATGTTTGTTTTTGTTTTATGATGTTTTTTGTTTGAGGTTTGCATACAACTTAATTAAAATTAATTTTGGTGTGCAAGGCTTCCGAGCGCTAATATTAGACCAATCATTCATTTATTTTAATATTGTTTTATTTACTTTCAGGTATCCAGTGTCAATGAGTCAGCATTATTAGCTAGCCACAAAGTCGAATTATCGAGTAGCTAAAGCAGAGAAGCCGCACACAATAGCTGTAAATCTTATTTTGCCAGCAGCTCTAGATATGGTTGAAATTATGGTCAGCAAGCAGGAGGCAAACAAGTTAAAAAGCATACTTACCGCTTTCTGATAATACTATTTCACGCAGAATAAACGATAAGGCCAATGATATCCGAGAGCAAGTAGGTAGTCGAAAAATTAAAGAAGAGCCCACACTTTGTTTGACGAATCTACAGATGTTTCCGATTGCGCTCAGTTTGTAGCATTTGTGCGCTTTGAAGCAGATGACATAATAATGGAAGAAATTTTATTTTGCAAAGAACTTTTTGTACGATATGTTTTTAAAAAGCATATACAAAGGAAAGGTACTGACAAGAGATCTAGAACTGAAAGCTGAATTGTTAATGTACTTACAAGATGCTAAGTCTGAATATGCTAATCATTTTTCTGACCCTGTCTGGCTTTTGAAATTAGCATTTCTGGCAGATCTTTTTAGCCACCTTAATAATTTAAACAAGAACCTCCAAAGTACCGAAGATAATATTTTAACAGCTAAAGATAGTAAGTCAAAGCATTTCATGCAAAACTTCATTTGTGGTCAACCTCACTGCAAAACAATATATTTGAGTCTTTTCCATGCATTCCGAAAACTGGTTAAAATAATGAAACAGACCAATCGCTTGTGGTAAGGGTCCACATTCCTTGCATGATACAGAGCTTGCATAATTTGCAGGAGAAACTATTTAACATACTTTCCAGACTTACACTCTGAAGCTGACAATGGGCGTAGATGGATTCTAAACCCTTTCTTGGATAAATCAATAGAACTGGCTGATGTCACCACAAATACGAAGAAAATCTTATAGATTTAGCTGCAAATTTTGACTATCGCAAAACTTAGAAGTTACTGAAAATTTCAACGCTTTATACATAAAAATGTTAAAAAAAGAAAGTAACTTTTAAAAAGTATCCGCCTGCTGTTCTGTTAGGAAATTCGCACTTACGTTCCACTTTTACTCACCGGCAGCCTATAAGTATGTAAGGCGTCTCTATAACACATGTTTGCCTCATCCAAACTCGCTATGCAACTGGTATAAGAGTGTTAACGCTGAACCCGGTGTTATAGTAGAGTCATTTAATAGATTGAAGGAAAAATCCATCAATTCAGACAAAGAGTATATTTGTGCAGATGAGATGTCAATAAGGTAAAAACAATATGGACGGAGAAACGATACGAAGGACTAGTGGATATGGGATCAGAAGAATCCGAAGTCATAGCAAGTCAAGTTTACGTATAATGTTCATGATTCATGAACATTATGATTCATGTGATTCATTCAAAATTCCATTGGGATATTTTTTGATAACAAGCCTTACAGCAGAAATGAAGGCCAACTTAATAAAAATTGCATTGCAAAAATGTCATCAAGTCAAAATGAAAGTCGTTTCATTGACTTTTGATGCTTATAAGACAAATATGGCAACAATGAAGATTTTAGGATGCAACTTAGATAATCAGGAATCAATGAAAACTTTTTACAAACACCCTTCCTCTGATCACAAATAATCACAATGTGGCGATTTTCCTTGATGCTTGTCATATTATTATGATCAAACTGATGAGTAACGTGTTTGAATCTAAAAAAATAATAAAAAATGGGGAACACGAAGGCATCGAATGGAAGTACATCAGCTTTACAAATTACAGGAGGAAAAACAGCTTGCCTTTGAGCTTAACAAGCGCTGGTGAAATACTTCCTTTTATAGATCATGCTAAAGAATATCTGTTATCTTTAAATATTGACTTTTTGCGAAAACGAACCACAAAAAAAAACAATGAAATAAGGACTGTGCACACCACAGAAAACGTACCTTTGTAGAAATCCCAATCAGGGACTGGAGCTTTGGGCTTGGTTGTATGCCTTGAAAGCTTAAGGCACCTATTTACAACATTAGTTAAGACATCAGTTTTGTCATTTCTTTTGACGTATAAAAACTAGCCAAGACCATGTCGAATTGTTTTTTGGACATCTGCGAAGCCAAGTAGGCTATAACAACAACCCCAATTCTCGCCATGTAAAATCCGCTTACAAAAAAATGTTACCCATCTGGAACAGAGTTCCAAATTTTCCGGAAATGCCATACCACTTGAAAATATTCCCATCTTGAGTGGCGACTGTACTTTTAACAATTAAAATAATACAACAATTGGCTGTCGTCAAGAAATTGAAAACAAGAATGACGATTCTGAAATTATTTCATTCCACGAGTCTGAAACGTATGATAATTGCGATATTCTGTCACAACAGCTTGATGCATTTGAATCCGAGTCCGAATACATGGATCAAATTGTGGGATATATTTCTGGGAACGTTGTACGCCACATTTTAAAAAAGGTTAAGTGCGAAATTTCACTACTCAACACAACTCTTTGATGGCTAAAGAAAAAATGACATTCCATAACTACATTCCATAAAAACATGGAAGGATTGTTTTATTCATCCAAGGATGTCTTTATTTTATGCAAAAAAAACCCGCTGTTTTCTCGTGGTCCCAGGATTAGGTCCCATTAATGGGACCACAAGGGAGAACCGTTTCTCGTAGTCCCATTCCTATGCTCAGTAACATATTTATCCTCCTGTATATAGGTATTCTTCTTGCATAAATAAAGTTTTTGAAATAGTGAAGTGTTAGTTGATGAATAAATGACACTTGACTAACACTAAATACATCAGAATACGTATATGGTGAAAGACACCGCACCAATAACGTAGTGGAATGTTGGCATTCACTATTAACGACATAAAGACATGAAGAAACGCCATCCGAAATCTTTATTAAAACTATTAAAAATTCTGGTTGAGAGAGAACAAGAATTCTCAAAATCATCAGAAAGGAGACGAGAATTTGTGAGGAGGGATGAGGATGTTATGAATTACCAACTACAGTTGATCCACGATGATATTTCGGTGGGTAATTTTTTAGAAAAATTGAGATAAAATATTCAGTCCCTGCCCGTGGTCCACCTGCATAGTACACCTGGCTGTACCACGGGAAGTTTTTTCTTTCCGTGGTTCACCTCATGATAACTGGGTATTCCAAGGGAAAGAATCTTTCCATGGTCCACCTATGTACATGGGTTAGAAAATGTATTGTTGCCCGTGGTCCACCTAGAGAGTACAAACTATAGCATGTAGGTAGATGTAGGTACTTAATTATCAAGTGATTTACGGATTACGGAATTCTTTGATAGATCAATTCTGAAATCTTATAGAGATGAGTCGTACTTGTAAAATTGCGTACCAGGGCTTCCAAGTACGTCCACGTATAAAAACCAGGTCTAAAATACTTTCAAGTATTTTTGATACTTAAAGTATTACATATGGGTGGCGCGGGACTCGTAGCGCGCCACGCACCTTGTAGTAAAATACTTGCATAGAAAGTTAATCCTAGTTTGCATGAGAATAAAGCTCGTAATTGTGTGAGCAAAAAAATACTTGCAAGCAAAACCAGCCATGCTAAAATACTTTCATAGGATATTGATCCGTGCGCTCTTTGTTATAAAGAACAAAATAGTATCAACATCAAATACTTGTAACAAATTACTTTTTCAATATTTTAATTTATGAGCATGGATAGATTCATATCTGCTTGTAGGTTTTATTTTCTAGTAAGTACTATCTATTTAATAGTACCTAACTTTACCGATTAAATGATACCTAATAAGATTTATTTTTGATGTTATTTGCTTATGAATTCAGTAAGGTACATGAATTTAAATAAGTAGGTAACCTTAGATCACTATATATGTACCTATCTAATTATAACAGTCATAGTTATTCTATTTTAAAATATCTAGTAAGCTATTAGCTGAGAGATTGGGACGTGTGCTCTTCATTGTAGGCGTGGCGTAATAGCACATCGACGTCTGCTATTCGTTTTTTGTACGGGGGCGTGTTTTACTAGTACTTACCTACGGAAGGGAGACTCGCTTCTCACTCTACTCTCTAGGTAGGTATCGTAGGTTTGAAGAATATCTACTTACTTGATACTTTAAGTTTCAATTTGTTTGGTTTGTATTTACTTTTACGAAGACTAATAATTCAGTCAAGTTCTTTATTGCAACCTACAAGAAGTTTACATTATTATTTACATAACTTAATTGTCTAAAATAATAATTTTTATTATTTTAGTCTAAAATAATCATTTTTATTATGTTAGATTTTCAGTGTTAGTCCAGGCAAGAGGAGGTCAAAAATTAATAACTAATATAAATTAAATCGATTTGATAAGTTTCCTCAATCAACTGAAGACATTGCATCTATCCCACTCGCACACACACGTTTGACGTCACATGGTGCATGTTTTATTTTTGAATTTTGATAGGAGTGGAAACTTAGAATAGGTACCGTCGTGACCCATAACTTCGCATGGTTTTTGACACATTTTCGTCTCATGCTCTCAAATTACAGAGTATTTTAGTTTTCATAGATTATAAAACGTTTCTACTTAATTAAAGCTATAATGATAGGTCATCAATACTTGATATAATGCAGTAAAACTGATTGAAATAACGATTCAAATGTCATAGGCGAAGTTTCGGCATTGTTTCTACTTAATTAAAGCTATAATGATAGGTCATCAATACTTGATATAATGCAGTAAAACTGATTGAAATAACGATTCAAATGTCATAGGCGAAGTTTCGGCATTGTTTCCGATCTTCGCCTATCTAGTTTCTGTCAGTGAAAAAGATACTTATTAGTTTATTGGTCTGACTGATTCAAAGTCTGAAAAATGGACAACCAAAATTAAAATTTATGACTACTGTAATAGAGTTGTTTTTATAAAAATAAGGTAGTAGGCGAAGTTTGGTGTCAGCCTGAAGTTGTTTCCATACATTTCCGAAGTTTAACCTAGGGTTGTCACAGCTCAAGAAAAAGTGGATGTAGAAAAAATTATATTTATTAGGTCACATTCTTAAGTAGGAGTAGGTAACTTTCTTTTTAACCAAGACTTATTATAACTTTTTATTCTTATAACTGTACTAGCTTTTATGGTCCTAATTATATTTTGTAGATAAATTTGAGATAAATTACAAACAAGCACTCGTGACAAGACTTTTATTTTTTACACAGTGTTTCCAACATAGGACAATACGAATTGGACATATCGCCCGCCAAAACAATAGTTTTAAATACATTTTAAGTAACATTAGATATACCTAGGAATTTATTACATTTAATAACAAAAGTAATTAAGTAGAAAAGTTTAAAGAAGTTACATTACATGCAAAACAAATAAGGATGCACAATCATAATTATAAATTTAACACTTAATTTCGCCCGCCGTAACTAATAATGATATATGTGACGGTGACATTATTCTTCATCTGCTGACTTTGGCAGTAATATTATCTTTGAAAGCGGTCTCTTTATTTCGTGGTTGCCTTTGCACTGTACAGTGACTATTCTAACAAGATTATCTGCTCCTGCATGGAGTTTCTTAATTTTTCCAAGCAACCATTTTGTCGGTGGTAAATCTTCATCCTTAATTATGACAATGTCTCCAATATCAGGGGGTGGCACTACACATTGCCATTTATACCTCTGCTGCAATGTATTAAGGTATTCGGCCTGCCATCTATGCCAAAAATCTTGTGTCATTCTCTGAAGGAGTTGCCAACGGTTTAACAGGTGTATCTTTTGTGTAGTGTGGTCTATATCAGGGATGCTTATTAATGGCTCGCCTACCAAGAAATGGCCAGGTGTTAAAGGTAATTCTGAGCTATTATCCATCCGACACAGCGGACGCGAATTCAGGCATGCTTCTATTTGAGCCAGTAGTGTGGACATCTCTTCGTAGGTAAGTTTAGTGTCTTTACTCACTCGAGCTAGGTGTTTCTTAGCTGACTGAACGCCGGCTTCCCATATACCTCCATAGGAAGGCATTCTCGGTGGTATGAAGTGAGCGGTTGTCCCATCGTTTGCCAATAACTCTGCAACTTCCTTCGCCAGGTTGTCTGTGCTTCGACGAAACATCTCCTTAAGTTCTCTTGCCGCCCCGACAAAGTTAGTGCCATTATCGCTCCATAAGTTTGAACAATGACCTCTACGTGCAACAAATCTACGGAATGCTGCTATAAACGCTTGAGAAGTTAGGTCAGTCACTGCTTCTAAATGAATAGCGCGAGTCGCCATGCACACAAATAAGCAGATATATCCTTTGATAGCCTGATGTCCACGTCCCTTGGAAGTTCTTATCATCACTGGGCCAGCATAGTCACATCCACTATTCAAGAACGCCTTGTTACTTGGATTAACTCTCATTGCTGGTAGTTGGCCCATTAGTTGATTTTTAGTCTTTGCTTTACCAATAATACAAGTCTTGCAGTTTTTAATACATTTCTTCACGGCTGACTTCAAATTTACTATCCAATATTTGGTTCTTATATAGTTCATCATGAGCTGAATGCCACCATGCAACGTTTTCTTGTGAGCTTCGATCAACAGCAGTTTGGTTATGTGCTGGTTCTGGGGTATTATCAGGGGATGTTTTGTTGTTTCTGGTAATGATGCATTCTGCAGTCTTCCTTGCACTCTTAACATGTCTTTATTGTCCAAGTAAGGTAGAAGTGTGATAAGGGAACTTTTGTTCTTTACCTTGCCATATTTCTTCAAATCTTCTATTTCTCTTCCATATACTAATCTTTGATAATATTTTATGCATTCTTCTAATGTTTCTTCTAACTCTTTAGTGGTTAAGTATAAGGGTCTTGTTTCCCTTCCGTCTTTTTTAAAAACTCTTCTGCAATAAGATAAAACTCTCTTCATTCTAGCAATGTCCGAAAATCTTTCCCAAATTGATTCATTTTCTTGTAAATTTATATGATATGTTTTTCTTAATTCCAATTCTGTCTTAGGAATATCATAGCTTGTAAACTTGAGTGTCACTTCTTTCAACCATTTCGGTCCAGTCCACCATAAGTCTGAATCGCGTAGATCGCTGGCGTTAAGGCCTCTGGTGGCGATATCAGCGGCGTTGTCGGCAGACTGAACGTGCTTCCATCGGTCGTTGTCCAAGACTCGTGTAATATCAGCGACTCTATTTGCTACAAAAGTTCGCCAACGGCTAGGTTGAGATTGAAGCCATGACAGAACCACCATTGAGTCCGTCCACAAGAAAACATTGTCTTTCGGAATGTTCAAAATTTCTTGAAGGTCATTTATAAGATCTGCTAGTAGAGCCGCCGCGCATAGCTCTAGCTTCGGGATCGTCATCTGCTTCAACGGTGCAACCCTTGTTCGGGAAGCAAGCATTGTCACATGAACTTCGCCATTCTCAATAACTCTAAGGTAAGTAACTGCTGCATATGCTTGTGTAGAGGCATCTGCAAAACCATGCAATTGGATGTTGTTGTTACATGGCCCAGTTTTCAACCAGCGCGGTATTCTTATGTCCTTTAGATATATCAATTCTTCTCTATATTTGAGAAATTCTTCTCTCAAATCTACCGGCAGTTCCTCATCCCAACCCATACTGCAAAGCCATAACTTCTGAATTAGTACTTTAGCAGTGATTACAACTGGCGCCAGCCATCCAAACGGATCAAACAACCGTGCAACATCTGAAAGGATGGATCTCTTCGTTATAGGGTAGACAACATCTGGCAAGTTAACTGTAACATTAAATTCATCTTCTTTTCTATCCCATGTTAATCCTAAAATCCTTATTACTTTGTCTAATTTTATCTCTATGTTTTCTTTAGGCTTGTCATTACTTTCTTCTTGTAGATATTGTAGGATTTCTTTAGAATTACTTGACCATTTTTGCATTTCGAACCCTCCCTTTCTTAGTATTATTTTTATTTCTTCGCACATCTTCTTTGTTTTGTCTATATTGTCATGTCCAGCCATCAAATCATCCATGTAAAAGGATTTTCTTATTACCTGTGCTGTTTCTGGATAATTAGATTCTTCATCATCTGCTAGTTGGTGTAGGGTTCGTACGCTCAGGAAGGGTGCTGCTGCTGTGCCAAAGGAAACGGTCGTCAAATTGTAGCTTTCGATTTCATCATTTATGTTGTCTCTCCAAACAATTCTTTGTAGATCTTTATGTTTTTCAGTCATGTTTATCATTCGATACATTTTTATTATATCCCCAACTATACATATTTTGTGTTTTCTCCAAGTTATTATTAAACTTCTAAGATCCGGTTGTATCACAGGTCCTACCATCATGGTATCATTTAAGGAATGTCCGTTAGAGCCCTTGGCGGAAGCATCAAAAACTACTCGAACCTTTGTAGTCTCTTTGTCTTCGCGTATGACTGCGTGGTGGGGTAGGTAGATTGCAATCTCATTATTTGGTGAGTCAGTTATCTTCATATGACCCATCTCTTTGTATTCATTGATAACTTTGGTATATTCTGATTTTAGTTTGGAGTCTCTTGTAAATTTCCTTTCTAATTGTTTCAATCTGTTTATAGCTTGTTGTTTTGTTTCTCCGCATAGGTTTACTGTCTCTTCAATTGATTGTTTCAAAGGTAAGTGTACCACATATCTCCCATCTTTATCTCTCTTGGTTGTTTCCTTATATATTTTTTCACATTTTTCTTCTTCTTTAGTTAATATATTTTTCTTTTTGTATGATTCTGTTTCTATTTCCCAAAACTTTCTTAACATGTCATTGTCTTCAGTTATTACTCTTGTCACATGTAAAGTTATGACATGATGTTGTGTGTTGTATGATTTATCTTCTCTTTGTCCAGAAAGTATCCATCCCAATGTCGTTTTTTGGGCTACTACGCCTTCGGGTATCTTTACCAGTCCCTCTTCTATTATTTTACAAAAGACATCAGCTCCAAGTAACATATCTATTTTACCAGGTGTATTGTATGTTGGGTCTGCTAGCGATAGTGTTTGAAGTCCTGGCCAGTCAATATCTATATGTTTTGAGGGCAATTTGGTTGAGATGGTTTTCAAAACATATGCCTTTACTTGGATGTCTTTAACTTTCTCAAATCGGGACATAACTGACAATTCAACCAAATGTTTAATTGGGACATTGGTTCCTTCTCCTACTCCAGAGACGACTCCGTTGATATTGGTTTTAGTTAGCCCCAATAGTTCTACAGCTCTTGCTGAAACGAAGGACGCCTCGGACCCTTGATCAATCAAAGCGCGAAGTAAATGGGTATTTCCATTTTTTGTTCTGACATTTACTTGTGCTGTGGCTAATAATACTCGTTGTCTGGGTTGTTTCTCGGAGAGGTGTGCAGTTGTTACTTTGTGTTCTGATTCAATTTCCTGTTTGTTTTCTTTTCTCTTATCTTGTTTATTTTGTTCTTCTATATTCCCTTCTTGTTTCAGTTCATTTACTTTGTGAAGAAGAGAATGGTGTTTTCTTCCACAGACTCTGCATGTTGTTCGATGTTTGCATCTATATACAGTATGGTTTGGTATCAAGCAGTTAAAGCAAAGGTTATTATTTTTTGCAAAGGCTTGTCTTTGATCTATGGATTGGTTTACAAATTCCTTGCAGTTGTAAATGTAATGTCCTTTATTTTTACAGTAAGTACATGTTGGTTGTGACTGTGAAGCAGTGGCTACAGCAGCGTGCGCCGATTGGAAAATGTCGTCTTCAGTTTCATCTACAGCTTCGTCAGTACTCATATGAAAGGATTTATGAGTTGATTGTTTCTCTCTTGGAATAGATGTAGAAATTGGTGTGATGAGTTCAAGGGTACGAAATTTATGTTCAAGGAATTTTCTTAACTCATCCCAAGTCGGCATCATGTTACCCTCGTCATCTCTCTGTGCATATTCCTCCCAGTCCTTTACTGACTCTGTATCCAACTTCTGTCCAACCAGAAATATTATAACAGGATCCCAAGAATCAGTTTTAATATCCAAATTATTTAAGCTAGTGACACATTCTGAGGTAGTATCCAGCACTGCTTTTATTTGAGTGGCTGACTGACTGGTGACCTTTTTTTGACCAAATAGTCTCTTAAGAAGAGAATTCACAATCATTCTTTTATTTCCAAATCTTCCTTTTAATAATTGCCACGCTTGGGAATAGTTACTTCCTGTTATGGGTATAGTTCTAAGTAACGCTTCTGCTTCACCAGATACTGTTGTTTTTAAATAGTGTAACTTCTGTACATCACTTATTGTGGTTTCGTGTACTAGTGCCGTAAACAAATCTTGGTAAGAAGGCCAATCTTCGTATTTACCCGAAAAGGTAGGCAATGTTATTCGAGGTAGCTTTGCAAATGATGAGGTTTGTGTGGAGCGGATTGATATATCATTGGACTCATTTGTCTCTCTTATTCTTTGTTCTGCCTCCAGTTTTATAAGTAGATCAGTCAAATCTGCATGTAAGCATATGTATAGTTCCTCAAATGTGAAATATTCTTCATTAAGAAAATATGGAAGAATACCTCTTGATTCTTGTGGTGTGCATTTTATTAAATTATTATGAGCCGCTTTAAATGTATCCCAATAATCCTCTATGGACTTAATTTTCGCCTTTATGTACCCTTCAGTAAGCCTGGCTTTAGGGCATTTTTTCATGTTACTTTGTGTCCTTTTCAATGTATTCGCCACATCTTCCAAAACTGACAGATATTGATTGTGTTCTGCAGTCGGCGGCGACATATTTTATCACTTTTATTAGGTACAGAATTGTCTTTTGTATTATTTGTTGAAATAAATGTTAGGTTATGTTCACTTTTATTCCCACCACAATATTTACTTAGCCTTTCCGTAATCTTTGTTAATCCGGCTCGATTAGGCCAATTTATGTACTAGCTTTTATGGTCCTAATTATATTTTGTAGATAAATTTGAGATAAATTACAAACAAGCACTCGTGACAAGACTTTTATTTTTTACACAGTGTTTCCAACATAGGACAATACGAATTGGACAATAACTTAAAACTAGCATTTGGCTTTTTCTTTGTATGACTTTTCAATCTTTTAATAATCCAGTTGTCGCCAAATACCTCAATTGTATGGATTATGACGAATATTATAGGTAAGCAAAAACGTAAAAAAGTATGTAGGTAACTAAAGACCTGAAATCAGGCCATGTAACATTGCGGTGGCTGTTCCACCAGGTTCGATGACTAATTCATCTGGCGTGATGGATGTTCCACCTGGAGTGATGGATGTTCCACCTGGAGTGATGGATGTTCCACCTGGAGTGATGGATGTTCCACCTGGATATGATGACTAATTCATCAGGCATGATGGCTAATCCATCGGATTATGATGACTAATTCATCGGGCATGATGGCTAATCCATCGGGTTCTCTGGTTACTGATTCTTAGTATTACGGGGACGCATCCCGTTATGGCCTCCAACCTCCCCTAAAGCCATCCCGAGCCACGCTCTAAACTGATTTACTTGTCCGCAGACATACTAACGCATTGGTAAACACACAATAGTAATAATGTGAATCTGATTCTAATATCGGTGGCAAAGGTTCTCACTTGCATGCACAGTAACTCAAAGTTACTCACCGATGTCTCTCGCTCGTCGTCTCGTGACAGAATGAATCGCTCGCCCGTTCAGCATCAGAGGGCGCTGCGTGCGCGCACGCCCCCTTCGTAGGCTTTAGCCTCCGGCTTGTCATGCCAGTAAGCTGTCATTGTATCTACCTACCAACTGCCTAGGTAGGTACTGATATAATATTTCTTCGCCTTCGCGACATTCCCCCCCTCCAAGGAAGAATGAGAAAGAATGATATTAAACATTACCGATTTATTAAACAAGGATTAATATGTCTTAATCACCTAATTGACTCTGAGCATTATCTGACTTAATCTTGTGAATACTGTAAACAGAGCATGGTCCACTCCTTGACCTTTTCTCTGCAGTTTGCTGCCCAAGCCCTGGTTGGCCTCTTACTGATCTCTTCTGCATCAGCTACTGATTCTAGTTGTGCCGCAGCTTGATGTTCTGGTTTACTTTGTTCCTCGGAACCTTGAGCTCTAATCGTGGGAACTCGGTCCACATTCGGAACTGTACTCTCTTTGATTTCAAGTGGAAATCATTTTGCTATTGAATGAGTGTAGCGTCTCTTTTCAATGTTTTCACTCTTAACACTTTTATCTGCTCCAACTCAACCTCTTACTAATTATTTCATTAGTCCAACCTCACAGTGCGCCCGATTTCTCTCTGATGTAATCTAATTTATTTATTTTACTGATTGGTTAACATCTTAACAAATTCTGCAAAATCATCTGTCTACAAAGTCAATACCTTCTCAATTTACTATTGATTCTACGTTCTCCATTACTGAGCATATTGATTTTGATTTACTTACTATTTCTCTTCATCTTATGGTGGCTCTCCACTACTGGAGGTACGCAGCCAGCTCAGCGAATTTCTCGAGATCTTGCGCCAAGCGAAAAAGTTCTTCAAGGCTGGCGATATTCGTCCACTCTCGGATGGTACGCACGCAACCACGACTACTTTCATCTGCTAACGCGTCCGCGTTTACCTATCACTTTGCCAATCACGAAAAGCTGGATCGCTGGTATATTTCTAAGCACATGTCCAAGATATCCAAATTTTCTACGTTTGATGGTATGCAGCAGTTCTCTAGTCTACCCAACGTGTTGGCGCACATTAACGTTGGAAACCTTCTGCGTCCAGCTGAGGCGTAGTATTCTCTGGTAGCACTACATCTCGAAAACTTCGAGACTTTTCTGGGTATCTGCTATTATAGTCCAAGCCTCGCTACCGTACAACTACAACCGTATCTACTAGCCACGCGTAACAATTTATGCTGAAGATAAATTCTCTTTTGCAGGTATTATCTTTCACTATTCATATTAGGCTCTCATAAACTCATCCAAACTATGTTGGTTGCCTGGAAGAAATCGCTCTCAGCGATAAGGCATTGCGCAACTGTTTTAGTGTTAGGCTTTTTAGTTCTGTTTTTCTTTATCGTGTTGTGCAATAAAGAGTATTTAATAATAATAATAATTCCGGACAATCTACAGCATCATCTAGCCTCAAGCTAAGCAGAGCTTGTGTTATGGGTACCTATTAGATGACTGATATACTGATATACTTAATATAATACATTTGTATTGTATTGTTGTCTATCAAGCTGAAGCTCATCAGCTGTTTGCTTGACTTGTGTGGCGTTATCCGACAATATCAACTGTGACTGCAATAGTGATCCAAGCTCTTGAATACGCAAACCCAGCGTTTCTATTGAGGGTACTATTTTATTCGTTTTCGGTTTAATTCGTGGTTTTATCGACATTATCTTAGTAATAGTATTCGCAAGACCCTCCTCAACCAAGGAAATAGTCGTAATACATTATGTTCGGCAAACTTTAGGTAATCTAAGAATGTATTGTCAGAAATTTACATCCTCTACGATAACTGACTCCTCCTGATCCTCTACGAGGCGGCCCGCTGCCGCAACGTTTCGCATACATATTCAATTTCTGCCTTTTAACACTTTTCTGTCTGGAGGACCTAAAAAACGTTACCTCCATTCGATTAACGATAATGGTAGCAGAAAAATGCCAAATTGTATGAATACCATAGTATTATCACATGATCTGATAGGTACATTTACAATACCATCAAGCTCATCGAAAACATCGCGTAGCCAATAAGCACTTTTGAAAAGCTATTTCACTCAGTCGCTTGTCTATATAATAACGAACTTCGTGGTCGTTTGAGCCATGACGATTTTACAAATTGAATCGCTTCTTAGCGAATACTGTTAAGCTGTGCTAAGCCTGAAGCTGCTTCCAACCTGACTAATTCAGGTTTGTTTTCACTAAGTATCAAACTTGTTGTATCTGATTGTGCCTTATTACAAATTGTTGTCGACACAAATAGAACGGTTCAAGTTGTGATTGACTGACTTACAATCAAAACAATTTTCTCATTTACCCAAACTTGTATTGTGATTTTATTCAAGACGGTGAGTTGCGTCTGGGCTGATCGGCCCTCGTTTAACTACTCATACACAGGATAATGATAATTCAGTGGGGAAGAGGCAAAACTTCATGACATGATAGATAACTAATAGTTATTCTCGCCTCAGAATCAGAAACTCTTTTTGTCCTGGAACGACACTAATCTAAATTTGTTAATCATAAATTAACAATATTACTTTTCTAATAATACGACTGCATCGTCTGCATAATTGCATACGTACTACGTTTGCATCTATTACGCAGTACTCTTTAGAATTAATCAAGCTGTTTAAGTTTTGTGAAAAACAGCATCAACATAAATGTATTTAACAAACATGCGTCATTGATTAGGTAGGTAATGAACCAAGTGCGCTTGTGTTGTATTCGTATTTCGGATTCGGATTTTATGATACTTATCCGTTGTATGTCCCATGAATCTAATATTCCGTGAGAACGAGAAATATTATCATTACTACTAATAAATCTTATCTGATCCATAATTTATTTACTTATATTACAATTAACTCGTAAAAGTTCCCACTTCCATAATAATTAGGGGTAATGATTTCGCACATAAAAGTGAACATTGATAACTTCAGTTGAATGTCAACAAACAAACAACTCTTGGCAGTATAATATAATTATTTACGAAAACTAATTACTACAATCGAGAAAAACTGTTACTATCTCGAATATTACTCGGAGCTACTTACTAGGTAAGCTTGAAGCACTGTGATATTTACTGCACTTTGCACTGTAGTGTTAACACTACCTGATGTACCTAGTTCTTTTCATTTACAGCTGCCGCCTGTGTATACTTTTTCGGACTAAAAACTTTATTTGTATTTGTAGGTTTTATGATTATTATGTCTACGTCTATTTTCTATCTTTTCTTCTGATCTTCGTGTAATGCTCCTGCTGTAACGTTTTCCGTCATGTCCTTCACTTCATTATTTGTCTCTTGAGTAATCTGTACACTTATCGTGTCTTTCTTTAATCTATTTGATACCTCTTTATCAAACCTTACATATTCTAGATATTATGCAATACTATCTATTTTCTCCTCCTCACCTGTCATCTTCATTCTTACCTAATATACCTACGTAGTTAGGTTCAGGGAATTCCTCCCTTATCATCACTCGGAGATGATTGTGATCCACGTCTTCACCAAGGTATCTCGATATGCGTATGTGTCTATTTCATTGAGCGCGTGCCTTCAGTCTTTTACTTCAGTTGCAACAACTGGCTTTATCCTGTATAGTGCCACACAATGCGCGTTAATAATCGCCGCAGATAGACCGTACCTTTCCTTGAAAGTTCAGACAACTATGCTTTAATTTGAGTCAATTGTGTCTAATTTTTCTAAATATGTCGTATTGGGAACGCCTCCGACTAGTATTGACATGATCAATTGAGCTACCTTTAGACTGTTTGCAACCGTCTACATTTAGCCCAATGGTTTCAATTGTACATACTATTTGTAATTTTCGTTGTTAATAAAGATGTCATACTTTTCTAACTCATAGATATTTCTACCGTCAACATTCGATACCAATTGGTCCCGAACTTGGTACCATTTGAGTACTTATGTTACCATCAAATTTACTCAATTAGGTTAGGTTAATATTCCTTTATCTCGTAAATATATTCATTTTTATTTAACTGGTTTCTTTGTTTATTGTTTTACGCGTGTCACAGCTGCTGCTGCTGCGCCCTCTAGGTGTCGCATAAAACCAGTGCACAGTAGCGCCATCGTTACAGTGCATCATGCTGAGCGACTATCCTTTTTGATGTCACGTTGATAACTTTTATATGTTAGTGCCAACTTTATATCCCTACTTGCAATTTTGTGACACAGAATTTACTTTACTACTTTAAAATTCCATTCTCAGCAATTTTCTACAAATATTGAGGCCTCCGCCATTTGTTGCAGCTGAACCACAGTTTTGGTTACAGCGCCTCACACGAATATCCATGTAAGACACCAACTCTTCTGCCTTAATTAAAATAGTCGTATATTCGGTGATCTTATCAGTGTTAGGTTCTGCAGCTAATTTGCAGTAGATATTAATTTCTGCTACAAGCCACTCTAGCAATTAGCACTCTTTATTTTAGCTCCGATCAGCTCTAATTCTTTAAATGTTATCAGTGTTAGGTTCTGCATCTAATATGCAGTAGATATTAATTTCTGCTACAAGCCACTCTAGCAATTAGCTCTTTATTTTAGCTCCGATCAGCTCTAATTCTTTAAATCTTATCAGTGTTTGGTTCTGCATCTAATATGCAGTAGATATTAATTTCTGCTACAAGCCACTCTAGCAAGTAGCACTCTTTATTTTAGCTCAGATCAGCTCTAATTCTCTAAAGTCAGCATCAACATTCGTAATTTTCGTAAGGGCGCACTGGGCAGATTTTAAGCATGATAGGACTGATTCGTTCAATAGCATCAAACGGGTCTGGAGAATCTCCATTTTGTTTAATTTAAGTACAGTTCCTACTCTTAATCTCGGAATCTAATCAAGATCTTGCTTATAAACACAAAAAATATTTAGCACTTCTTGTACCTTTTACTAAGTGCCTACCTACCTACATTCTTAGGTAGCAATTTTATGCCGATTCCCAGCGTCTCACGTGAATTTATTCCCATCGTCTCACGGATGTATAATCTCAGCGTCTCAAACGAGTTTATTCTTAACGTCTCACGAGTGTGTAATCTTAACGTCTCACACGAGTTTATTCTCAACGTCTCACGAGTGTGTAACCTCAACATCTCAAACGACTTTATTCTCAACGTCTCACGGGTTTATAATCTCAACGTCTCACACGACTTTATTCTCAACGTCTCATGGGTCTGTAATCTCAACGTCTCACACGAGTTTATTCTCAACGTCTCACGAGTGTGTAACCTCAACATCTCAAACGAGTTTATTCTCAAAGTCTCACGAGTATGTAATCTCAACGTCTCACACGACTTTATTCTCAACGTCTCAAGAGTATGTATTCCCAACGTCTCACTCTCAAACGAGTTTTTGCTCAACGTCTCACTAGTGTGCTACCTGATGTAATACAATCCGACTGTGACATAAACTCAACGTCTCACGTAAGACGGCGCGGCGGCACCCTTATTTTATTCTCTTTTCTCGCACTTTATTTCAAGATTTTATCATAAGTTTGCTAAATTCTAAGTACCTAGTAGGTACGTGCTTAGGTATCTACTACATACCAACGAAGGTTTCTTTCTAATAAAGTCCCACAAACATTCTTTGATTGATTGGGTAGGTACGTAATTATTAAGAACTATGTAATGTTTAAAACGGCATGTTTAATGCATGCAAAGGGTTAAACCGACAGCTACCTTATTCTGGTCTGTGTCCAGCAGTGGACTAATTTGAAATGAATATTAGTAATCTGTATGGTTGTTTCAAAAAACCAAAATGTCCAAATTTTAGTACCATCTCGTGCTTAGATAAATCATTTCGTACGAAGGTTGCCTCGCAAAAGTAAGGCCTTTTATTATGTTTAAGATAACAACTCTAAATACTCTAATGTCTGAATTTAACTTCGCACAAGGGTTGCCTGGCAGTAGTAAGGCCGTTTATTGCGCCACAGTGTCTTAAATAAGAGAACATCCTGTTTGCTCTAACGTCTGAATTTAACTTCGCACGAAGGTTGCCAAGCAGAAGTAAGACCGCTTATTGCGCCGCAGTGTTTAAATAGGAGAACCCCTCTAAATGCTCTTATATCTGAATTTAACTTCGCAAGAAGGTTGCCTTCTTCAAATGCCTGATTTTTTTTTGTTTGGCATGAAGGTTGCCTGGCAGAAATAAGTCCGCCCTAATATCGCATGTAACATAGTAGAACCATATTCAAATGTCTGATTTTTTGTTTGGCATGAAGGTTGCCTGGCAGAAATAAGTCCGCCTAACATCGTATGTAACTTAGTAGAACCATACTCAAATGCCTGATTTTTTGTTTGGCATAAAGGTTGCCTGGCAGAAATAAGTCCGCCTAATGTCCCAAATCTCTTTATCTCTTTTTAAGATATTGTATTGCATTACGAATAGGTATATTACCCTTTCTTGTGCTATCGGGTAACAAGAACCAATTTTTACGAGTAAATATAGTGTAAAATCCGCACCACTCTTTTAGTGTACAAATAATGGTTACGCAGAATAATGACCTTCATTAGTACCTCGGTCTAAATGGTTATAATTATTAACAACACATTCGAGCACAAAGTCGTGCAATATTATATGATCATTTACAGATATTTACTGAGTCACTCCGCTTCGTCAACAGTGCGAGCATAAGAAAGAAAATCTACCCGCATGATATTTTATAGAAACAATGTAAGCATTCTATTTTTAAACAGCAAGGATCGAATAACTGTTCGATCCCTGCATCTCCACCATGTCGCCAAATACCTCAATTGTATGGATTATGACGAACATTATAGGTAAGCAAAAACGTAAAAAAGTATGTAGGTAACTAAAGACCTGAAATCAGGCCATGTAACATTGCGGTGGCTGTTCCACCAGGTTCGATGACTAATTCATCTGGCGTGATGGATGTTCCACCTGGAGTGATGGATGTTCCACCTGGAGTGATGGATGTTCCACCTGGAGTGATGGATGTTCCACCTGGATATGATGACTAATTCATCAGGCATGATGGCTAATCCATCGGATTATGATGACTAATTCATCGGGCATGATGGCTAATCCATCGGGTTCTCTGGTTACTGATTCTTAGTATTACGGGGACGCATCCCGTTATGGCCTCCAACCTCCCCTAAAGCCATCCCGAGCCACGCTCTAAACTGATTTACTTGTCCGCAGACATACTAACGCATTGGTAAACACACAATAGTAATAATGTGAATCTGATTCTAATATCGGTGGCAAAGGTTCTCACTTGCATGCACAGTAACTCAAAGTTACTCACCGATGTCTCTCGCTCGTCGTCTCGTGACAGAATGAATCGCTCGCCCGTTCAGCATCAGAGGGTGCTGCGTGCGCGCACGCCCCCTTCGTAGGCTTTAGCCTCCGGCTTGTCATGCCAGTAAGCTGTCATTGTATCTACCTACCAACTGCCTAGGTAGGTACTGATATAATATTTCTTCGCCTTCGCGACACCAGTTCAGGAACGATAAAGCAATCTTTTTTTACAAATTTGGGAATTTCAATTTTCTGTAAGACATTTTCCCAGGAGAATAGTTCCTCATCTTTGATGAGCGGCCATCTCCAAAATTTCTTTCCTTTTTTCATGCAGCTAACCATCACTCCTTCAGGATTTTTTGAGATTATTTCACCCGGATATTTAGAATATCCCCACCTCACAATAACGTGATCGCCAATATTGTAGGACCGTGTCTTGTTATCATCATTACAGTTCTGAAAACTGAACTCTTCAACCTGTGCTAATTTTAATTGGTAGTTATGACTAACACTAGTGGTTATGACTAATTCTTCACATTTTGGAGCAATAGCTTCGGGTTGCTTTTCACTGACTGGTTTTTCTCCATAACCGCTCTGAGAGATAGCCGCGGCCAGCGTGACTGGTAACTGGTCACTAACAGTTTCTTCTCTGCTACTGCAACTCTAAGAAATAGCTTCAGACGAAATGACTGGCGACTTGTCACCAAGTGGTCCCGATAATATTAGTTGGTCATCGATAAGTTGGTATCCAGTGCAGCCGCTTTGGCGTTCGAATTTGAGTTTCGCCAAAGGTAAGTCATCTTCGGAAACATCCATTTGATCGCCTGCTAAAATCAAGTCTTCAGTGGAGGAAGCCAAGCTCATTTCTTCGTCACTGCACTCTGTCGAAGAGTCTTTTCGGTCAAGGCGACTTCTCCTGGCTTTTTTTGTCTTGTTTTTTTTGTTTGCTTTTTCAAGACACCAGAAGGTCCAAAAGGTGAAGGTCCAACACGATCAACAGAGGATGTTGCTTCAAGAGGTTTTGTTTGTCGATTTTTTTCTATTAATACTGCAGTATCTTTAAAGTCTTCACTTGTGACGGATTTACCGGGAGGAACACTAAGTTTCTTGTTACGAACTTTTTTCATAGGATCTGGAGCACGATTTTCCTTCAGAAATTGCAACAGCGCGCAATCTATGCTGTATTCTGATGGTTTCTTGGAGTCGGGTAGTTTTTGGATGACTTTGTCCGGATTAAACGGATAAATACCGGTAGCTTTAAAGGCGCTTTCAATATTATTTGTTTTTCCTTCAAGGGCGTGCATGAAACATTTCAGTAATTCCGGAAAATTAGCCTTACTGATTGTAGCTTCTCGTGGATTTTTTATTTTATAGTCTATAAGTTTTGCTCTCCATAGTTTTTTCAGGGGACCAAAATAGCAAACATCGAGGGGCTGTGTCAAGTGTGACGAGTTTGGCGGTAGAAATACAAATCTTATGTCATTTGCTTCACACATTGTCACTATCTTGTGGTTTATATGTGACCCTAAATTATCTCCAATCAATATTTTTGATCCCGTTTTGTTTTTAGCCCAAGGCAAAACAATCGTCTCGAACCAATCTTCAAAGATTGTGCTGTCGAACCAACCTGATCTTGAGCGATTGTACCTAGCTCCTTTTGGTCCGTTTATTCTCCATTGTAGGTACAGATGTTCAGCTTTGTACACAACATACGGTGGTAAGCATTCACCTCCTACTGTAATTGCAAACATAATGGAAATTATGTTTGCAATTACAGTAGGAGGTGAATGAAGGAGGTGAATCTAATTTTGTGTGGTTCAAAACTCTTTCAGGGTATTTTATGCCTCTGCGAAATAAGCATTTATATGCACCGGGTTTGTCACTCAGATTTGTTTCATCATAGTTTAGAACATTTTCCTTAGGTATGCCATCTAAAGATTTTTGCAAATTTTCAAAGTACGAGTAATCATTCATCTCATCAGTGCTTTTCTCAGCTCGGCTTCTTTTGATGTTTTGTGTTGAGCGTTGGGTCAGTTCACTTTTGTGCCGTTTTATAAATGAATATGCCCATTTTTTTCCCGGTAATTTATCATCAAAAACTGCTGTTCTTCCATTCGTCTCTAAATACAACTGCACTACTATTCTTAAATCCAACAAATTCAGAGGACTGCCGTAGTCACCAGCAGCAATTAGCACTTTTATTAAGTCTTTTTCTTCTTCTATTGTAAGGCGTGTTGGACAACCTGGACTTTTTAGATGTTTAGCATGCAATTTATCCAAAAGCGTTCGTCGTGGAATGCCAAACCTTTTTCTGCTTCGTAAGAAGACATTTTTTTCTCTTTTAATAACTCGATGGCAAGAGCCACCATTTCTGGGTTGTGCTTCGTAGTGTAATTTCTCTTCTTTTTTTGTGCTTGCTTTTTTTTTGTTTAGCCATTATGAAAACCTGTAAAATATAAAAGCCTATAAATAATAGTAGGTACAGTACATTTAATTATAGCACTGTTTGTATTAATTTCCAAACAAAGTGGTAAAGAGAATAACGTTTTCTCAATTTACTATTTAAATATTGCACTTACGGCAAAACTACCGAGAATGACTGTAGTAGAGAATCATTAGCTGTACACTATAGCATTATTTAATTATAACATTGTTTTTTAGATGCTCGCTCATGTCCGACCCTCTCCATTTCCACTGTGCGTCGTGGTAAAAAGTGACAACCCTAGGGGTAGGCGATGTTTGGCAACAACATGGCCGCAACGGTTCCATTTCACAATTTCTATCAATTGTTCTTAAACTACATAACCTATCATAAAAATAATTACTTCGTCTGAAAGAGGGGTAAAAACTGGTTAAAATACATATAAATGTCAATCTTACGTGTTGAACATGATTCACAAAAACCAAAGTTTCACCCGCGTTTCATAAACCTCGACGTTCCGGTTGTCGAAAAATTGGTGTGTGTCAGAAGTAAAGTGAAGTTAGCCACATTTTGATCGCAAAAATGTTGCTAGGAATAAAAATGTTACGTATTTGGTAGTTTAAACAATTGGTATTGTTATAAATTTTCGGTATACTACGGTATGTATTTAAAGTTTCTTGAAAATAGGCGAAGATAGGTGTCACAGGCGAGGTTAGGGGTCTCGACGGTAGGTAGATAGTACTCTAAGCGTGGACATATCAGATAATAATGTCATTGTCAAGTCAATGAGGGCTTTTCAATGAGACCTTATAAAAATTGACATAAAACTGTTTGTGTTGAGAAGGCAGCACAGCTCCCGTAGGTACCTAGGTAGGTACTACACACTGATCAGTTTTAGTAGCTTTTAATCCAAGGTTTAACATTGCTTTTGTAAATCTTTTATTCCATGTAACTGGAGCTTGTTTAAGCCCATATAAAGACTTATTTAATCGACAAACTTTTCTAGTTTGTTTTTCATATCCTTCTGGTATATTCATGTACACATTTTCTTCCAGCTCTCTATACAAGAATGCTGTCTTTACATCAAATGTCATCATGTTATAGTCTTTAGAAGCAGCAAGTGCAAATAAGGTTTTTTAAGTTGACTGACTTACAACTGGACTGTAAATTTCATTGTAGTCAATACCATTTTGATCAAATCCTCGTACTACAAGTCTTGCTTTTTAAGTTCCATTATCTTTTACACGAAATACCCATTTGTTTGTGAGTATTTTGTTATCTTTTGCCTCTTTCTTGTCTACTAGTTCCCAGGTATAATTGATTTCCAAAGAACCCTTCTCCGAATTTATGGCTTTCTCCCAGTTTTCTCCCTTTTTGGATGTTATGGCTTCTCTGTAAGTAAGTAGACTGTAGTCTTTTAGATATGTTGGAATCCGTTTCATTCTTTTGCTTCTTCTAATATTATCATCTTCTTCATTATGTATTTTTCTTTCTCTTTCTGTGTCTTCTGTTTCAGTTTCTGATGTTGCATCTTCAAAAGAACCATCATTTTCAGTTTCTTCTGTTCTGTTGTTTTCTATTGTCTCTTCTTGGCTTTCTGTAATCTCTTCCTGGTTTTCTATAGAATCTTCATCATTTTCATTAGTAATTATTTTTCTTTGCTTATAATTTTCTTTTTGTTGTTCAGTATCACTTTTTATTATTACTATGTCTCTTGATATCTAAATTTTTCTCTCCTTAGCATTCCACAATCTGTACCCATTATTAGTGTATCCAATCATTATTAGTTTCTTGCTTCTAGGATCTAGTGTCTTTGTTTTTGGATGTAGCTGTTTTGCATAGACAGTAGTACCAAACTTTAGCATATTAGATATATTTGGCTTTTTTTTCATATGGTGTTTTATTTTTCAGGGCATCACTTGGCAATCTGTTTAAAATATAAGTAGCACAGTATATTGCTTCACCCCACATGTTCTTATCTAATTTAGAATCAAAGAGTAAGGCTCTTGTCTTTTCCAATAATGTCCGGTTTAACCGTTCAGCTTTACCGTTTATTTGTGGTGAGTAGGGAACTGTGTAGTCTAATTTTATACCTTTTTGTTTACACCATGCTTTAAAGTCGTTACTTGTATACTCGCCTTCATTGTCACATCTTATAGTTGATACTTTACTATTTTTCTCTCTCTCAATTTCTTCAATGTAATTTTTAATTTCTTCTTTTGCATCACTCTTGTTCTTCAGTAAATAGATTTTCGTAAAATGACTGTAGTCATCCATCACTGTTAAAACATATCTGTATCCATCATTAGTCTTCTCCTCGAGAGGACCACATATGTCTGTATGTATTATTTGTAGCTGCCTTTCAGCCCGAGTTCTGGTTGTGTTAAATGGTAGTCTTGATTGTTTAGCTTCTGCACATATTTCACACTGTTCTTGTAATATTTTAGGTCCTTGTATTTTTATGCCGTCGGCTACTTTTGTTAGTGTCTCTATTACCGATTTTCCTGGATGTCCCAGTTTTTCATGCCATTCCAATGCTGTTCCTTTTTCTTGTGTTAGCAAAGTTGTATTTTCTTTTGGCATATCATATTCTAAGTTCACTGTATATAAGCCATTCTCTTTTGTTCCAGACAAAATTAAGTTTTTGAGTTTAGAGTTTTTGTATATTTCCACTTTATTCTTTGTAAACACTACAGACCCATTATTATTAGTAACACAATTGACAGACAAAAGATTTTGTGCTAGATCTGGCGTTAATAAGGTATTTTTCAAATCACATGACATTCCATGGACTGTACCTGATCCGTTTGCTTTCATCTTTTCATCATTGGCAGCATAAACCGCACAATCCTTCTTTTCAAAATTACTTAAAATTCCAGGGTCGTTTGTCATATGCACCGTGCTTCCTGAGTCTACTATAAATTTTATGGAACTCTGTTTCGATGTTTGTGTCAGTAAAGAAATATTCTTAGACTTTTTATATTCATCTTTTTTCTTGAAGAAACAATTTTCCTCTTTATGGTTATTTTTCTTGCAAATTGAGCAACAACTGTTTTTTAGTTTACAATCTTTCTCTTCATGGTTATATCTTTTGCAAATAATGCACATCTTACAATCCTTTTTTAAATGGCCTGTTTTATTACATTTCAAACATTTTATGTTCTTATTCTCTGCTTTGAAAGCAACTTGCTTATGCTCAGTTTTCCTTTCTAAAAATCAGTTTTCTTCTGATAATAGTCTGTTTGTTAAGTTGGTAAGTGTCTTTTTATCATCCGGTGTTGATTCCCATGCTGTGATGAAGAATTTATACTGGTTTGGTATGCAGGTAATGCAGGTTAATATTTTAGAAATCAGCATGTCATCGTCAATGTTTTGGTTAAGATTATTTAATCTCATTCTCAAATTATCAATATCCATGACCAACTGTGACATCGACTGGTTTTCATATTTAAAGTTGAAGAATCCTTGCAGTAAAGAAGACTTATTTCGTTCTTCAGATCCTTCGAATACTGCACAAAGCTTACTATACATTTCTTAAGCATATTGGCAATTTATTATGTGACCTTTTAGCTTTCTGTCTATAGAATTCAGTATCAACATCTTTACCTTTGCATCCATAATTTGATATTCTGGTTTTTCTCTCTTTTGTGGGTCCGTTTCTTTCAACACTGCCGCTAGGTTAGATGCTGACACATGTATGTTGAACTCAAATTTCCACATGTGGAAACTTTCAGAGTTTGTAAGTTTTTTTATATTTTCATCTTGAAAATTATTCATTTCGTTCGTTTTTTGTTTTGTGTGTCACAAAGTCGCAATCTAGAAACTTGAGAACAGTTTTTTTTCCTTTTTTTATATTTCTGTTTTTTAGCACTGTTCTCCCCATAACCTGAAGGGTATTGGGAATGCGCAGAGGAGCAAAATAAAGTCTTTTTATGTAAATTAAACTGTTTATTAGGTTTTACAAGGGACAAGGGTTTTACATTTTATTACGCCATTATTTACTTTTCTTGGAAGACGACATCTCATGTAACCACAGACAACAACGTCTATAGTGTTGTGCCACACTTGCAATAGGGATGTACCCACTAACAATAAGACTGGAAACTTAACGGATGAAAAGTATGCTGAACATATTATAATGAAGAAGAATCGAGCTAGGACTAAAAAAGAGACTGACAAACTTGATGCGCAATCAGGTTCATGTCATCTATTCACACAGGATGTCCAGGCCGTAAAGTTGGTTCCATACAAAACCAAGCCGTGTGTACATAATTTCACTATGTACAACCTATTAACCAAAGAAGTAATGTGCTATTGGTCTGATGAATCGAATTGCACGCTTGAGGCCTCGGCTTTTGCTTGCATGTATAATTGATCACTTAGAGAAAGCTTTGAATGCGAAATTGTTGCCAGTCATTTTATATTCTGATGGATGCTGTGCTCAGAATAGAAATTCCACTTCAAGTAATGCCCTGTTACTATTATCGCTACAGAAAAATATAGTCATTACCCAAAAGTACCTAGAGAAAGGGCACACTCACATGGAGTGCGATTCAGTGCACAGCGCTATCGAATGCAAACTAAAGCGTAAAGAAATGTACCTGCTGTACCAGGTTAGGGTCAAATGCCAATAAAACACAGATATTAATTATAGACACGCGTCTGTCGTCCGCACCGCCGCCAGGCGAATGGCTGCGCTAGCTAGTGCATCCGACACGCCCGTGACGTTTAATACTCAGAATACTACATCTACCTTTTACAATGAATAAACAAAATGTTTTTTGTAACTTTTCTACAATAATTATTACAACTAAGATCAGACAGATAGTTAAATATTATTTGGAAAATGCTAAACCTGTACATGTAATTTACATAATATTATTAATATGTTCTAACAAGTTTTAGGTTGGTTACAACCACACCTACCATACCTACTGTTAAGTACAATTTTAATTAACAAGATAGGTGCTTCATTAATCTATATGATCCGTATTTTGTTTAGTGAAAGCTATATCACATCTCCACCTATTTCTTTACAAAAGAAATGACTTACTTATAATTTAATAAATTTGAAAGGGATACTTTATTACAACCTTTTACCAAACTACTTAATCCAAACCGAAATGGATAAATCTGTTTTGAACCATTTATTTGTCATCGTTTTGATCACCGGTCCTTATCTGTGCAATCTTCCCATATGTTTTCTTCGACTTTACCTCGCGAAATACTGACAATCGTTGAGATAAACGTGTTCTTGAGTGGAGACCGCGACTTGGCAAACGTATTGTAGGACGCCCTCCGCCCACGCGGAATGACGAACTGTGGAAGACTGCTGGCAGATGCTGGATGCGGCAAGTTGAAGACAGGGCGCTATGGCGCTCATTACGGGAGGCCTATGTCCAATAGTGGTCTAATATAGGCTGATGATGATGATGAGTGTTTCTTCGTAGTTGTTGTCGTGTACGTATCTTCCAGTTATTTTTCAGTTTCCAATCTAGGTATATCATATCCCATCTTGTAGACGACTGTGTGTAGTAATTAGATAGAGGTTTGATAGAGGACGCAGTATGTTTTCTTTAGTGAGGGCTTCTCATTATGTAGACTTTTTGAACCTTGTTAGATTCTGTTACTTATCTCTTTCTAGATGCATATTAATTTTTGTCTTTAGTTTCCAGAATAGCAAATTCTATGTTTAGGAATATTTATATATTTATATTTTCTTGAAAGAATCTTGAATATTTTATTCTTTATTAGGTACAAAGTAAAAGTAGTAGTTCTATACAAAGAAACAGTGTAATTCCGAACTCTTTGTAAAATAGTAAAAACTATCTGTGTAGGTGAACTGTTAAAAGTATATTTGATAATCTATAGGAACATACCAAGAAATAGTCAAATACCGAACTCTTTGCAAATTAGTTCAAACTACCTGCGTATTTGAACTGTTGACATCAACATCAGATGATAATTCAACTGTTAGGCTACCCTCATGTATAGCTACCACCTGGTGTGTCTAACCGAGAAAATATTTCTCTAAGCAAATTTATAGCAAGTACCTATATGAATTTTGTATGGTCATTTAGTAGTTTTAAATTTTTTGTGTGGCGTTTTAACAGCCTTCCATACCCAGCAAATTTTGAATGCCTGGGTACATCAGCTCAAGGCTGAACTGAAAGAGTTGGCCTTCTCATTGCATACCACAGGTTTGGTGTGAATACCAGATTACGACCTTAACAAATCTCATGAAACTGAGTTCTGCATCATTGTCGATTTTCAGTAACCACGGCTGTGTATGTTTCCACGCAGCCGAGCTTTTGATTTTAAGCTTTTATGGTACTTTAATAAAATATGTGGTACCCACGCAAACGTTAGCATTAATGGTCCCTAAGATTTTGTGCTGTTGCAAATAATTTAGGTACAATTATTAGCCATTCCCAGTGATTATTTTTGACACTAATCCGTGTCTTTCTCAGTCGCTTCTCTTTTTTCAGATAGAATTGTGCATCATTAAACCATAATAAAGGTTGTTGTTGATGCTCACCCTCATTTTATACTTAAAACATATTGTATTAAAATACATCTGTTTTATATCGGTAGGTATACATCGGTCGGAACTCGACATTCAACTTTCAATTGTAGATTATTAGATATATATTTACTAACACATTCACTGCCCAGCCTCTGCAGTTTTACCCCCAGGGACGCGGCAATGAAAATAGTAACTTTAAATGAATTTATTTAATTTCACAATTAATTTATGTAATATTATTTTATTTTCTTTTATGTAATTTATTTGTTTTATCATGTAATTTACTCATTTACTTTAGCTTAGTTCAGTTCAAAATATTCGGTAGTCGAACAAAATAATATATGTGTACAGAAACGAAACTTTTCCATCTCGTTATTGTAGCTGTTTTAATTACAAAAATGATTTATTTGAAGTACTATTCAAAAGTATTTAACCTAAAATGGTCATTATTTTTGTAGTCTATTAAGGAAATGCAGCTAAATAATCAGCGATGGGAGGCAACTTCTAGGTCTGTCCTCCAGAAAACTTGCTGAGCTGGACGCCTTTTTGACACATGAAATTTTCCATATTCTAATTAAGTAAATATCATTCTTTTTTTTTTATAAATGTCTTTCATTATTATCTTTTTAAACAAATTATGGTCGTATTACTTTAATTGGTATTAAATTTATTTATTCAATTAAATATTCAGTACATTTATTTTAGCCATATTTCAGCAGTACCCAATTTAGAACTTATACGAAAGAATACTTTTAAACCCTTTGACATTTGTAAGTACTCTTTTGACCATTATTAAGTACCATATTACGTACATAATACGTATTGTATTTCTTCTCACTACGAACTAAGTAGATAATTTGTTTTGTCTTGGTGAACAATAACTGTAGATGCATACACCTACATCTACTTTTTGCAAACCTCACGATCCAAAAGATTGATCCTTTATGAAGCTTCTGATATCTTATAGAGCTAGCTCGCTCATGTGCAAAAGCGTTACCCTCTTCGCGAGAGGTGTTGTATGTCTGTTGCATTAAATATAACAATAACCTTATGTATATGTACCAATGACATTTATTTTTGGGAGATAGATACCGTTTCGACCGTTTTTATCGAATCTACCTCTTATTCTATAGTTTTGTTCTTGGCAATCCAAAGATTTTATTAATGTTGACACTTGTACTATTTTGGTACAATCTGTACTAATTAAATTTTTTTTTTGGTAGGTACCGTTTCGGTTTTCAACGAAACTACCTCTTAACCTATAGTTTAGTTCTTGGCAATCCAAGGATTTTATTAATGTTGACACTTGTACCATTTTTGTACTATCTGTACTGATAACAATTATTATTATATTAAAATAATGATAACTATTATTTTTGGTGGGAAGGTACCGTTTCAATTTTACCGAAACTACCTCTTAATCTCGTTAGATTACTTAACTACTTTAGTTCTTGACAATTCAAGAATTTCATTAATGTTGATACTTGTACCATTTTTGTACTATCTGTACTAATTAACAATTATGTTTTGTTGGTAGGTACCGTTTCGATTTTCACCGAAACTACCTCTTAATACTTTTGATCTTGGAAATCCATTTTTTTTTAATCTTGAAAATTGTACACTATCTGTGCCAATGACAAATACTTTGGTAGGTACCGTTTCGATTTACACCAAAACTACCTCTTAATCTAGCCTGCCATGCAGCAGAGCAATACGTCTTGGGGACTCATCCGATTGGTATCGATTACGGATCAGTTGAGCTACCTCTAGATTGTTCGTAACAATCTTCAGCCGGCCCAACCGATCTAATTGTTCAAGTTTATTTCTTCCCCTTAATTATAATTATCTTTGCTTATAAAGTATAACATCTATTTACCATCTGATAGCTATTTCCATAACTAACCACATTTTATCATTTACCATTATTTAGTATTAATTTGATCAAAACAGACTAAACTGCCATGGAACTTTTAATTTCTTTGCAATTTAAATTAGATTTTTTAAATAGTTCAAGTATTATATTATTAATGCATTTCAAAAACTTTATAAATATACAAACTATTGGAAAGTCTTTAGCTTTGTTTACTCTATTCTAACAATCTATTGATATCTAAATATTATGAGCTTTTTTCTTCTCAAATAAACAATTTATAAGTACAAGTCTCAGATCCAATCTGTTTACTTGTCAACTTGTCGTTAATTACATTATTTCTCAGAGAAGTACCAAATGAACTTTTTAAACTAATTCGCTACTGTAAGCCAGATGTATTTGATTGCTAGAACGGTCAATAAATTTTGGATCCGTTCAATTTTATCGAACTTATACTTACTAGGTAAGGTACCATAAATAATTTAATTTTTTTTTTTGGTGAAAATCTTTATGTACCTCTACTATATCTGTCTGATATGCAAATATTTATTAGTTGGTACCGTTCGTTTGAACTACCTGTTATCAGATCTTATCATAATAGGTTTTTTAGGTACCGTTCATTAGAACTACCTCTTGTCAGATCATATCTTTGTGGGTTTTTAGGTACCGTTCGTTAGAACTACCTCTTGTCTTATCATTGTGGGGTTTTAGGTACCAACCAACTTCCGTCACCCAACTGAGTCACAAACAGATTTGCAATATTTATACTTGGGGAAGTCCTCAGAACCTCAGAAAGCATAACTAACTACATTATAAACTTAATTACTTAGGTACTGATATTAGCATTCCAGAACTTTTTATTTTTAACAATGTAGGTAGGTGATCATCTTTTCGTTAGACCTACTCAAATTACTGCTAACAAAGTAATTTTGTATCTTTCTAACCTATTTGAGGGTTGTTATAACTTTCGCCAAAATGGCACGGCGAATAATGTATTTGTTGTTTATCAACTATGGTATTTATGTAGGCACAGGGTTTACAGTTTATCAAGGTAGGCGAATCATCGAGCATGTACATAATCATTACTACGATGCGATTATTTACCAGCATTTGTTTGCAACTCAGATTAGGCCGTCAGTTGATTTACCAATTGCTTATTTGGAATTATTGGCACTTACCTCTTATTTTTTAGTCACTGGCAGGGTCGCCACTTGTACCAGGTTAGGGTCAAATGCCAATAAAACACAGATATTAATTATAGACACGCGTCTGTCGTCCGCACCGCCGCCAGGCGAATGGCTGCGCTAGCTAGTGCATCCGACACGCCCGTGACGTTTAATACTCAGAATACTACACCTGCCAGAGCAGTACGTATCAATAACAAAGACTGCAAGGGAAGATCCAATGCCATACGAGGCACGACTTTTAGACTACACCTTCTTTACTGATTTCAGTAAGTATTTGGTGTACAAAACTATACGCCCTGGGAAAAGGTCAGGTGACCTAGTAGTGACAGATTTACGTGTCTTACAATACAGACCTAACGGTACAAAATGGTACAAAAGTGATTTCGATCATGATGAACTACATTACCTTTACCACAACGTTCTACACCACTGGATCGCATAAAACCAATAAATCTACTGCCGAAATTATCCTCCTGGCGCCCATTGTCATTTAAGAATGACAAAACGCGAAACTATACTAAAACCCAGCTTAGCTAACTGCGTAAAAAAATAAACGCCCACCGTCATTTAAAAAGGACATAAAGTTATACCTGGTTTATATTTGAAATTTCGCGCTTTTTCAATCACTCACTGTCATTGAATGATTGATTGGGTTTCCTGAATAGGCAGAATCTATGAAATGTCACTGTCATTATCTCTTTTTCGAAAAAAATAGAAGAACATGCCGGACGCTCCGAGAAATGGTAAGTTAATCTTTAATTATCTATGGAATCAAGATAGTTTTCATTATTTATTTACCAAAATTATTTGAATTATGGATGATTTGACCTAGATTTAATGGTATTTTGTACAATTGAAGTCAAAATTTGAACATAAACTTATTTGTACAGCAGAAATGACACTGAGCTTTAGATACATGAAGTGCTCGTTTTGATTTGTGATTTTGAATTGACTTTGGGTTTTAATAAGGTAACGAATTTTGTTCTCAGTGTTGGCAGACCAACGCATCGAAGATATATTACAGGACTCAGAAATTGAAGACTTTGTACCCAGTGACGAAGACTTAGGCGATACAGAGTACTTGGTGCACAATGAGCAAGAATCGTCAAGTTCGTCTGAATCTTCCTCTGAATCTTCCACGGAAATACCACCACCATCGTCCCGAGGAAGAGCAAGACAACGAGGTACAACTGCAAGAAGGGCTAGAGGTTCAAGGTCTTCCCGGATAGAAAGAAATAGCCCTTCAAATTGGTCTGTAAAAACATTTTTACCTATAACTAACCAACTTTTAGGGCCTGCCTACTTACCCATTGAACTGGAAAGCTTTGACCCAGTCAATTATTTCAAACAATATATTGATGACGATATTGTGAGTCTGATTGTTGAAAAGTCTAACCAAACCGCTGTTTTCAAGACTGGTAAGAGCTTGGACCTATGCATGAATGAATGCTATCTCTACATTGGTATCTGCCCTTCCCTCCGCGGCTTCGTACAGTGTGGACGTGTTTGGTGTTTGCCTTGAATTCTAAATTATTAAATTAAATTCTGTGAGGAGCCCTGGGACTTCGGTCTTACAATCTCGGCCTGCTGGGGCCACTGCTGCGTGACTCAGGTGGCACTTACTACGCTTCGGCTTCGGTGAGCGTCCAGTTTAATGCTTATAAATTCGGAGAAAGCGCAAAATTATTTGCCTCCGACCGGGCACGAACCAGGAGCTGCCGCTTGTCAGTCGGGGTCCACTGCCATCACACCAACGAGACTTAAGCGACCGGCTCGAAATTACCAATTTACTGCTACAAGCCGACGCTAACTACCAGACAAGACAACCAATCACACGAATCCCTGGCGATCTTAAGTCTTATGATAAATAGCATTATTGTGGCTCTAATACACAAGCCAACTAAAGATTTCTAGCGATGTCAGTCCAACGTTCGCCGCCTCAGCTAGGCTCTGGATCTCTTCTAAAAACCCCGTCTACGGTACTCCATTATAACTCTGACCCCTCTCTCAACACCAATACTGGGGACATATGTGAGCCTACGGATAAGTTTTTTAATATTACCAAAAGGCAGAAACGCACCTTCGGTGATATCGAGCCCACCGCATCTTCAACGATGGAAATCAGGGAAATGTTCGAAGCGTTCACCACTAGACAAGAAACGAAATTCGATTCTCTTTATACAGCTATAAATACTGTGTTGATTCAAAACGAGGATATTAAATCTTCATTGCAAAGCTTATCATCTCAACACAATGAGCTTCTTCAAAAAGTTCACAAATTGGAAATTGAAAATTCCACGTATAAAAATAGAATTTCTTCCTTGGAAACGCAACTAGATAGAATGGAAAAAGACATACGTCGTAGCACAGTCGAGATTCGCAATATTTCAAAACAAGAAAACGAAAATAAATCTCAACTTTGTTCCATCATACAGAATATTGGATCTGAATTAGGTCTGGGTATGATTCAAGACCAAGAACTTAAAGAAATTTATCGAGCTAGGTCCGGGGCCATCGTAGTGGATTTCTCTACAGTCCACAGGAAAGAAAATATATTATCTGAATTCAAAAAGTACAACAAATCAAAAAGAGAAGATAAAAAACCACTTTTTAACTCTGAGCACATAAAGCTACCTGGACCTCCATCTAGAATTTACTTATCAGAGTACCTCAGTACCAAAACAAAACGCATTTACTACGAGGCTAGACAACTTGTTAAGAACAAGAAAATTTTCGCGGCATGGCCTTCCTACGGAAACATATACGTGAAAATAAACCAGGATTCTGTGCCGACGCGGATATATGAAGAGCCCGAGCTACAAGATCTTCTGATGTGACTAGTCTTATTAGAAGTTATTACTACTTGTACTTTGTACTTGAATTCATTAGTATATTTACTGCCTTATATATACTTAAATTACATTTTAATTAATACTACAAGCTTCACTACCTATTCGTACATACTACACCATTCGAATATTTTTCTAATAAATAGTATCATACATGTAACTTTATTTATAAGAACTTACTATTCTTTATTCACTGTATTTTACATGCCTAAAACACTTACAGACCAATTAACACACCATACACACCAATTAACACACCATACATACCACAACACACTATACAATATAATTTATAAAGTACCCAGCCATAACTATATCTACAAATATCAAATAAAATACAATCCTATGTCATCAAACAATCTTCTAAATGTCTTAACAATTAGTTTACCGAATTGTATACAGGGCTCAAGTTATATAACAAACACTTTAAAATTATTTAATCAAAATCGGTGGATGATTGGGTGTAAGACAACATTTTTGTCTCACCCGGTCCTCTATTATGGTTAGTAATCAAATTGAAACTATTAACTTGGCCCTGGACTCAATATCGGTTGCAAAATCATTCACATGCGACATAGAAAATGTAGAGAATTATTTATGTACAAATAATAAAATGCTCAACATAATTTCACAAAATATCCGCAGTATTAATTGCAACTTGCCCAGCTTCTCTACTCTATTGGCAAGATCCACTATAAATTGGGATATAGTTGTACTTACTGAATGCTGGCTCAAAGTAAACAAAAATATACCGGACTTAGACAATTATTATTACTTATCAACAAGTTCACACTTAACCCAGAACGAGGGTGTGGTAATATACTGCCATAAAAGCCTTAAGGTAACTTTCGTAGAGCCATCCATATGCGACGCAAACTGTCTCATAATAAAACTAAACACAGATACATGTTTAATTGCTATATATCGCCCACCTAGCTACCACGACACAACGAAATTTATTGACTCACTTGATAAGATTCTCAATGATTTAAAAACTTATAAAAACATAATATTATGCGGCGACCTGAACTTAGACATTTCCCCGGAAACGCGCGATAGACGGTCTCTTGAGTATCTTACGGTCTTGGCAAGCCATGGTATACTTCCTGGGCATACTATTAAAACACACGGCTCCACTTGCTTGGATCACATGATGCTAAAAGTCAAACTGGAAGCGTCATGTTTTGTCATTGAATCCTCAATCACAGATCATGAGTGTGTTGCTCTTTGCCTAAACTTAAACACTAAACTGGATTACTCGAATATAACATCTCTTAAAATAGATTACGAAGGCTTAGATCTAGCCATCAAAAACATAAATTTTCAAGAAGTTCTCGATAAAGTTGACGTAAACATAGCGACAGATTTTTTTATTGACTTACTCACATCGGCTATTAGAGAAAATTCTAAGATCAAATATATACCTAAAAGAAAGAGAGTTACTAAGCCTTGGGTAACACAATCGTTATTGAGATGTATGCGCAATAGAGACAATTTACATAAAAAGTTAAAAAAAGACCCAAACAACCAAATCTTAACAATAACATACAAAAGATATAGAAACTTTTGCAACTCTCAAGTGAAAAAAGCAAAGAGAGCGTATGAGAAGCAACAAATTGAGAACTCTATGGGCAATAACAAACAACTATGGGATGTTATTAAAAATATTACCGGGCAAAAAAAAACGATAGACCATTCAACTAACCTATTCAAATCGTCAAATCCCATTAATGACGTTAATGAAGTTAACTGTTTCTTTGCAAACGTTGGCAAAAACTTAGCTGAATCTATAAGTCCATGTACCTCCTTAACACAACAAACTATAGATACGTCTTGTAGCTCTTTCGTTTTATTACCCACTGATGAGGATGAAATATGTTACTTGGTTAAAGGGTTGAAGGGGAAAACTGCTGCCGGTTTGGACTTAATTTCGACAGTTTTCATAAAAACATTTCTTCCATATATCTGTACACCTTTAACCTATATTTGTAATTTATCTTTTTCTTCAGGTATTTTTCCCCTTGCGCTAAAAGAGGCTCTTATAAAACCTATCTACAAATCAGGAGATAGAGACTGTGTCAACAATTTTAGGCCAATATCCATCTTACCAGCCCTGTCAAAAGTACTCGAAAAGCTCATTAATAAGCGACTCATAAAGTTCCTGGAGAATTGTAATTTAATCTCACCTGCACAATACGGTTTTCGAGCAGGATTATCTACCAGCGATGCCGTTAATACCTTAATTCAGTCTATAGTTAATGACTTGGACAGTAAATTTAAGTGCATTGCAATTTTTCTAGATCTCGCAAAGGCCTTTGACACAGTCTCTATACCTATCTTACTTTCAAAGATTGAAGAAATGGGAATAAGAGGTATGCCCCTTGAACTAATAAAAGACTATCTGTCAAACCGAAAGCAGCGAGTAAAGATTGATACATGGATAAGTGACGTACAGCCTGTAACTTATGGAGTGCCACAGGGTAGCGTCTTAGGACCTACGCTATTCCTCATTTACATAAATGGACTTTGCAATCTAAGCCTAAACAATGGTAAGATAATCACTTTTGCTGATGATACTGCCCTGTTCTTCCACGGTAACTCCTGGCTTGAAGCATTCAATACTGCTCAGCAGGGATTTGATAGTGTGTCCTATTGGCTGAAGAGAAATAAATTGACATTAAATATTTCTAAATCTAAATATATAACTTTTTCTCTTAAAACTAACTTGCAGCCTCCTAATCATCATACTATTGTTGCCCACGGAAGTGAAGAATGTGCTTTCAACTGTACGTGTAAAACCTTGGATAGGACAGACAAAATTAAGTACTTAGGTATTATCATCGATCAGTCTCTAAATTTTCGACCCCAAATAGATGCTCTTGCTGGTCGAATGCGTAAGCTCATCTATATATTCAAAGGATTGAGAAATGTAGCTGACCGAAAAACCATCAAGTTGGTTTACAGCGCTCTTTGCAAATCCATCATGGAGTACTCCCTGACAACCTGGGGTGGTGCCGCGAAAACCCACCTTATAGAAGTAGAGAGAGCGCAGCGAGCCATATTGAAGGTAGGAGCTTCCCTTCCCTATCGTTACCCAACCACAGAGCTGTTCAAGGACTGGGATGTACTTACAGTAAGACAAAGTTTTATTCTCCAAACTGTAATTAAACAGCACTCACTTCTAAATTATGACTCTACACTTTTAAAAGGAAAGCGAAGAAAGGGTAAAGTTTGTAAAACAATTACATATCACAACTCTCATTCACGGAAATTCCTTGGATATATGGGTCCTTTTCTGTACAACAAACTAAATAGTATTTTGCAAATCTACTCCCTCCCAAAATACAAAGTAAAATCACTGTTGAGTAACTGGTTGAAACAACAAGATTATGATAAAATAGAAAACTTCCTTAAACCAATATCATGATTATTCTTAATGAGCTGTAATACCTATTGTCATTGACCATAAGTAGGTAAGAATAATAATTAGCTGTAATCAATAGACTAAATTACCCACTAAACACATACAAACGCACACACACACCATTCACACACATACACACACGCAAACACATACACACACCCCCCCATACACACACCCCCCATACACACACACACATACACACCACTCACAAGGACACACGCATGCACTAAGAGTAACTAGATTAGCCTAATTATTCTAAGCGCATGCATAACTGGCATAGTTATCACGTAAGGCTGATTTATTTTTATCTTTTTTTATTTGTTATTACGTATATCCTGTAATGTTTCAAGTAGTTACATTAAGACTTTTATTATCTTCATTCCATCTGTCTCTAGCATAATTTAAGTCTATATGTATATGATAGATAGGTATATCAAAACTCGGATACCTACTGTACGGGACCGTAGAGTGAAGCCCTGGTGACCTGTAATACAGATTTACTAAATCTACATCAGGCACCAGTCTTCACAATACAGGTTCAATCTAGTAACATCAAGACTTCATTTTGTACCTACAATAAGAGAACCTTTGTGAAGAAAAATAAACTATATTATTATTATTATATTATTATTTCACTTTATTTATTTTAATACTCGTTATAAAATACATTTTTTACTATAGAAAATACAAAAATATTATAAAACTAATCTACAGTAAAAAATATATCAAAACGGTGGATCACCGGCCGCGAAGCTAGGCTCAAGCAGCCGGTGACTAGGGTTGCAGACAGAGGAACTTCCTGACGATACGCGCCGAATCCAGGAGAACCGCTTTTTGGATCTGACCCTTGATCCAACTTCCTAGCGAGAGGCTCTTGAGATGTTTATCGAGGCTCTTCGCTATTACCCCGTTAACCGAAACGACTATCGGGACGATGGTCGCTGAATCAACATCCCACATGCTGACAACCTCGTTAGCCAAATCAAGATATTTACTGAGTTTATCTTTCTCAGCTTTAACGAGGTTAACATCATGTGGTATGGTGACATCAGCAAGCACCGCCCATCTTTCTAACCGGTCTATCAGTACAATATCAGGCTTATTTGCAAGAATAGTCCTGTCTGTAATGATAGACCGGTCCCAATAGAGCGTGGCACGGCTGTTTTCGAGAACTGGCGCTGGTGTGTATTTATAGTATGGAACTTCAGGACCAGTAAGGCCATATCGGAGAGCAAGTTGTTGATGTATAATTTTGGCTACTTGGTTGTGTCTGTGCAAGTACTGAGAGTTAGCTAGGTGCGAACAACCCGAAAGTATATGACGAAGGGTCTCCCCTGGAAGATGACACGCTCGACAGATATCGATCGTGCCATCTTTCATGATATACTTCCGGTAATTGTTCGTCTTAACTACCTCATCCATAATTGCACAGACAAAGCCTTCGGTTTCCCCAAAGAGGTCACCGAAACGTAGCCAGTTTACTGAGCTTAGGATATCTACATCAGGACCTGTGAGGACCTTGTAGAATCTCCCATGCAGCTCTTTGCTTTCCCATATGGCCTTCCTGTCCTCTATACTCATCACTATAGGTTTACGCCAGTTCTCGTTAGCTAAGGAGAGAGGAGTAAGGTTCTTATCAACTGCAACTACGTCGCGATGCATTTGGTATTCGGCTTGATGGAAATAATTTCTGAGATTGCAAACCTCACGGTTGTGTAGGGTCTTAGCGCTTAAAAAGCCTCGACCACCACATTTCCGTGGGATGTACAATCTCATTACCGAAGATCGGGGGTGTCGCATGCGATGAGTAGTTAAAAGTTGACGAACCCTACAGTCCAAGGCGTCTAGTTCAGTCTGAGTCCATCTTAGTATGCCAAAAGTATAAGTAAGCAAGGGCATAACCCAGCCATTGAAGGCTCGCACCTTGTTGCCACCCGACAATAGGCTATTCAGCACTTTTGTAAGGCGGCAGAAGAAGCGTTCCTTCACCGACTGTTTTATTTCCCCGTCCACTATACCCAAGGCTTCTGGCATACCAAGGTACTTATAAGTTTCACCCTCTGAGAGAGATTTGAGGGACATAAGCTCTGAAAGTTGCAAATTATTAGAATTTACAACTTTCCCTCGTTGTATTTGTATGACCGCACACTTATCAACGCCGAACTCCATGTTAATAGCACTACTGAATATCTGTGTGATATTCAAGAGGGCCATTAACTGTGTTTCATTCGGCGCAAATAGTTTGAGGTCATCCATATACAACAAGTGAGAAATAACCTCACCCTCTCTCCGAAGGCGATAACCTATTCCTGAATCTTTCAGTAGGGTACTGAGTGGATTCAGGGCTAGACAAAACCACAAGGGACTCAGACTGTCGCCCTGGAATATACCTCTCTCTATCCTTATCAGATCAATGGTCGCAGGTGGAATTAATCGGCTGCCTGGATGACGAAGAACCGTAGTCCACTGTCTCATACATGATCCCAAGAATGATCTTAGAGTAGTATCTACTTTATACAACTCTAAGACCCTCTCAAGCCAAGTATGAGGCACCGAATCATAAGCCTTCTTATAATCGATCCATGCAGCCGATAAATTCCCTCTGCCACGTTTGACCTTTTGGCTAATGGCCATGTCAATGAGGAGGAGCTCCTTAGTACCACGGGACCCAACCCTACATCCATTTTGAGCAGGTGCCAAAATATTGTTCGTAACAATATGTGTGTTAATTTTTGTGGTCAAGATGGATGTAAGTAGCTTATAGATCGTTGGTAAGCACGTTATGGGTCTATAATTCTTTGGCTCCGCAGTACTACCAGACTTATGGAGCAGGAAAGTTACACCCGTCGTCATAAAAAGTGGGAGCGACCCGATCTCAATTGCTTTTTGGAATTGTGTGGCCAGAACTGAATGTGAGCATCGAAACCATTTTAGCCAAAAGTTATGCAATCCATCCGGGCCAGGACTTTTCCAATTATGGGCCGAGCGGATCGCATTACTTACATCCAACGAAGAGATAGTAATAGCGTCCATGGTTTCGATATTTTCACATTCAGTTCTTACCACATTCATCCAGTCCGCCTCCGTGTGTTCGACAGGTAAAGACCAGATGCCTCGCCAAAAATTATTTCCAGTTTCGGCATCCGGTACTTGACCATCGGACACACGTAGATCGGTTTTCTCCCAGTCTCGGTAAACTTTCCTTTGGTCACTTTGAAAGTTGCGATTCTGCCAAAACCTGTCAACTCGCTTTTTATACCTTTTTATACGGCTTGCCCACGCATAGACTTTTTGTTTTAGGTAGTCTATGCGCTCTGTAGCACAGGCTAAATAGGCCTGAGGTTGAATTTCAGTTCCGTCAAAAGCCTGTGTCACAAAGCGCATAACCCGAGGTCTATGGTTGCCTTCCCTAAAACATATAAGCTTAGCTATGAGGGTCCTAAACCTACTGATACGCCTCTCTATCCTCTGTTGCCAATTAGGGGTACTGCAAGCCTGGCGCGGAGCGCGGTCACAGTCCGGAAACTTTACCCGCGCAACACGACAGGCCGCGATAGCCCCACAATAGAGAATAGAGTGCGTATCAGTAAGATCACTACTAGCCAGCAGATAAGGGACTAGTAGTGGGTTCAAGGCCCCCACTATAGCTAAAGCACGTCTATGGGTGGGAAAGCGAGGTAGGCGAGGCCTTACACTACAGTTTCTAAACTTAAGAATCGTTTCTTCCAAAGCCCTCCTCAATTGCTCATTACTATGGGTACTTACCTCAATACTCTCGTGATTGACATCTTCTACAGTATAATCAGGTTGGGAAGTCACTGATGTTGATGTAACTTGTCGCTGTGGCGACGATGTAGCAGCCTGATTACACTGCGGACGGTCCGCCACTTGAGCACTGAGATTCTCTCGCCGTAGTTGATCAAGTATAGAGTCATTCAACAGTTTTGAGCGTTGAATGACCCGTACCTGATCGGATAGCCGTTGCGTGTTAACGACGACAGTTGGTTCAAGGGCCTGAAACAACGGCAGCATCCTGGAACGGTAAGCGGTTAGGTTAGTTCCTCCGTCTGTAGCCCTATAGAATGCGCGCATGACGTTCTCATTTATTTCTTGCGTCCACTTCATGCGCCGCACTCTTCCGTCAGCGGCGGGGGCCGGTCGCGGGGCTGCGAGCCCTGCAGGTCCCAAGCCAGCTGACAGTGGGGGTCGACCTCGCCGCACAGGTGGTCGCGGCGGTCGAGGCGACGGCGGCAGCTCGTCTTCGCTGCTCAACACGTCACTCGTCTCAGGTGGCGTTTGGAAATTCTCTTCATCAGAGGACGAGGATGTGGAGCTTGCCGAGGCGGGCTGCGGTGGTGTTATGTGGAGTGCCAAGTCTTGTGCCGCCCTCCGTTGTGATCTCGTTTGCATTTATATTTATGTTTCATGTTTATTTACATATTGATACAAATAAATTCAAAAATTTTCACAAAATCACGTATGTGACGGGCGGTGTCATTTTTTTTTTTTTTTTTTTTTTTTTTTTTTTTTTTTTATTATTATTTCACTTTATTTATTTTAATACACGTTAAAAAATACATTTTTTACTATAGAAAATACAAAAATATTATAAAACTAATCTACAGTAAAAAATATATCAAAACGGTGGATCACCGGCCGCGAAGCTAGGCTCAAGCAGCCGGTGACTAGGGTTGCAGACAGAGGAACTTCCTGACGATACGTGCCGAATCCAGGAGAACCGCTTTTTGGATCTGACCCTTGATCCAACTTCCTAGCGAGAGTCTCTTGAGATGTTTATCGAGGCTCTTCGCTATTACCCCGTTAACCGAAACGACTATCGGGACGATGGTCGCTGAATCAACATCCCACATGCTGACAACCTCGTTAGCCAAATCAAGATATTTACTGAGTTTATCTTTCTCAGCTTTAACGAGGTTAACATCATGTGGTATGGTGACATCAGCAAGCACCGCCCATCTTTCTAACCGGTCTATCAGTACAATATCAGGCTTATTTGCAAGAATAGTCCTGTCTGTAATGATAGACCGGTCCCAATAGAGCGTGGCACGGCTGTTTTCGAGAACTGGCGCCGGTATGTATTTATAGTATGGAACTTCAGGACCAGTAAGGCCATATCGGAGAGCAAGTTGTTGATGTATAATTTTGGCTACTTGGTTATGTCTGTGCAAGTACTGGGAGTTTGCAAGGTGCGAACAACCCGAAAGTATATGACGAAGGGTCTCCCCTGGAAGATGACACGCTCGACAGATATCGATCGTGCCATCTTTCATGATATACTTTCGGTAATTGTTCGTCTTAACTACCTCATCCATAATTGCACAGACAAAGCCTTCGGTTTCCCCAAAGAGGTCACCGAAACGTAGCCAGTTTACTGAGCTTAGGAGATCTACATCAGGACCTGTGAGGACCTTGTAGAATCTCCCATGCAGCTCTTTGCTTTCCCATATGGCCTTCCTGTCCTCTATACTCATCACTATAGGTTTACGCCAGTTCTCGTTAGCTAAGGAGAGAGGAGTAAGGTTCTTATCAACTGCAACTACGTCGCGATGCATTTGGTATTCGGCTTGATGGAAATAATTTCTGAGATTGCATACCTCACGGTTGTGTAGGGTCTTAGCACTTAAAAAGCCTCGACCGCCACATTTCCGTGGGATGTACAATCTTATTATTATTATTATTATGCTTGGTGATGGCGAGTATCAATTATCCGCAACTGCGCATGTACTGGGAAAAAAAATTTCGCGTAGCTCTGGTAGCTAACTGCATGTCACGTAATAGATTCCTCGCGCTGCGAAATTCTCTAAAGATTGTATTCGACCAAGACATCACAATGGAATGCAAAAGCAAGGACAAGTTATGGAGGGTACGTCCACTCATTGAGAGAATTAGAACCGGATGCCGCGCACAATTAAAAGAACAATTCTTGAGCATTGACGAAATGATTATTCCTTTCACCGGGAATTGTGGCATTCGGATTTATTGCCCAGGAAAACCAAATCCAGTAGGAATAAAAGCGTTTGTGCTGGCCAACCCTAATGGCATGATATGTGACTTTCATATATATGAAGGCTCAACGACATACCCAGAGTTTGAGAACACAAATTTTGGTCTAGGAGAAAAAGCTGTTCTTGTCCTAACTGAAAATCTTGTGCCTGGACACATTATATACTGCGACAGATATTTCACAAGCGAGAAATTAATAGACGAGCTTCGTACAAGGGGTTTAGGTTGTACCGGCACCCTAATGAAGAACCGCATCCCCAAAGAAGTACGAGCTCTTCTACTCAGTGACAAAGAATTAAAAAGACGAGGAAGGGGTACGTCACACGTTGTCGTTAGAAATGACGATAAAATATCTGTCACTAAGTGGTTTGACAACAAACCCGTTATTATGATGTCTTCGGTTGAAGCTCAAGAAGCACAAGATACGTGCCAACGTTGGTGCAAACAGCAAAGGAGGTATTTAACTATCAACCGGCCAAGATGTATTCGACAATACAATCAAAATATGGGTGGTGTCGATTTAGCAGATCGTTTACTAGCTGTTTGCCCAAACAGATATCGAACTAGAAAATGGACTCAAAGATTTATTGCTCATATGATAGATTTGTCAATCACGAACTCGTGGATTTTATTCAAAAGCGATCAAAGACGGAATGGCTCTAGAAAAATTCCTCAATTGCGACAATTCAAACTTCAGCTGGGTGAATATTTGATAGAAAAGTATAACCAAAGGGAGAATGAACCTGATGAAGAAAATGTTCAAGAAGTAGTTCCTCCAAAGAAGAGCAGAGGTATGCCAAGTGTCCCCCTTCCTTCAACAGGTCAGAGGACTGCCCATGCCAAGCACTTGCCAACTTTTTCGACGGTGCAAGGGCGGTGTCGCCTATGCCACGAAAATAAAACTTTTTTTGAATGCTCGTCGTGCAACGTACGCTTGTGCATCACCAAGAAAAGAAACTGCTTCGCAGCATTCCATTCAGCCTAACTGCTTCCTCTTTATATTAATAATAATTGTAAGCCTAAACACTATGTAAAACTGTTAAAATAATAAGTAGCATTTGTATTATTTTGTAATAAAAACTGATTTAATTGCCAATCGTTGTTTAATTCATTATCGCCCGATGTCTTTTTAAAAGTACATTAAATTAAGACCTACTAATATAATAAACGCCCGATGTCCGTTTCAAATGACGATTGATATTTGGTTTCTGTGTATGCATACCTAATCTGCATCATGCTAGTATTGAATAAAAATAATAAAAAAATCGTTAAACTGCCAATTCCAAATTAAAAAACGTAAATGTATGCTTGAGCGTTTATGACTTTGTTTGATTTGTCACTTTAAAAGTACGGTGGGCTTTTCCAATAATGATCATTATAAATGCTCGGGCTCTAGGAGGTTATATAAAGCTAAAACACCGATTACCCAGGCGTAAGTACCAGGACTTGCAAGACCTGAAAAGCGTCTTACCGCAAACCTGCCATTCATTCTACGATGAACTACCGTATAGTGGATAAGAATATAATTCTTAAGGTTTATGTACGAGTTCATAAGACAGGTTTATTTTGATTACTTTGCATTTCCTTTGGACATCCGTGACAAGTAGTTACTGGGTGCCTAATATGACATGTAAAACATGCACAGAGAGGTGGTCCGCTTGCCTGAGGTTGCGGGTTCGATTCCCGCCTTGGATAAGACATAAATCAACACAATATTTGCACGATCTGCAAATATTTGTTCCAGGGTGTTTCGGCCGAATTTAAATATCAGTAGCTTAATAAACTGCCACAGAGATTATTCCTTTCCCTCTCACACTAGTGAGTAATCCTTGTTTTCTTTCTCTTTCCCCCTCCCGCGACCTATACCTACCTAGGAAGAAAAGTAAGATGGCGATTCTACTTGGAACTGCGTAAGAGCTCCTTCAATGTGAACGTTGATATAAAATATATAAATCAATAAATAAGGTTCGAACCTCTCATAAACATTATAAAATTAAGTGAGTGATATACCAAAATTGTGAGTGAATACTGGAAGCTATCATCAAGACATCTTGGACATCAGAGACAACCAGGTGGGTCCTTTCATTCTCCTTCCTTTCCTACATAATCTCTGTGGCGTTAGTAAAAAATATATTTAAAATGTTGCGAAATCATACCTAAAGAATCAGCGCTAAAACACAGGGTTCTCGGAGTTTTCTATGTATTATAAAAAAATATTGTATCTATGTGTAATGTTACTAACATTGGGATTTACTGCTATTGAATCATCTTCAAAGTGTATCTTAAACTCATATTTCTAAAATAAATTATATTTCTCATTTTTCAGACAAAAAAATACTGCCAGTGGAGTGTAAAGATACCGCCGACGTCTTGCTATTTTTCGACGAACTCTTCGATTCTATGAACAGCAATCATGAAAACTCAAGAAAAAGGACTGGAAAATTACTTTTAAGATCAGTCACACCAAATTCTGAACACAGTAAAGTATGGGTAAAGGCAAAAAGAATATTAAAATCGATGAAATTCGTCACTAAAGAAGGAAAGGAAGGTAGCGTGCCATCGGTAACGAACTGGTTACATACACTGGAAGGCACTGAAGTTTTGAAAGATAAGTTATTCAAAGAGCACAAAGTAAAATCATTCTGGATGCGTCACTTAAACCAGTATCCATTAGAGAATTTTTTTGGATGTATACGTTCACATGGTCATAGAAATGTATCTCCAACACCATCATCGGCTTTGAATCAGCGTTTGCTAGTTTATTGATTAACAATTTATCAAGTAGAGTGAGTGGGGGGAAGATGAAAAAAGGGGTAAGACAAAAAGTCTTCAATAACACCAGATTTATAGTACTTATTACAGTGCTGGCAACAGCGTTAGGGCCACCAATTTGTTACTTATCACAACTCAGTCAGCGGTTGCGGCTGAGAACGCCTGGTTGTGTGTAAAGTGCAATTTTCTAAGACAGTGTATTTTTCAGGATTCACAAAAGTGATTTCATCTTGCCCCGTGTCTTGTAAATTAAATTACAAGGCAGGTACGAGTGTTTAATTGAAACATCTGCCTATTATTTTTTGTACATATTTATGTTATTACTTCTAAATCTCTCTATTTCTCGTATTTTAGAATTTATTTCAACTTTTCATCTTTCCCCATTTACATTTAACGGGGTCAGACAAACATATCAAAGTTTTAATCTTGACCCTTTTTCAGATTTCATACTAAAAGCCAGTTGTTCTCAAACTGTATCTTTGTGAAAGTTTCAGCAAGAAAAATAAGAAATAAGAAAAAAATGCTGAAATTAGTAAAACAAATAAAACAAGAATAGGTATGCTAAGAAATGTGAAATAAAAATAGAAATAGAATAGAAAATACGTTAAAAATTACAAAAGTATAAAATAAACAATTATTTTATGGTGATGAAAAATAATATTTATATAGGTTTCATGTGAAATAAGAGAAGTTTTCAGTTTTTATTTGATTTTTCATTACAAGATAATATTTTTTTCTTCAGTCAAATCTTATGCAAATTGGCTTGCAAAGTTTGAGAATCTCTGCTTCAATCTTCCCCCAGTGGGGTAAGTTCGGAATATATTTTTTTTTTAATTTGCTATATCTTTGTTAAAAATAGGTATTTTGGCACTACAGTCAGTTACAACTTTTTAAAAAGGACCATAAACTTTGCCTAAGACCTGCCTAAGACACGTTTTAACGATTTTAGATTTTTATTCGATCTTACCCCGTCACCTTTTCATCTTCCCCCTGTTTCAATTAAGTAAAATTAATATTTCTAATTACAGTTTTCTACTCTTTGGACAGCTTTATCAGGCTGTTATTGACATATTATAAAAATGTAGTCTTTACCCTTTACTTATGTCTAATTTACTTTTAGCTAAAGTTAATATCTATTCTTCTACATGAATTCAAAAACAACACTGACCATCTCATCAAAAAACCGTTCGATCTTGCCCCCACTCACTCTATATCATTCCGTAGGGTCAAACTGCTAAGAAGATGACTGTAACATTTTTCAGTCAATGGACTGCTTACTAAAAAAAGATTTAAAAGCAATTGCAGATGTCAAAGAAATAGATTTTAATGACATTAATTGTGAAATTATAGATTTTAATGACAAAAAGAGAAATCCAAGAATTTTAAGCCAACTTAGCTATGTAACCGGTTATGTATTAAGAAAGGCAAAACAAAAAGTATTTAAAAGTTGTAAGACTTGTAAAGAAATTTTATTTAATAATAATGAAACAGAGATAAATGAGTATATAAGAATTAGAGAGTTTTCTTTCATAAAATCACTCACCTACCCATCAATAAATGCATTGAAGCTATTTTCTGCCATACAAGATGTACTTTCCACCATTTTAAAGGAAAAGAGTGATTTGTCTCAAATCAAAACTAACACAAAAACTATTTTGTACACCATCGTCGATTTTAACTTTTTGACTTGCTAAGACTTGATTTCTGTTCTAGATTTATTATAAATATAAATATGTCGTGATGTAAATTATGTTGTTAAATGGCACAAGGACAGAAAATGCCAATTCTTTGATTGATCATGCATGATTCAATCAAAGAATTGGCGCTCGAATATTCTAAGAAAAGACATAAATAAAAATGCAATACTATGTATGCAATGAGTTTCATTTTTATACCCAAAAACTCTGAATAACTGTATTCATCTACGTTAGTTTTCTCTTCACTGTTAATTTCCCTTTACTGTCATAAACGTGAAACCGTGTTCAGAGGAAACAGTAGATGAATTCAGTAGGTATAATAATAAATAAGAAGGAACCAAAATAGTTGTAGCGACATCTAGCATGATAAGAGCTGAACTAAAATGAAAAAATGCAATAACAAAAATTCTGAGTGCAAAAAGTAGATCACGTGACCATTATTCCTAGATCGCGCAAGCGTTGGTTTCTGTAACATCTAGCCTATATAGAACTTTCCGACATCAACTGTCGGTCGAAAGACCCCGGGTAAGTGGGCCAGATGGGCCGACCCGGTACAGGGAAGATCTTCTCCTGTAACTCTTAGGGGGGATTTCACCTTTAACCCCCAAATAGTAATAAAAGCAGTGTGTATGTATACCGTGTGCTATATATAGGTATACTACTATAGGTATGTATGTATACTAGCTATAGGTATGTACACAGCCGGTTGTAGTTCCTAAAATTGTCAATAGATGGCGTCTTACTGTTATAACGACTGACTACTCTATTCTCATATTAAAGGCCCATTTACATGATGCAAGTTTCTTGCCTGTTGCATACAATAATATTGAAGCAATAAATGACTTGCATGGTCTAAACAATTAATTGTATAATAATATAAACAAAATTATTGCTTTCAATTAATTGTATTCAATTATTGCTCTTGAATATACAAGAAAATGGTATCATGTAAATGAGCCTTTATAATGTACTCTGTGCCGAAGCCTAACTTCAACTCGGAGATATTTGGACAGTAATTTGAAAATTCGAAAATTGTATAGACTTTATAAATCAGAATGTGCAGCACCAGCAAAAGAGTCTTACTTTAGGCACATTTTTAACACTGAATACAATTTAGGATTTATATCATATCAGATGGTTGCGGTGGACAGAATAAAAACTCAAACATGATTACTATGTGCTGCAAATGGCTTTTGGAACATCCCTCGATCAAAAGAGTAGAACTCGTGTTTCCAGTTACTGGTCTGGTCATTCCTATCTTCCGGCAGACCGAGTATTCGGAAATAGTGAAAAAGTATTTCGTAAAATGGACACAATAGTAACTCCGAACCAGTATATGGATGTTATTTCACAGCAGGCAACAATTGTTAAAGTACGTAAAGATTTTACTGTTTAAGATTTCAAAAAGGAAGCCGAAACAATTTTGAAACCGCCTGGACAGTGGAAAGTTCAGTTTGCACAATGCAAAACATTCTATATAAAACAATCAAAACGGGTCGGAAATTTGCTGGTCCAGTCAGAGAGGTTTTATAAAACGCAAACGGGAAAATAGGAGAATGTTTGCCGGAAAAATAAAATTATGCGTATGATTGCTCCTGCCGAAATATGTACCTGTTAAAGCATTAAAAATAAGGGATGTGAAAAACCTACTATCTAGAAACATTATGGAGAAGACTGGCAAAGTCTGGAGGAATTAAGTTTTTATTCAAATGTGATAAACACCGTTGAAATTTTACCGGAGAACTAAAACGACACCGAAGAATGTGAACCCAGGGAAAAACCATCGCTTTTGATTGTTTAGCTAAAAAACTCATGATTTACAGTGCTGCAGATGCTAGTTTTTGTTTATAAGTAATTATAATTATGTATATCTACAAAATTATTATGTTCTAAAATAGGTTTTCTAGAGTTTTCTTGGGCAATTGAATCACTTTCATTCAGCCCTAGTTACTAAATCCATCCCTGGGATTAGGTTGGGATCAAACTTGGTTAAGGTCTGAGAAGTTGGCATTAAACATGGCTAAGTCCACTGCTTCAAGCTGTCAGCTTGGGATCAAAACTGGTTACGTCCAACAGTTTTTTACAATTTGTCGTATATTTTTGTTTTACGGGTATATTGAATTTAATATTAGAAACAGTGTTTTTTTCCCGTAATTCTAGAGTACTTGCTTAAACGTTCAGTTGTTGTAAATAAAAATTAAAAGTATTTTTTACTTCCTGTAAAATTAGTATCAATGGACGTAGCCAGTTATGATTTTACACCCCTGGTATGGTAAATATTTGTTTCACAAATTTATTTCAAACAGACGTAGGACATCCAATTCTTGAATTCCACTGCATCATTTACCAATAAGCCTTGTGTGCTAAGAGTGGTTTAACTCTAAATATTGAAATATTTGATTGGTAAACATTCTTTTTAAAATAATAATAAAAACGGATCTCTGAACTGTTGTTTTTTATTTTCGGATATCGTTGTTTATCTATCATCACTGCCGAAAGAGTCTCATTATTGTCGTAAGGATACGAAGAAATTGTATTTAGAACCGACATGGATCAGCAAAGAGCTCAACTGTACACAGCTTATCGAAATGAGATTTGCAAAATTGAAAAATTAAGACTCTTAAGTGTGGCTTCACTTCATAATCTATTTGTTGCTGCTGAACTTGTCTTTATATAGACCAAAGAAAGATTTGTGCGATATTTGCGAGGGTTTTAAAACTAAAACCATTTCTTACGATTCATACAAAGAACACATTGAAAAGAAAGACGAGGCTAGAGATGAGAAGAAGGATAAAGAATCCAATCATTTAGTTTGACCATGGATTTACAGCATATACTTTTATTACTAATCTTGCGCATATTTGATAACTTTCCGTGCACGTAACGTAATGTTAGGTACGTGTTGGTGTCTCACAATCAATTGTTTCTTCTGTCTGGTATATAGGATGGGTCATTGTTGTCTCCAGAGAGGTATTCATCACTACAGGAATTATTAGTGTCATTTTTCAATTCCTCCTCACAGGGTTCCTCAGGTTATCGTGTCTCAGGATTGCTGTAGGATTCACCAGGTATGTATTTGTCGCAGTCAAATTGTATAATCCGACGTATTACATTACGGCTGGCTGTTATCAAAAAAAGGGCCGTTTTGAAATGCGGCGGTTTAACGATTAGCTGTATTGAACGCGGCTGAATAAAAAACCGCCGGAATGGATTGGGCGCCATACGTCGTTCAACACGGCTAGCCATAATGTAATAAAGCGAGAGATTAGCCGCCTCTTTGACAGTTTTAGTTCCGATTCTTAACACTCGTGGCGCTGCCTGACATAACATAGCAAACAACGTGGGATACAGAAAGTGTGTTGCTAAATTGCGAACTTATGATTGAATTAAACAAAGAAAACGTGTTAAATATTTGGCTGAACAGTGACTTTTAGAACAATTTTCAGATGTTAAACGTACTTAATATGTAAAACGGCGGATATACAATCCGACTACGACATATATATATATATATATATATTATGACTCCCGCACACGGACCACCGGCCACAACCACAAAACGTCACTACCGGCATATTTTCTGTAGTTTTCATACATTTTATATGGACTCGCCGCACACGGTTGATGCCGGTGGCCGCCACTTTGATCGTGAGATGACAAACGCATCACTCCCAATTAGGACGCCGCCTATTAGCTGAAGCTCAAGGGATCGCCGACGCTTTAGAAGTTGACATAACAATGCCACGCATCGCGAAGAGACAGACGCATCGTGCAAATCCTCCGGCAGAGAGTCCTACGCAGTTTTGGAAACGATCTTTGATTATTCCCTACCTATACTCGCTAATTATGTCACTGGAAGAGCGTTTCTCGGAGAAAAACTTACCGGCATATTCTTTGATTTCGTTGCACCCACACATGTTGCAAATGAAAATCAAAGAATTTTTAAATAAACATAGGCCTTTTGCGCATTTTATAACCTAAGTAGTGGTTTCTAGAGCGAGGCTGAACTTTGGTACCACTTGTGGGAAGACAAAAATATGACACTGAATGTTCTAATAGAACTCATAAAGGATACTGAAATGTTTTACCCAAGTATAACAACTGCGCTTGCCGTTTTACTGGTGCAACCGTGTACGACCTGTACCATAGAGAGGTCTTTCAGTAAAGACGTGTAAAGACGTGGCTTCGCTCCACCATGAGTGAAAAACGTCTCAGCAGCGGTCTCTGTATGCTAAGTGTCCGTAGGATGAGGATCGCTGAAACGAAAAAGAAAAAGTTCTGAGGAGGTTCTGCCAGAACCCACGTCGGCTTCTCTTAAAATAATTATAAAAATGCTGGGCAATCCATACATCATCAGCTAGCCCCAAGCTAAGCAGAGCTTGTGTTATAGGTACTAGATGACTGATGTATTTAATACAATACATTACGATATTTTTTACTATAGAGTGAGTGGGGGCAAGATGAAAACAGGTGTAAGACAAAAAGTCTTCAATAACACCAGATTTATAGTACTTATTACAGTGCTGGCAACATCGTTAGGGCCACCAATTTGTTACTTATCACAACTCAGTCAGTGGTTGCGGCTGAGAACGCCTGGTTGTGTGTAAAGTGCAATTTTCTAAGACAGTGTGTTTTTCAGGATTCACAAGTGATTTCATCTTACCCCGTGTCTTGTAAATTAAATTACAAGGCAGGTACGAGTGTTTAATTCAAACATCTACCTATTATTTTTTGTACATATTTATGTAATTATTACTAAATCTCTCTATTTCTCGTATTTTAGAATTTATTTCAACTTTTCATCTTTCCCCATTTACATTTAACGGGGTAAGACAAACATATCAAAGTCTTAATCTTGACCCTTTTTCAGATTTCATACTAAAAGCCAGATATCCTCAAACTGTATCTTTGTGTAAATTTCAGCAAGAAAAATAAGAAATAAAAAAAATATTGCTGAAAGTAGTAAAACAAAAAATAACAAGAATAGGGTATGCTAAGAAATGTGAAATAAAAAAAGAAATCCAATAGAAAAAGAAAATACTTTAAAAATTACAAAAGAAAAAATAAAGAACTATTTATGGTGATAAAAAAAAATATTCATATAGGTTTCATGTGAAATAAAAAAAGTTTTCAGTTTTTATATAATTTTTCATTACTTAATAGAAAATTTTTTTTTTTCTTCAGTCAAAACTTATGCAAATTGGCTCCAAAGTTTGAGAATCTCTTCTTCAATCTTCCCCCAGTGGGGTAAGTTCGGAATATATTATATTTTTAAAATTTGTTATATCTTTGTTAAAAATAGCTATTTTGGCACTACAGTCAGTTACAACTTTTTAAATTACTTAACACTATAGACTTAGGACCATAAACTTTGCCTAGGACCTGCCTATGACACGTTTTAACGATTTTTTGAGATTTTGAGATTTTTATTCGATCTTACCCCGTCACCTTTTCATCTTCCCCCTGTTTCAATTAAGTAAAAATCATATTTTTAATTACAGTTTTCTTCTTTTTGGACAGCTTTATCAGGCTGTTATTGACATATTATAAAAATCTAGTCTTTACCCTTTAATTATGTCTAATTTACTTTTAGCTAAAGTTAATATCTATTCTTCTACATGGATTCAAAAACAACACTGACCATCTCATCAAAAAACCGTTCGATCTTGCCCCCACTCACTCTACATAGAAAACACCCAGAACCCCGGAACAAATATTTGCAGGTCGTACAAACATTTATCCCAAGACGGAAATCGAACCCGCGACCTCATGCGTCGCTGGCGGACCATCGCGCCACATCGGTCGTCGATTACTTTAGATTAAATTACGGTCTTTTAGATATTACAGTGCCATCAAAAGACCACAGGTAGGTAAGTTAATATTTGAGCTACCTTTAGACTGTTTGCAACCGTCTGCAGTTAGCTCAATAGTTTCAATAAAATTGTACCTACTAGTTTTAATTTTTTATATTCCTTGATTGTTATTTTCATTGGTAATAAAAATTATTATAGAAACCTGTATAAAAAGTTAATAGGTACCTAAATAAATAAACAACCTTTAATAACTATTGTGTTTACCTACTTACTAAACCTCAAAGTACTATCTACATATATCTAGACAGATATAAACCTTTAAAAATTTACTAATTGACAAATTGGCATGCGCCCAGAGCCCAAACGGCTAAAGTTAGAGACATTTTTGGATAGAAGATTTCATGTTGTAGGTAAGTGAGCAATAAAGGTCGCCTTCGCCTCCGCTCCGCCTCCGGCTTCTGTGTGTGGACACTTTAAGAAAGTGTTTTGGATAATTCGAATTATAGCTATAGATACTTTTGTACGAACAAATGGATCGGGGTAAGATCGTGGGTATAGGTTGCTCGTTACACATTCTTTTATACTGCCCCACCCTGAGCCCATGGCTGGCTACGCCCATGCACTTAAGTTATCTTCAGTAAGTTGCCTGAGCTCTCAGCTTTCATTCAGTCCCACCTTCTACCCTCTAGAAGATAGATTCAGTCTACTCAACGTCAGGAATAGAAGATTTTCATAAAATTGTTATGATCATAGTCGAAGACCAACAATTGCTGGAAGCTATATCCAGCAATTAAAGTATGAGGTTGATATGAATAATTTATAAATAATTATTACTAGTTATTTGATTTTTCTTTAATTAAGTCTTGTGTATTATTTAATTCCTAGCGACATATCCAGCTTTGCAAGGGTTTATTACTTATACAAATAATCCACACTCTAACTATTAAAAAAACCGAATCAAAATCTGTTGCATAGTTTTTAAGATTAAAGTACCTAAGGAGGTATACATACCTACGGAAGGGACAAGAAAACACCTGTATTTTCTTTTATAACTAGAGAAAGGAGAGAGGGTAAATTAGAAGAAAGAGGAGCTTTATAATGAACTAAGAGATCATACAAAGAAGGAGATAAATATCTAGGACAGCAGAACATCAGATGAGCAATTGTTACTTCTTCCAGACTTTATTCACAGATGGATGGTCCCTGACTCTTATTTTGCATAAATGAACAGGAGAAGAGCAATGACCAATTTGCATTCTAGATACTGTTGAAGAGATCTGTTATTCTTGTGTACCATGGCCGAAAAGGTATTAACGGTTGAATCTGATACAAGTGATTACTTTATATCTACTAGAACTGGACCAATACTAATTGGGTGTACATTCCCTCTCATAACATATCCCGAATTGGGATAATAAAAGGTATCCCTGCTGAGTGGACGCATGAGGAGATAGTCGAAGCCATCAGTTGCCCTTCAGGCGTAGGTCATATTTTCAAAACTAAAAGACTGAATAAAAAAAGTTGTTGTTAACGAGGACACCTGGGTTCCTACTCAGACGGTAGTAGTCACTTTTGATGACCAAGTCCTGCCTAAGGAAGTTTCCTGCTACACATTGTTACGAGTGGAACAGTACATTTATCCCACAATACAATGTTATAATTGCTGCAAGTTTGGGCATAGGTACCAAAAACCAATGCCGATCAAAGCCCAAATTCAGAAGCCTTGTGTATGTAGTTCTGGTCCCCACTATGCTACAATAAGTCTTGCCCAGAATATGTGAGGCAAGTAAACATAAAACATCACATGTCAAACCACAACATTTCTTACATTGAGGTGGTAAAAGCTGTACCTCAATGGAAAAAGTCATTTGTGGATGTTCTTACCACTCCATCACACCTGAATAGCTCATTGAAACCAAGTAGCTGTCAACTTATCACCCAAACCCAAACCATTTCATACAGAAAATCTATTGCATGACCTGCTCGTCCTCGGCAGCCATGCAAGGCTATGATCAGAAGTGCCATGCAGAGCTAATAAACTCCCTGGCCATTCCTGCTCCTGGTAATGGCTGTGCTATTCAAGGTAAAAACATCCTAGTAAATCCATCCTATATATCCTATCCTAAATCTAATGAAAATGACATTAATATCTCACCTGACACAATCACCAAACTCATTTCATCTCTGACAAGCATTTTCCTTCAAGCAAAGATTTACCGAACCACGTTGCCATTAACATGATAAACACAATTTCTATAACACTAGTGTTATTGGGTGACTTCAATTGTCATAATCAATTGTGGGGTGATCCTACTGACCATCCTTTTAGCTCAGACGACAGAATAGTTCTGTCGTCTGAGCCTTTTAGTTTCCAACTCTTAGATATCTTAGAGGATTTTAATTTGTGTGTATTGAATGATGTTTCTCCTACACGCAGAACTCCTCCTGGACCTATTGATAGCTTTGTTGATTTATCTTTTTGTTCCTCCTCATTAGCTAGTCTTTTATCTTGGTCCAGGTCATCATATTCATAAGGTTCGGACCATTATCGTATAATTGTTTCATTTCCTATCAAAATACAGTAATTCCTAACCTTCCCCCTCTACTTCCGTTCATAATAAATAAGGATAAGCGGGATTATTTTTCTTTTAAACATGATGAGAAAATAGAATCTCTTTCCTTGCCCAATATTGTTGAAGCTGCTGAGATTAGTTTCAAAAAAAAGAATTAATCACTATAAAATTCCATCACCTCCTTGGTGGGATGCAGACTGCACTGATGCTATTAACCGTAGGAAAGCTGCTGAGCTTGCCTGCGAACTATAACTTCTCTAATAGAGGAACAGTACCTACTCAGTCAGTAGGTACTAGTTTATTTATTCAATTCTTTTTACAAATCTGTTTGTCTGAGGAAGGAACAAACAAAACAATATTTATTCAATCAATTTTTTTTTCTATATTCGTCCATTTAGGACAGGCGAAAGCCATACTGCCTTATTGAATCAATAATCAACTCGAACTTCAACTTCTTGATTACGGTTCTGCGTCCGGTTTGACGTTACCGTTTTTGAGAACAGCACAAGCTTTTATTATTATTAGATAATGATATTATACTTATATGCAATATAATAATAATAATAATATGGCGAAGGCTTTGTCTGTGCAATTATGGATGAGGTAGTTAAGACGAACAATTACCGAAAGTATATCATGAAAGATGGCACGATCGATATCTGTCGAGCGAGCGTGTCATCTTCCAGGGGAGACCATTCGTCATATACTTTCGGGTTGTTTGCACCTTGCTAACTCTCAGTACTAACACAGGCACAACCAAGTAGCCAAAATTATACATCAAAATCTTGCTCTCCGATATGGCCTTACTGGCCCTGAGGTTCCATACTATAAGTACACACCGGAGCCAGTTCTCGAAAACAGCCGTGCCACGCTCTATTGCGACCGCTCTATCATTACAGACAGGACTATTCTTGTGAATAAGCCTGATATTGTACTGATAGATCGGTTAGAAAGATGGGCAGTGCTTGCTGATGTCACCATACCACATGATGTTAACCTCGTTAAAGCTGAGAAAGATAAAGTCAGTAAATATCTTGACTTGGCTAACGAGGTTGTCAGCACATGCTGACAACCATGGATGTTGATTCAGCGACCATCGTCCCGATAATCGTTTCGGTTAACGGGGTAATAGCGAAGAGCCTCGGTAAACATCTCAAGAGACTCTCGCTAGGAAGATGGATCAAGGGTCAGATCCAAAAAGCGGTCTCCTGGATTCGGCGCGTATCTTCACGAAGTTCCTCTGTCTGCAACCCTAGTCACCGGCTGCTTGAGCCTAGCTTCGCGGTTAGTGATCCACCGTTTTGATATATTTTTACTGTAGAATAGTTTTATAAAAATTTTGTATTTTCTAAAGTAAAAAATGTATTTTTTAATGAGAATTAAAATAAATAAAGTGTATACTAATATAATAATAATTCCGGACAGTCCACACAGCATCATCTAGCCCCAAGCTAAGCAGAGCTTGTGTTATGGGTACTAGATGACTGTTATACTTAATACAGTACATTACATAGATAGATATTTTTTATTATATATAGAAAACACCCAGACCAACAGAACAAATTTCTTCAGATCGTGCACAAATTTGTTCCGGGGCGGGAATCGAACCCGCAACCTCCTGCGTCGCAGGCGGACCTTCGGCCACCGCGCCACATCGGTCGTCGAATATATATCTTACTTCTTACTATTACTATTATAATAGATGGGAAAGTCTGTGTGAATGTTTGTTCAAGATAATATCCATAACTACTTATGTTATTTAGACGAAATATCGTCTGAGGGGTTATATTTAATAATGTACCTACCTACGACTAATAAGTATTTCTTTTGCTGAGTTTTCAACCGAACCTCCCCTAAAAGCTTATAATAAATTATACCTTAAAATTACTACCATTGGTGTATCTAGGCATATTCTCCAGGGGGCCCAGGGGCCCATATTAACTGCCCGCCGTTTTCGTAATAATATAAACATGGGGGCGTCCATAAATTACGTGAGGTGTTTAAGGGGGGGAGGGGGTCGAGTCAAATCTCATCTAATCTTACGTTGGAGAGAGGGGGGGTCTCGGCAAATATCACGCAATTTTTTTTCTGATTGAAACAAAAAAAAAATTATACTATTTTGTTCCATTTAATCCAGATTGTACATGCATAAGATTTAATCTTAAGCGTAATCGTAATACGATAAAGATCATTCACTAATTCGTTCAATAGAAAATAATTTCATTCATACTTCGACGTTATACATTTACTTACTGTCAAACCACCATATTTGTTTTATACCAAATAGCTCAATTCAATCTGAATTCACGGTACAGTGTAGCCCGTCCTTTGTTTTCGCATTTGCATTGACGGGCACGAAGTTGTTGCTGAATATATAGACCCGAATAATGACACTTCCAGCGTTCCAGACCTGCCAGGCGAAGAATGGTACACTGAGCACGTTAGAGAGAGCCAATATTTACTCCAGGTACATTGGCAGTTTGTTTATATCAAATTTTTATGCGTGCCTATTTCATTTTTTTTTATTTTTTAACGAGCACGAATATTAACAAATTTTTATTAAGAGTTACAAAGGGAAATTGTTATTAATTTTTTCTAGGTTGTAAAATGCGATGACCAGAAGTGCTGCAGCCCACGCCGGAGTGATCTGCATATGATTCTTCACGACCGTTTTCTGCCACCTCCGTACCCTATCACTCAAGTTGATGGACATTTGACAATTCCGGACTTTAAAGAGCATGACGGAAAGTCATTTGCTCCATTTCTAATACGCCACTGCCTACCGATTCAACCGCTGAATGCCTTCATCCGCACGCCTTATGATCTCTATTGCCCAAGTGTACGTGATGATTTAGAGAAAAGATGCTGCAGTACATGCGGTATTTACTTTGCATCTAGCACAAGAGCTGCAGACAGAGCACAGACGATCAGCCCACATTGCACCAGCTAAGCAAGCGCGTATGTTCCGAAAAGTGCGACCCACACGGATTGTCACAAGACGAGCTAATGAATTACTTTGTGCAAGTGCCAATGGCTTAGAGTGGCTAGATCAGAACGAAGTTGAAGGATCAGATGATTTTACTGAAAATCATATGGACATGTTGGTTCCAATAGTCTCTCTTGAGACCGTGCATGATTCTCCATGGACTGAATTAGAGTAGATACTCTTTTTTAATCTAAGTAGTTACGATTTAAGTATTCTATTGTTAAATTTTTATTACACTTATAATTAAACTCTCAGCAACATTGATTACTAGTCGTAAATAAAAGCACGAAGCAAATTTGTTTTTTTCTTTTTACAATAACAATCCAACACGTTTACGTAAGAAACTCACATTTTGAAAAATCTCACGTGAGATTGGGAGATGGGGGAGGGGGTTGAATAAAATCTCACGACATCTCACCAGGGGGGGAGGGAGGGGCAGAAAATTAAAAAAAACACCTCACGTAATTTATGGACGCCCCCCATCTAATACCAGCTAGTCAGGGGTCACGTGACACTTGGCCGACTTCTGAACGAAAATTGTCTGAATAAACCTAAGATCAAGTAGGTACCTTACGTTCCGTAATATATGTCCTCGAAGCTGGTGCATGTGATGGGGCCGGCTGTTTATAACCGTCTCCCATCTACAATGATCAGTGTTTCCTCAACGCAATCCTTCAAAACTAAACAAAAGTTCTGGCTGATTGATCAATGTCATTATTCATTTAATGAATTTTTTGACATTTTATAATTTATTTATTTTTAATTTAATATGAATTTAATTATTATTTTATTGTTTTATACTCTTATTTTTTTTGCCAATGTATATTTGAATATATACAAATTAGGTAATTATTAATTAAATTAGAAATAAGAAAATGACATATAACACAAAAAACGTTATCAATAAATAAACTGAAACTGAAACTATAATCTTTGGTATAAACCTTAGCATGAGCGAGTGTCCATTTGACATTTCTATCCAGTTTATGTCAATTTAAATAATTCTGTTTACGCTGCGATAATTGAGCTTTTTCTGAACTGGTCAAGAATTTTGGTTAAAAAAATATCGTTTTCGGCATTTTACCTCCATAAAAATTTGTAAAGACTTAGAAATATTTGAGTTCTTGGATAGAACCTACGTATTCTCTGGCTTGTCCCTAAAGATATTGTACCTATACCAAACGTACTAAAATGAATCTTGTTTGTCCCGACTTACTATCGCTATTTCTTTATCGGAGTTCAAAAACTCCTATAGTTTCTTAAGCTGACTAAGACAACCGTCGTCGCCTAGACTTATAATCTGACAACTAAAATAAATAAAAGCATTGTAAATAAATAGTAAATTGAAATGGTACAAAGAACTTTATCGCTTTAAATCTAAAACATGTAAAATAAGCAGGTAAATAGGCCAAGTGCGAGTCGCGACTAAGTAAACAACAGTAGGCAAGCAACCTATACAAATTTCATATTGTTTCTTTTCTTTTTTATTTACAATATGAAATCTATAAAAAAAATCGCTTTTGTTGTATAGAAACCCACTTAAATATTTACTTTATTTTGTTTGTAGTGTTTATTATTATATTGTTATAGCGACAACAGAAAACTGTTCTTGAGATACAGCCTGGTGACACACAGACGGACGGACAGACACCGAAGTCTTAGAAAAAGGTTCAGAATAAGGGTTTTGACATTTGGCGAATAAACGGCAGTTACATGTTTTTTTTTATACGTAATAGCACTAAAACCAAACTTAATCCTATACCTAGTTGCTTATTTTTGGTAAAATCATAATAAAAAAACATTGACTAAGATCCTTTGAAATCAACAATGAAAGTGTAAGCATAATCATAAAAACAGAAAAATGTTATTTATTAAAAAATCCTTGATCACAAGTTGATTCTCTCGGGGTTATAATCACTCCCTTTCGGCATAGGACATACCTAATATCAGATCCTAACTCCTAACGCACCAAAATTAAAGGAAGGGGTTGCAGGGACTAGAACAGGGGCCTTGTGATTGGCTATTTCAAGGTCACACTAAAAATGTACTAATTGTGTACTCACTCACCCTAGGGTTGGGAAAGTTTCAACACAAATTAAAATTGGACGATAATTAATTTCGATTACATGTTAAAAAAATACACGTATATTGAATTTTTTGTAATGCCGCCTTAGTTCCTACTATTAAAAACGTTAAATTTGTAGATTTCAAATTATATTACACTGTTTTTACTATAGGGAACGATCCGTCGTCGGTCGTGTCTTAATGTTTCTTTCCATTTTGTGTCTTCCGAGTTCTGGGACATGCAGGAAACCTTAAACAAGATAATTCACACAGTTAAAACCAAAAAAAAAGATTCTAAAAATATCCAATTAATAATAATAAAATTATTTTTTTAGTATCCAGTGCTCATTAAATTTTATTTCCGTTTTGATTTACCTGAATGCTGAATGATGAAACTATGAAATTTTTGAAAGATGAATTGGATTCCAACCAGTTACAATAAAGTTTATTTGCTATACCTTGGCTATACCTATATGGTAAATAGAAAAACGAGCCGAGCCAGAGACTCCTATTCGGGAGTGAGTGTTTCCTTGTCTACTACTACTGGGGTACCAGCAACAGCAGCAGTAAAATATTTTTCCATGTAGTAGAACTTAATTTAGTTTTATGTTCCCTGTTCTCAAAATATTTATGAATTAAAACAATCATCAATCATTAAATCTTTATTGCACACCAATAAAATTATACACAAAACTTAACACTAGAGGACATGTACAAAGGCGAGCTTAACTCTAAAAGAGTTTTCTTACAGCAAACCTTGGTGATTAAGAAAATTACAGTGAACATGGATAGTAAATAAGTGTACAACAATGTTAAGCTTATATAATTAATGAATTTCATATAATTTGTGTAATTTAAATCATAATTAAAAGTGTTCGGAAAAAGGTGCACTAAAATACCTACGAGGCAAAAAGGTAGACCCCTTACTACCTCTACAATAATTTTAATCGGCCCAATTGGAACAATTTTCGAAGTAAGTATTTTTAAAATTAATGTTTATAGTATTGTGAACTAATTCAAATTATTTTTCAATTTCAATGATTTTACGAAATGAATAAATAATATAAAATCGTTTTTCCTTTAATTTGTAAAAATATTAAAAAATAACCATGTATGTAATGTAACTAACATTACCCTCTGCGCCTTTTTCCTAAAATTGTTCGAATGAAGAAAGGAAAATTCCTTCGTAACTTTTTTCAAAAATACAAATCGTGCGTAAAATACATACTCACAAAATTTCAAGTGCCTATCATTTACGGTTCAAGACATAAATTATCCTTGAAGAACCAAATCGTGTGGAGAGCCTAATAGAGCAGGACACACTCCCTAAAGGGCTCTCTCGCTTGGCTCGCGGGTCATCCGGGAGTGCGCAATTTAGTTATAAATATTATTATTATAATAATTATAAATTATCTTTGTAATACGAAGACAGGACGCTATGGTGCTCATTGGGGGAGGCCTTGGTCCAGTACTGGATTAATGTAGGTTGATAATGATGATACGAAAAAAATATTATGATATCAATTTGTAATTAGTAGTAGGAGTGTTTCCTTTGTGTTTATTTATTGTATACTAGCGACCCGCCCCGGCTTCGCACGGTTTTATTATACGTAAAAACCTTCCTCTTGAATCACTCTATCTATTAAAAAAAACGGCATCAAAATCCGTTGCCTAGTTAGTTTTAAAGATTTAAGCTTTCAAAGGGACATTATGACATAGGGACAGAGAAAGCGACTTTATTTTATACTATGTAGTGATTATATACATGCAGTAGTTATATCTGTAATTTTATTCCTCTTATTTTTATACTTCATAGCTTTGTGCAGGTTTTGCTAAGCTAAATTTTTTATTTTTATTATAATGTAGGTGGTGTAATGGGTAAATATTGTCCAAAATAATGTAAATATTGCTTATTAATGTGATCTAAGGCCGGCTTTACATCTGTAAGTTTTACTCACGTAAGCCATTTACGATACATTTTCAAGTTTATACACTCATTGTAAGTGACTTACTGTAATATTTTACTACTTTCGTAAATTGGAAAATTACGAATCTAAACGTGTTCGAGTTGGGTTACGGAAGCGACTCCCAGCTTATCGAATTAAACTGATAAGGCCGCCTTTACACCTGTAAGTTACATTCGTAATATTTATGTAAGTTACTTACGGTTGCATTTACACCTAAAATAAACTTACAGTAAATAATGGTCACGTAATTTTTGTGAGTTTTAACTTACATAAATAATTATACGCCCATTTACATCAGTAAATGAATTATCCCACACATATGCACACATATGCACACGTACCCACTAATCTAACTTGACTCTCCCAATAAGATTTGCTGGAAGAGAACTCTTTTTATGGATAAGCTCGCCTGTGGCATAACTTATCTAGTATTAAGTTTACTTATGTGTATTGTTTACTTGTGTACTAAAAAATTAAGAATTAAATTTCGTCATTACCTACCGCTGCCGCTCTTTTTTTCTTTGATTTTGCCACAAAGCTGTGAAAGTCTAAACGGGTCAATTTTGTTTACGGAAGCGACCGTAAACAAAATCGACCCGTTTAGACTTGTAATTTTCTAATTTACGAAAGTTGTAAAAAAATACAGTAAGACACTTACAATGAGTGTTTACACTTGAAAATTTATCGTAAGTGGCTTAGGTAAGTGACTTACGTGAGTAAAACTTACAGATGTAAAGGCGGCCTAAGATCGCCTTTACATCTGTAAGTTTTAGTCACGCTTTTCGAATGAAATTGATAAGTTGAGAACTTACAACAAAATTGTGTCCTCTAAACACAGACTAAATAAAACTGGACACCAAACGAGGTAGAAACTTTAATTACCGCTTTTGAAGCACGTCCCATACCTACTGTGGGACTATAAAAATAAGGACTACAAAACCGTGTAAAAAAATTCACTACATGTTTCACTTAGTGAAATGTTTAGTAATACCATGTAATACACCAGAGAAAATTGCACTTCTTTCAGTATTATTTATCTGTCGCCCTATAATGGATAAAATTATATATGTAGCAGCCGCTTGAACGTGGTGTCTATGAGAAAGCATTTTTATTACGTTTTAACTCGCAAAAATTAGGTGAGCATTATTTACTGTAAGTTTATTCTAAGTAAGTAACTTACATAAATATGTATTACCAAAGTAACTACAGGTGTAAAGGCGGCCATAGTGAAATGGTTATTACCATTTCATAGGAAGTAGTTTGAATATTTCATAGTTTGAAAGGACTATTTAGCCAAGAAGTGACAAAATTAAAGAAAGAAAAAAGCGGCAGCAGTACTGACGAAATTTTTGTTTCAAATTGGCGGTATTATTTGACTCGTTGTTTCATATACCTACTGATGTAAATTGGCGTGTCTTAATTTATGTAAGTTTAAAATTACGTGATCATTATTTACTGTAAGTTTGTTTTAGGTTGTACATGTAACCGTATGTAACTCTCATAAATATTACGAAAGTACCTAACTTACATGTGTAAAGGCAGCCTTAAAGTCGCCACACACTGAAGCCGGAGGCGCAGCGGAGGCGAAGGCGTGCCGGTTTTTCCTATTGCGCCGCACCGCCACCGCCTGCGGTGTGTGTGTAGGCTTTCCTATGATTCAATAGAATACAACTCGCACGACTTCGCTTCCGCTCCGACACCCCGGCTTCAGTGTGTGGAGACATTATTTTTTAAAATAGGATGTTGTGATGTTGTCATAAAACGGTCGTTGGCAAAATTGCGTCAAACCAGATGGCGAGCCATAATCAAGAAGTTGAAAAATACGACAAAATTTTACCGCATTTTGTTTGTGTTGTGTTCAACGTGCTAGTTTAGAGTATTTATATTCTCTTTGGAGTTCAAACTGTTCAAAGGTTGTGTTAGCTCTAATTATGCCAAGAAAAACATTTATTTTATCAAATTATTATTTGCTTATTATGAGTATACCTCGCCTATGTAGCCGAATCAGTTTACTTTGAACCTGAGTGCTCTACGTTTCCATGTGAACAAATTCCCACGTTGTATGGCCGTTGTATCCTTGTATAAGATGTACCTGTGTTGTGTTTTCATGATGGGTGAAACCGCGAGACGCAGCTTGTTGTGTATATTATCTTTAGTAGATGTTAGCATACATCAAGATACGTACCATAATTAATTTGGAATATTATTTGATCTTCGTTAAGTGCTCGATGTTGCAATGAAGACCTTGAGGGCCTAGCTGGGCTGCCACCAACATCTTCAAACCTGAAAAAAAGTTGTGATTAATTTTCCATTCTCTAAGATAAAAACTTGGCACATTAAATAGTAAGTAACTTACGTAGCTGGCGATGGGGGGACGGCTGGTGATGCGGCCGAGGTCCCCGCGTCCGAAAAAATGATGGGGCTCTCACCACCACCACCACCACATTCTACAAACCTGAAAAAATAATATAAGTCATTTTCCATTCACTAAGATTAATATCTGAGCATATTAAATAGTAACTTACATTGCTGGCGATGGAGGGACGGCTGGTGAACCGACTGATGCCACTGGGGGTATTGCCGACAAAAAAACCGCAGGATCTTCAGTGGACCTTGCTGCATCCTCTTGCTCACTTGCCGGAGCGGACGTCGAAGATTGAGACGGTCTATTTAAATTGAAATCACTACATAGTATATAACAAAGACGCTTTTTCTGTCCCTATTTCCCTATTTGACTGCCTAAATCTTTAAAAGGACGCAACGGATTTTGATGCAGTTTTTTTTTAAAGATTGATTCAAGAGTGATTCAAGAGGAATGTTTAAACATATCGCACCTTCGGTAGAACAAGGGCCTAATTGCCAAGTTTGTGATTTTACAGGAGAGACATTTTAAGATTTTTTTGTGATCAGAGTCAATTTATCTTCTTCTTCTTCTACCTTGAGGTCATTTCCTTAGTGTGAAATATACCTTATAGTTTTGTGAATAATGGCGTGCTCTCTACAATGCTTAAATATTTATAGTTTTAATTATTTTTATATAAATATAAAAATTTACCCACACTTAGGCCTTTGTTCCACCAACATTCTTAAAAAATAGTAATAATGTCCGTATTTCTCTTCATTTTTATGGGATGTTTTTCAATAAAAATACCAATTATTTAACTTCTAAATTATTTACTATTAAAGTTTTAACCCAAAGTTTAAAAATAGGGGGTAGGTAGTAAACCTACCCCCTATTTTTGTCACATAACTACCTACCCGCGGTCTGTGAGACTCTTGCAATATAATGCTCTTGCAAAGAAAAACTATGGCTTCTGGGTTTAAATTTGAATTAAAACTTCTAATTGTAGTAGTTTTAAGCATTTATTAGAATTATTAAAACATTAAAAATCAACATTGTTTAACATATAATTCAAAATTTACTCATATAGTCAGAAAACACCGAAAAAAATTAATATGTCTAGAAAATACGATCCAAGATCCAAGAAACATAATATAGGAACTTCTCCCTACTTACTTAGCTTAGTTCAATAATCAACTTATACATCTACAACGAAATATCAATAAAAAAATACTAATTTCACCAAAATTGCAAGTGATCAACTTCACAGTTTTTCGCGGCAGTTTATGCATGTCATTTTGGAGCACCCAAGGCAGATTGGTTTATTGCATTGAAAACACAAGTATTGGGTCTTGCGTTTCTTCTTGGGGTCACAAGTAGAGCAGGTCTTCCGACTTTCTAACCTATCTTCATCAGCACTTCTCCCTGCAGCAGACTCCTTCCAGCGGGATGTCGTCGTCGGATGATGATTGTGTTGACAAACCCGGAGGTGTATTTTTGGGCCTCAAAAAGTTACCTTCTTCCGTCAGCACCAAATCTTCTTCACCATCTATTTCAGAACTGGATTCGTGAAACTCTTCTAGCAAAAAATTTTCTCCAATATCACTTTCCACATCACTATGGTCTCCATTTGGTAAATAATCTTCATTTGTAGGGTCATCCTCTTACCAGCGCGCAATAATTTTTTCATTAGATGCCATTTTTCACTAAAACAAATAAAAGTATTTGTTAAAAAAACTCCCGTAACTACCTACCTGCTGTCATTTAGACCGCTCACAAAAGATTTTTACTCACCAGCAACAAACAAACGCAAGTGTGACCTCGACGAGCACAGACGCGGTACAGCGGTGTGCGGGGAGAAGGTACATGGACGCACGAAATGTTAAATGGCGCGTACACTTAGTTTTTCACAAAAATATGTTCACGAGTGTCTGTGAGACCGCGGGTAGGTAGTTAAGGGTTAATAGGAACCAACAGAGTCAATTACACTTAGTAGTTAACAACATTAAATTCTAAAGTCTTTGTTCTTAACTTAATTCAGTCTTTGCAATCTTAAATATTTAGAGAATCAATACTTTTAAAGTTATATAAAATATAGAGACAAAAACAAGACTATAGTAAATTTTCACTCAGATTTAATGGCAATCGAACCTATCTGAGTGGAAAATTCTAACAAAACAAAAATTTCTAAAATCAAAACAAGGTAAGCACAGTAATTACAGCTGCACTCAACGACGTTAATGTTTACTAAAACTACCACTAAGTTTTTTTTATCCTTACTTAGTAATCGTTTAAGCAATCATAAACATCTCTGAGTGCTGCTGTTAAATAATGTACCTTTTTATACAAAAAGTGTGATCGTTCTCATCTTGATTAAAATTAAAAATAAAAGTTTCAAAAATCTTAGGTATACGGTCCCTTACTGTAACTACTCATTCAAATATGGAATTGTTTCTTATTTATTAAACTAGTTGAGCAATTATCGTTTGGGCTACTTCCCATTTAGTAAGCTTCCCATTTGGTAAACCTCAAACTGTACCTACTAAAAAGTTGCGTTTGGTAAACATTTTATATGTCATACATTCAGTCCCATTTCGTAAACATTTAAGTAATGACATGTATTGTTTCCCATTTGGTAAACTTTCAATTTAAATGGGTACAGTCAAGTAAAAAATCAAACACGAAACTGATGATAATATTGTCACATATATTTCAATAAAAAAAATTATAGAGTAATACAAGCAACTCGTGATAATTGGTTCAAACAAATTTCCAATGATATTTTTTCACTTTTGTAATCGCCGAGTAGATTGTTAATTCGTATATCATTTTGGATAGACTTTTTTCTTCTTTTTGATATAGTTTCTTCATTGTTATAAAATCTGAAAAAGAAAATTGTGTGAATTAAAGAATATTGTACGTATTTCAAATTCAAATTCAAATAATTTATTTCAGACACCAGGTTACAATTTAGCTCCATAGTCCATATATCGTTTACACCCTATATTTGACGACCCTGTTGGCGTAATGGTCACCATGCCGGACTGCCACGCAGATCCCGGGTTCAATTCCCGGTACGGTCAACATCTATGTGATGAGCAAAGTTGTTAGATGTGGTCTGGGTGTTGGATGTATGTATTTATATGAAGTATTTAAGTATGTATATGTAGTACATCAGTCTTGTTGGTATTAGTAGGTATCCATATCACAATCTAATAAATAACTTACCATGGTACTAACCGGCCGAGTGTGAAATATTATATTATATATTATTATATTATGTATTTATTACACGTATCGCCTAAAAATACAGTTTATTGTAAGAAAAAACAAAAGTACCTTTTCAGAAGATTTTCATAATGTACAATATTTCCTGCTATTGTTTCGAAAAATAAAAGAGTTGATGGCTTTTTTCCAATTTTGCAATTGAAACTCCGATTCCAAGATTCCATAAGGTTTGTCGTACGGTGTCTTTGTGCGTAGCAGCACCAAATATTCACCATATCTTCATTTTCCAACCACTGATTCACAAAGTAATCATTGAATTCCGTTAAAGCTTTTTCTTCAAAACTGTAACAAAATGAATTCGTTGAAGATTAGTAAAAATACTTAAAATAATACCTACATTATGATTTCTGACGCATAAAATAAAGTATGTAGCGCCTTTCCAAAGCGGTGGTAGAAGAAAAATCCAGATCTAAACGCGTTCATTTAGATATTTACTGCAAAATTAATTTACCTTTGACTCATAACGTATAGCCAGCCATCGTTTATGTCCTCCCGTGGTAAATGTGCAAGAGCCATACATAGTTTGACGTGATTGTGAGATTCTTCATGTTGCAATAAGCCAAGAGATTTTGCCTTTCTTAATAGTGCTCTGCCAAAATGAACAAAACACCCTTTGACAATAATGTTTGGAAACGTCTTTTTTATTGCATTTATTGGACCTTTTTCGAAATCCAAGGTCATAATTTCTGCTGTCCACTCTGGTAAATGAGATTTTAGTTTGGAAAACAGCCTTTCATATGTAGTTTCTTCTTTATTTGTTAACACTGCGTAAAAAAATGGTACAATATTTGTTCCAGTTTCTGTACTTCCTATGTCTCCGTGTATAACGTAAAGTTGAAGAAACGGCTTTGCACAACATTTGAACGTTCCGTCTGCAAAGTAGTGACGGACTTCATTTAAATGTCCAATTGCGCTCTTTGAAGCAAACACAATAATTCTGTTTTCACCGTCGATCTCATCAAACAATAAATTGTCTTTAAAACGGTCAGGTACGACAATTTCTGTAGAGTTAGTGTGTTGAGATTTCTTGATGCCCAGTTGTCTATTTCTGTATCTATAAAAGCTGCTTTTAACTTTGTCAAAATTTGGTAATGCTTGTATAATTTCGTAACCATCATCTTTCAGCTTTTTAGTACAACTCCTGTATGTAGCTGGAATTGGCTTCAGATCGTCACACATGATTTTTTTACATTTTTCGATAGCTACTTTCACTTCATTTTTTTCAAAATTCGGAATGCAAGAATTGCAATGAGCAGTTTCTCTTAAAACATGGTTCCTATTCGAATTTAAAGTTACACTTGCCGAACACTCAGCTTTTCTATTTACACAGCGCCACCAACTTGAGTCCTTATTATTTTTCTGTTTATAATATTGATATCCACCACGTAATAAAATTTCACCGCCTCGTGCACTATTAACAATTTTTAATTTCACTGTACCACTAGAAGATCCCGCATCAGACATTGCAACGACCTTGCACTATGCATAACACGAGTAAACTGATAAGGAGAATCCTGTTTACAAATTGTAATAAAATTACGTGAACACCATTTATCTTGGCTTTATTCGACAAAGAAATGCAGTAGATAAATAAGTTTTGACATAATCGTTGACAAGGTTACCTAGGCAACTAACTACCTAATCTATGGTAGAAATGCACTATGATCTTATCCCAAAGAGTTCTCAAGTCATACCACCATGAACCCGCTCGGTGCTTCTTTTGCGGCACTTGGTATTTTGACAGACTTTATAACGTTTTTTTTACATGCTTCTTGATTAGCCGTTCTTTTTGACGATCGAGATTCTAACTCAAGACTTTGAAGCATTTCAAAACCAATATCTCATTTCAATAAGCATTTGACTCTGACTGTACCGCACTAAAATAATAATACAATCATGGTTTACCAAATGGGAATAAATGTATGAAGTAACAAATTGTTTACCAAACGCAACTTTTTAGTAGGTAAAGTTTGAGGTTTACCAAATGGGAAGCTTACCAAATGGGAAGTAGCCATCGTTTGCCATCGAATCACAATTAAAATAATCCACTATAATACTGTTCATAAAATCTTGGAACAATGTTCGAGGCAATTAACTGCCGAATGTCATCTCTCTTCCGATCGGGGATTGGTAACTTTTCGGTGTACAGCACATTCAGCTTTAAATCTTTTATATCTTTTTTGTTACCGGTGCGGCTTATTTTCACATTAGCTTCTGTCCAGATATCTGATTGATAGCTATATCTGAATTGGTACGTCTCTGAACTTTTAGCGAACTTAATGACTTTTAGCTCAGATAGTTTTATACTATTTCGATCAACGTCTTTGTTTAGGTTTAAATTCACTTCAACCGACAACTATTTCAGATCAAAGAATGAATCAAAGTTCATTTCATTGACAATAAAGCCGTTGCCTGTTTTTTTGGCGTTTCTTATTAGGCTTATGTATTCTGCTGGGCAGTAAATTGGTCCAGCTTTCTTTGCCCTTTTAATGTTCTTTTCGATTACAGAATGAACAGAGTCAGCTTTATTTTGCGTATGTCCTCTAATAAGGAACTTATGTGTGATTGATTTGATTGCCAGTGTATTTACAGCGTAAAAGAACATTGCAAACACGAACCTGAATGAAAAAAGAAAGAAGTTAGTAAATTGTGACCACCAAAAAATTAAACAACTTCTGATTAAAAACAACTACAATCTACATACTTGTTTTTTTGCTGCCCGCAGCAATTGTCGGAATAGAATATTATGTCTTTATCGGGTTGGTTGGTAGAAAGTTCCTCCAAAAACTTATAAACGCACGTTCCTATTTCATTGGCACCACGCTTTGCCAGACCTTCGTGCCAAAAAAAGCAAAATGTATTATTTTCATTCAAATTTGAAACCTGAAACAATGATTAAAATTAAAAAATATAATAGAATTCAACCTGTAAGCTTACCATCAATCAGTACTTTATTTAATGCGTATAAGCTTCTAGCTTCTGCCCGTGGTTTCGCTCATGTGGTACCTGGATAAAACATAGCCTATAGCACTCCAGGAGTCAGTGAAATAATCTTTGGATGTTTGTCGTGGCTAATCTCCGCCTAATCTCGCCGCCCGGAGATTAGCCACGACAAACATACAAATATTTATAATATTAGTGTAGATTTAAGAAAGTAAGTACCTAAGCTATCTTTACCTACCGTAAAATTGTAGCAGTTTAGCTTCGACTTGTAAAAAAAGGCTGACGACTGGCCAATTGGACATGGAAGGACAGCTTGTAGATCGAATTTGGCTACTATGGTATTTGAATCTGGTTGTTTACTCTGTTGTATATCCTTTTCAAGTTCTGATCGAGCCAAACGTTTTTCCTCCGTGTGTAAATTATGCTTATCCAATAGTGGTTCCTTGTCTATAGCGTTTTTGAATGCCTCACACTCATCGCATTGATCTTTACGAGGTGCGTATAAGCTTGATATAAGTTCCATATTTAATAATTCTTCTGAATCACATGCTTCAAATATATCTTCTAAGTATTTGCACAGTCTGGAAGCTGTGTGATTTAATAAATCTTGCAGTTGTACTTCTGCACAAGTTTCGGTTACACGCATAGATTCTTCCTTAGGATAGCAATCTTTCTTGGCTTCCTTAATTAGCGTATAACATGGATAAATATTCTTGTTGGATTCGTGGAGTGTTTCGTATTGTCTCTTAGTTAAATCACACTCAATGAAAAGAGCTAAAGCTTCTGTTGGTGAATGTTTTTTTACAGACTCGCTTTGACTTCCAGAAAGCCTTTTTTTAAGCTTTTTTGCCCTTGTTGGGCTGGCAGTGACTTCTTTTATAATCTTCGAAGCTTCTACATTTCCGGATGTTCTTTGACTTACACTTGCAGCATATGTTAATTTTTCAACAGCCACGTGCTCTCTAATTTCTTTTGTTTGTCGTCTCTTACTACGATCAGTTAATTCTTGAAAAGACTTCTTTGGGCGTCCTTGTTTTGATGTAGGTATTGTTGACCAACTATGTATTGTTACAGCACCATCTAGCCAGTTTTCATTTTTTAATAGAAATCTTGATTCTGTGTTATTTGCTGTAGTCCATCTTGACTTAAAATCTGACTTAAAGTGACTCAGATCCTTAGTTAATGTTCGAAATTGATTTTCCGGACATTTAGTGATCTCTCGCAGTTTTTTTTCCACATCCGACAATTTTTGATCCAATTTTCGTTCGCTGCTATCTTTAAAGATCATGTACAATGATTAAGGTGATCCGAGTTCCATACGTTTGTATTTTCCCAAATATGAGCGATGTGGACATAATTTAACAAATAAATAACTGTTTTTGGCTTTGTTATTCGTCATTATTTGCGGCAAATTGTGTTTGATTCATGAAAACACTCGGTATAATTAGATATAACGTGAAAATTTTAGGCCATTTCTATCAATGCGTGAGTGAACACGGATAGTGTCGTACGCCCGTTTACTTGAACTTGTGAGTGTGACGGCGGCGACGAAATCGCCATCTCTGTGCTATCTAAAGAATCATCTAATAATACCATAGTTTACGTTCTCAAAGCGTTTTTCCATCGTCCAAGTATTTATTCCCTTCTATTTTTGTTGCATGTCAAATAAGATCTAGGAAGCCTACGTGCCGTTCCCATGACAACAATAAATGACACTATGTAAACAGATAAAATGTTTGCTTATAGATACCAGTTTAGAGAGTTTTACGCTGGGGCCACACTACCTTACCGTCTACCGGGCTGTTACCGCAATAATTATGACATTAAATTACCGTTTAAATTACTGCATGAACTGGTGTGGTTACACTAGAGTTTACCTAGATATGTCAATAAATAAGGCGGTAAAAATATCACGTGCGTCGCCGCGCCGGTGAGCTCATATTGCACACTGGACAAACGGTAGTGGCCACAAACGCATTAATTACTGCGGTAATCTTCTTTGGTGTTGTATAACTTATGGCAATAATTATCGGCATATCACGATAGTGTGGCCCCAGCATTAGACGTGTCAGAGTGTATGCAAAGCATTTCGCTCATTCATCAGCGACGACCGATGTGGCGCAGTGGGCGAAGGTCCGCCTGCGACCGGTTGCGGGTTCAATTCCCGTGTCGGAAAAAAATTGTGTACGATCTGCAGAAATTTGTTCCGTTGGTCTGGGTGTTTTCTATGTATTTAGAAAAAAAATATCTATCTATGTAATGTATTGTATTAAGTTTATCAGTCAACTAGTACCCATAATACAAGCTTTGCTCAACTTGGGGCTAGATGATGCTGTGTGGACTGTCCGGAATTATATATTTTTTTTTATTTTATTGGACTAATCGTCACTTTTTACAGGAGCCAAAACAAAATTTTGAACATGATTTTTTTGAAAAAATGTTTTTCTTTCATTCATCACATTCATCATTGTTTTCGTAATTTTTGGCTCTATTTTAAAATAATGGTCGCTGTTATATCTATCACCCAACTTGATAAAAACTACAAAAGCCCTTTTTGCATTCAAATTTTGAAGCAAAGTTAAGATAATAATCCCAATAAAAAGAAATAAATATTGAAATGAAATGTTTTCAAAAGAAGATATACTTTATGAGAAATAAAACATTTTCTAAATTTTTTGAAATGTGGCCGTTTTGCATTCAATGAGCGATTTGTAAAAATGCCTGAACATTAGCTGGCGTAAAGAGCTAAAATAAAATAAAAATCAGTTGGTGTTGATAGTACATAATTGTTTCATTTTATTTTTGTCATACCGTTAGAAACGAGGTCAGGACCCTTTGTGGGATGTACGCAGAACAGTCTACCAAAGTTTTATATTACAATAAAATAGACTTAGGAAGGCTTACAATAAGTAATTTATGACAAACATGAATTTGTTTGTACTAGGTCTATGACATTGTTCAAAACATAAAGAATAAAAATGATAAAAATCAAAAATTTTGGTAGTGTTGAAGGGATTCGAGCCCGTACTAACGGGATGTATCAAAATTTTGTGGATATTTTATCATCAAAAAGCAAAAAGTAAATCAAATTTTCAGTGGTTTCGAACCCAGGTACGACTATACATCGTCGCACCATCGTCGACTGTTCGAACCGCTAGTCCAACGTGACATAATAAAATACGGTGAAAATTTGTATTACTTTTAATCTATTATAAGTGGTCGTAAAATCGGAGCTAAAATACCTAAGTACACAAAGAACAGAGTCAAAAAAAGTGGAGACTTCCTTACGCCAACAATTTTATTGTAATTTTATTATAATATTGGAACAACTTTCACAGTGAGTACATTTAAAATTAATGATTGTTATTGTGAACTCATTCAAATTATTTGTCAATTCCAATGATTTAACGAAATTAATAAATAGTGTGAAAAGTATTTTTTTTACCTATAATTTGTAAGATATTCCTTAGCTTATAAGCTAGTTTGTAAATAACATTACCCTCTGCGCCTTTTTACTTAAATTGTTCAAAAAGATAAAAGAAAATTACCTCCAATTTTTTTTTAAATGTAAATAGAGCCTGTTTTTATTCTTAAAAAAAACAAGAGTCGAAAATTAGTTCGTTAACTAGTGGTTTTATTGAATTAATTTTAGATGTAATTTAGTTATGTCCCGAAAACGGAACTATTGGTCCGAAAAATATTTAGTCCTAAGGCGTCTCCAATTATCTCTGTTATTTTTCGAACAGTAGTTATTTTAGTTCCACTGAATTTATAGGGTTTGCCTGTGTGAGTGACTCGTAGCGGCCGATCACTCACACAGGCAAGATCTTTTTTTGTGTGAGTGACTCGTAGCGGCCGATCACTCACACAGGCAAAATCTTTTTTGCTCTTCCCAAATACAAGCTCCATAGATGCTTTCAACACTTGAAAAATTGCTTGGTACATAAAAAACAACATCCCATTTGCGGCAAATATATTACAATTAAACAATTATGCACAATTTAATAAGAAAATAGTGAAAAACTTCAACATAGAAAATCAGCGCCATCTAATAGCGGAGCTATGCTTAGTCCTGGACCAGAAACAACCTTAAATCTTCTAGACATCTGAATTTCATTTGATACGAAACCTGAAATGAAAAACATTTTTTCAAACTACAAGAATAAATGACAAAAAATACCTACACAATATAAAAACTTATTAAAAAAAATGGTGACAAGATGGGTGACTTTTTCTATGTACATGATATGACAAAGATGTATGGTTAACTATAAAGAAAAAAATTCGCCCGATCGGACCCGGAACTATAACATTAACACTTTTTTTGTCAAAAAATGGACATAAATATTCATACTTTACTAAACGTGCTTGCCATCTCAATTATATATTAAATATCAATGAAAAATAGTATTATTTTAGCATTATAATTAAGTACATACCTTGAGCTTCGGTATCCATTAATATTTTTTCCACAAATTACCACTAATTACTCAGAACACAAACTGCAAAGTTGGTGATATGAACGTATCGAAACAAAAGACGCGTGAGCATTCGACAACGACTCAACGACTAGAGTCCAACTACCTGCTTCGCGAGCAGGGGGTTTGCAGCTATTGTTTGAAACCTGTTTTAGTTATCCGGTTACTGAGGTATGGAAACAGCACAAATTAAGTGACCAATACGATGTTTTTTGTTTTGGACTTATGACCGAATTTTGAGGTCGAATACTCTCCTGTGTGCGGCGGTAACTTGACAACTGTGTGACCATGTGCTTCAAGTAATTTATTTATTTTTTGCACAGGATCTTTGTTATTTTTTATTAATCGAATAATTCAGCTTTAAGTGCATTTTCTGGGAATGATATTCCTTTATAGTTTAACCATTCTTTCATTCTGTCTTTCTTGTCACTGTAATTTGGAGGTTTATTTAAACGTACACTGTGATAAGATGCATTATCCATCACAATCACCGATGTTTCGGTAAGATTGGGTGTAAGTTTTTGTGTTACCTACTTTGTAAAGCTCTCATTATTCATTCATGAAATGAAATTGAAATGAAATGAATCATCATGTCGTGATGATAATCTGCTGAAGTATTTTTACCCTTGTATGCAAGTAAACAGTTATCTACAAATCCGTTCCGGGTACCAGCATGTACGATAATATATCTTTCACCCAGGGAAATGGCTTTAGATGTGATTCCGACTATACAGCGTGTAAATAGACAACTATCGAAAACGAAGGGGGATGGCGAAGCACCTTTAAACTTATACAAAACAAAAATCCGCAGGCCGAAAAAAAAATTCCCCTCCTTCCACTTAGATCCACAGTCTTGATCCACATGTAGATCCGAGGATACTTTTTTTTCCTCTTCAATCCACCTATGAGGGGATCTAAAATTACTATTTCTTTTCTATTCCACTTGAATCCACAATCAAGAGGATCTAAAATTACAATTTTTTTTCTGTTCCACTTGAATCCACAATGAAGGGGATCTAAAAATATTTAATATATTTCTATGCCACTTCGATCCACAGTGGGATCTAGGTGGAAGGAGGGCTAAAAAAGAATAAAAAAAATATATTGTTCATTAAAAAATTCGCTCCTTGCCCGTGGTCCCGTTGACTGGACCACGGAAAAACTTTTTTTCCGTAGTCCAGTTAACTGTACCACGGAAGATTCTTTCATTCCGTGGTCCAGTTCATTGGATAACTGGACCACCGATAAAAAATATCTTCGCTGGTACAGTTAACTGGACCACTCATTTTGTGTGATTATGTGTAAGGAATTGCATAAGATAAGAACAAATGGACACTTATATCAAATTTGACACCTAATGTTAAAATTGACAGTTAATGTCAAAATTACAGCTAATTCGCTCGCCTTTCAGTGTGATGGTGGTTGCATTGCGTTGCAATACGACCCCACTCGTGCTGTCACACAAGTCTTTTTGAATAATACCTTTCCAAATTTTGACATTTAGTGTCACATTTAACGTTTGGTGACAAGTAGACGCACGTGAAATATATTTTCCGTGGTCCCGTTGACTGGACCACTTAAAATTTTATTTTTTCATTCCGTGGTCCAGTCAACGGGACCACCGAAAAAATAATTCTTCCGTGGTACAGTTGACTGGACCACCGAAAAAATATTTTTCCGTGGTCCAGTCAACAGGACCAGCTCAACTGGACCACGGGCAAGGAGCGAAAAAATTAAACATAAATCAAACAAAAAAATTTTATTATTAAAATTATAAATTACAAAAATAAACGTAAAGTTCTCTTCTCTTCACTTAAAAGTAAACAACTTAATTGTTAAATAAAAATAAAAATAGATAAACGAAATTTTCACTGTTAAGTTTATCCTGACAAAGCTTAGATATATGAATAGACCAAAATACACAACTTTTAATTCCGTACTTGATAAACAGAAGTGTAATTTTGTATTAAAATTTTAAAATAAATAATAATTCTTCTGTTAAATAAAAATGAAAAAAAATCATTAATCAACAAAAATAAACAAAAAAAAATATTTTTACTTCACTTGTTCTAAGAAGTGTGCAACTGTGATTTCTCCTGATATTAACTGGTTTTGACATTCTAAAATAAAATTATCATTATCAATGTTTGATTTTTTTCTCTTATTTACAATATTTTCTTTTATGCGCAAAAAGTTATATTTTGCCTCCTGTTTTAATATGCATAAAAAATTTACTAAGTTACAATATTTTTTTCCCAATTTCTTGTTTAGTTTTCTATTAAAACCTTCGATACAGTTATTGGTACGATGCCGTTCTTTTGCGATTGCCCACATCTGTGTGAAAAATTTGCTTTTGAACCAAAACCTTTTCATATACTTTTGAAATTGTATGAGTTTTGGGCAATCATTTCTTGCGATTTCTGTACATATATATATCCATCCGTCAGCTAGATAAGATTCCGGTGTTAGTGGTAAGGAGGCACAGAGTGCAACTATTCGTTTTCCACGTTTTGTTTTCAAAAGTTTCATCTCTTTTCCATGTTTCCATATATTTTTAACAAAATGGTAATAGCAACCTTTTATTTCGGCACAAGGAAAGACTTCACTTATTGCTGTGATAGTTGCTTGTTCAAAATCTAAAGTGAATTTATTTGGTTTAAATAGAGGTACTTGGCTTTTAATCATTTCAAATAAAGTGAAATATGAATCCTTTTTTTTGTTCGTCATTAACGCAAATAATAGCAGAACGACATTATTTGTATCTGTAGTGCTATCTATATCAGAACATAATACATACAATTGTCCGAAGGGCGGAGGGCAACTCATAAATGTTCCGTCACAGAAAATGTGTTTCATTTTAGGTAGGATAGTTAAAGTTTCTGGCAAACAAAAGATTATTATACGATTATCGTTGCAGAAATAATCTGCAAGAACAAAATCCGACAAAGATGGTGGTATTTCAACTTCTGAAATGTTCGTAAAACATGTCTTATTAACATTCCATTTTTTGTTTCGTAATTTATATAACCCTGATTTAATAGAATCAAGTTTTGGTAAAGTGCAAACTAAATTTATCCCTTTGTCTTCGGCGTTTGTTAGACATTCTTGATAAATGCTGGGTATAGGACGACATTCTTCATTTATAACTTTTTCTCTTAGCTCGTGTTGTTTAATACAAAACATAAAATAGTAGTAAATATAATGTAAAAGTAGTTTTTAAGTTGTTGTATATAGCAACACTAGAATAATTTTTTCTTATAATTTGACCACTTCCGGTGGCCATCTTAAATACTTACATTTCATCTGTGCTATGAACAGAGATACATTGCTTTCTATAAAAGTAAATAAATTACTAAAAATTCCTTTAGCCTTTTATTTAACAGGCTAAAAGTGGTCCTTCGAGTGTGTTAAAACAGTACAAGTGTTTTCTTCGGTGTGCGCGTATCGAAAATTGTGTTTCGAAGACTCGCAATATCGAGTCGTTGGAGTGCCGGTCGCCGCGGTCGGAGGGACACGGAAGAATTTCTCGCAGATTCGCTTGTAGCGAGTCTCGGGGGACCTACATTTCGACGCTATATCGTCGATTCATCAAAAGTTTGGTGGAACCTATAATTTGGAAGAAAATAATCATATCAAGAAAATCATTCGTATCATTTTTATTCAGAAGACGGTGGTTCGAAATTTCTATGACCTACCAAAGACAAGAAGTCGGAAGTTGTCGTTGAGTTTGTACGGTTGGTATGTCTGGCTGGCTAGTCGGGTGCGCTTGAGCAACTTGACACTCATCGAGTTCGGAACGTAAAACGTCAAATCAGGTCAAGGAAGTGTCACTGTCAGAAATCATCAAATTTGTAAACAACAACAAAACATTGGAAATTGGCATCAAATAAAAACAAAGTTTTCGCACCATATTTCGTCGAGGTTACCGGCTAAATTGAAGAAGTCGGTTGTTCGTCAGGTGTTCATCCAGTGCGGTAATGCGTAAAGTGCGGTAGTGTAAAATAGTGCGGCAAATAATATAAGTGAAAGTGAATCGTGATCATGACGGAGGTTGAGCTAAGACGCCTACGCGCTCAGCAAGAACAATGTAAGTCAACAATAACACGTATAGAGAACTTTATAAATGATCCCATTAATGTCGCGTCATCCACCATAGACACTTTAGAAGCGCGCAAGGAGAAGCTTATTAGTACGCTAAAAAACTATGAAAGTATCCACTTAGATATATTGAACCTAGATGATAAAGATACAGAATGTGTAGGTGAAATTGAAGACAAATACTTCTCTGTCTTAGGAAAAATCAATACAGCATTAAGACAATTGAAAACCCGAGTAGACTCTGAAAGGCATTCCATTTCTACTTGTAAATTGCCCAATATAGAAATTTCAACATTTGATGGTAAAGATTTTGCTCAGTTCAAGCCTTTCATGGACTTGTTTAATGCTGTCATTGATAGAAACAATTCATTGTCAAATGTACAGAAGTTGTTTTACCTACGAAAATATTTAACTGCTGATGCATTGGCTATTATTATTAACTTGCCACTTGTCAATGAATCTTACCCTGAAGCAATCAAATTATTAAAGAAACGATTTGACAATGAAACGCGAATTATTTCAAATCATATTGGTCTTCTCTTAGACATTCCACAAATGCAAAAGGGTACTGCGGCAAGTATCAGATCATTTATATCTGAAGTGCGTCAACAACTTTATGCTTTAATAAATTTGAAGCAACCTGTTGAGAGCTGGGACATGCTGTTGATATCTATATTATCACGGAAGCTCGATAGCTATACTAACCGGGCATACCATCTCGACAGATTGTCTCCTGAAAATTTACCTACTATGGAAGAATTTATGTCCTTTCTAGAAAAAAGAGCTATAGCATTGGAGGATAGCTCTCCTCAAAAGAGTACCTGCTATGAAGGTAAGTCAAAATCAAATGATAATAAAAACAAGGTTTCCAATATTGTAACCAAAACAAATTTAAAACGAGCTTGCATATTTTGCAGCAATGATCACCCCATCTATACATGCCCTAAATTCAAATTGGCTCCAGCCTCGCAGCGTATAAAGTTTGCCACTGATAATAAGTTGTGCACTACATGTCTGAGAAATCACACTGACAAATGCAGATATTCATTCAAATGTCAGGTCTGTAAAAATAGTCACAATACTCTTTTGCATGAGGAAAAGCCTAAGGAAGATGAAGTTATTTCTTTACATTCAAACCTATCAACAAATGAAACAAACATATTATTGCCTACTATGAAGGTGAAACTCATTGACAAAGCTGGTCAAGAAATTGAAGTTAAGGCTCTACTTGATTGTGGTAGCCAAGTATGTATTGTAAAGCGTACACTTGTAAACCAATTGGACTTGACCCCTATGGCTCAAGATTCAAACATTATTGGTTTGGGCAATACTCCAAACAAGGTAAATGAATGCGCTAACATATTGTTACATTCCCCTCTATACAATGTAAAATACTCTATCAAATGTCATATTGTAGATACAATTACTACAAACTTACCTCAAAATTATTTTGATATTAAAAAATGTAATATTCCTGCTAATGTGCAGCTTGCTGATAATGATTTTAACAAACCGTCAGAAATTGCCCTCTTACTAGGGGTAGACTTTTATTCTAAAGTCATAATTGATGGTGTAATAAAATTAGATAATGGTCTTGTATTGCAAAACACATTATTTGGTCATGTAGTTACTGGTACAATTAAAAATGAATGTAAAATTAACTTATCAAGTGTGAATTTGGTTTCAAACTTTGTAGTGCAGGAAAAGAATAATGATAGCTTGGAAAATATTATGAAAAATTTCTGGTTATCTGAGAAAATTACTGAAGAGGTAGTTCCTCAAAGTAAAGAGTTTGAAAAGGCTGAAAAAAGTTTCCAAAATTCAGTGAAGTTAGAAAACAATACATTTTCAGTTGACATTCCATTACAATGCCCTTTAGAAGAATTAAATATCGGTGACTCATTTACACATGCCTTGCAAAGATTTCATACACTTGAGAAAAAGTTTGAGACCAATCCAGACTATTTTCAAAAATATAAAAAATTCATTGATGAATATGTAGAGTTGGGTCATGCCAGGGAAGTTGACATAAGTCATTATGATGTCCTGAATGATCCAGTGTATTTTCTTGCACACCATGCAGTACAAAACGATGATAGCAAGACAACCAAATTGCGTGTTGTTTTTGGAGGGAACATGAAGTCTAAAAATGGTCTCTCAGTAAATGATGTTATGTTAAATGGACCTATAGTTCAAAATGAATTATTCAACATACTGATACTCTTTCGTACCTACCGCTATACGATAATGTGTGATGTAGAGAAGATGTTCAGAATGATCTCTATCAATGAAAAATTTAGACCATTACAAAACATTCTTTGGAGAGATCATCCAAGTAAACCCATTACTTGCTTACAGTTGCAAACAATAAGTTATGGTTTAAAAGCCTCTACCCTTTTGAGCACAAGATGTCTCATAGAGTTAGCCCATCTCTATCATGATAAGTATCCAAGAGCTGCAGAAGCTCTAAGGTTAAGCACATACATAGATGACATCATAACCGGAGCTGATAATGTAGAGCAACTTTTGGAGCTCAAGACACAACTTATAGAGCTAATGAAGTTAGGCAATTTTAAATTACACAAATGGTGTTCCAACTCTCCAGAGTTAATTAAAGACCTTCCTGACAATGTAAAACATTTTGAACAAATTGACCTCAATAAGGACAATATAATAAAAACATTAGGTTTGAAATATAATATAAATACAGATACTTTAATGTTTTCTTGCCCAACGGCAGATGACTATAATCTGCTGAAAACAAAAAGAGAAATTCTAAGTTTTATTGGAAAAATATTTGACCCTCTTGGTCTTATAGGACCAGTAGTGGTAAAAGCCAAATTGTTGATGCAAGAGATCTGGAAGTCTAAAGTGGACTGGGACTCTACCTTACCAGAAAATATACTAAAATCTTGGAAAGAATTCTTAATGAATTTAAATGACATGGGTACCATTCAGATACCTAGAGCAATTACTAATACTACTGTAGAAAATATAGAGTCAGTGGAACTTGTTGGATACTCGGATGCTTCATTAAATTCAACTGGTTGTTGCCTTTACCTTAGAGTTTTATCCAATGATGGCCAAGTAAATGCCAGCTTACTGTGCTCTAAGTCCCGTGTCGCACCTCTCAATAGAAAACTTACCATTGCAAATCTAGAGCTCAATGGTGCTCTCCTGCTTGCAGAACTTGCTTCTAGAGTCAATAAAACTCTACAAATAAGATATCCAAATTTAAAAGTGTTTTTATACACAGACTCCCAGGTAGTTCTAGCCTGGATAAATTCCCACAGTTCAAAGGGTGTATATGTTGCCAATAGAGTCAACAAAATTAGAATGCTAACTAAAGATTTTATGTGGTGTCATGTCAAAGGGGTGAATAACCCTGCTGATGTACTATCAAGGGGCACTGCTCCACACAAATTACAGGACAACCAGCTATGGTGGTTTGGTCCATCCTCATTGTTAGATAAAACATTTCAGCACAATATTGCTACTTCCATACAAAATAATGAACAGCATGTTGCTGTCTCAATTTCAGAAAATGAAGATTCCCCCACACTTAACAATATTAATGTGTGCAATCTGCAACAAAAAGTTGCTCAAGTTTCAGATGATATATTTGAAAAATATTCTGACTTCAACAAACTTCAAAGAGTCATTGCTCTACTTTTACGTTTCAAACATAACAGTTTAAATCCAAATGATAAATTAGTTGGCTCACTGATACCAAAGGAGCTACAGTCTTCCAACTTAGTCATTATAAGACATGTTCAGCATAAAGCATTTACAAGTGAAATTCAATTGTTAGAGAACGGTAGTCAAATCAAAAATCATATGGCTAGTTTGCATCCCTTCTTAGACTGCAATACTATTCTAAGAGTAGGTGGTCGCCTCCAAAATGCAACCAACTTGTCATATGACAAAAAGCACCCAATTATTCTTCCAAAGTCTAACCACATTACCAATTTGATCATTATAAAGGAACATTTAAGACTACTGCATGCTGGTGCAAAGCTAGTATTAAGTTCTCTTTCTCAAAGATTTTGGCTATTAAACGGTATCAGAGAAGTTAAAAAAGTTGTCCACAAATGTGTCAAATGCTTCCGCCTTAAAGCAGTAGCTGCCAAGCAATTAATGGGTTCTCTACCTTCACATAGAATATCAACAAGTAGAGCCTTTGAAATAACTGGCGTAGATTTTTGCGGTCCATTTGACATTAAAGTAGCTCGGATTAGAAAACCAATAACAAAAAAGTGTTATGTCGCATTATTTGTTTGTTTTGCTACAAAAGCAATCCACATTGAACTGGTGAGTGACATGACTACGGCGGCTTTCCTGGCATGCCTTCAGCGCTTTGTAGCTAGGAGAGGATTGCCATCATTAATTTACTGTGACAATGCCAAAACATTTAAAGGAGCTGAAAATAAATTAAAAGAATTGTATGAACTATACTCATCCAAATGTCATGTAGAGAATGTAGAGAATTTTTGCTCCACAAAACTTATTAGGTTCAAGTACATACCTAGTTACTCCCCTGAATTTGGTGGGCTCTGGGAAGCCGGAGTGAAAAGTGCCAAACATCACATCCGGAGAGTAATTGGTAATGTATCTTTAACATTTGAAGAATTCAATACTGTACTCACACAAATAGAGTCAATTTTAAATTCAAGGCCACTTCTTCCTCTGAGTAGTGATGTTTCAGATTTAAATTACCTGACCCCAGGCCATTTCCTGGTAGGAACGGCACTTACAAGCTACCCAGAGTTAGATGTGACTAAGAAAAATATTAACAGAATGAAATTTTGGGAATTATGTACAAAATTAAAACAAGATTTTTGGAATATCTGGTCCAGAGATTATTTAACTTCCCTTCAAAATAGACCCAAATGGAAATATACTAGCGATAATTTAAAAGAGGGGGATTTAGTTATTGTTAAACAAAAGGACATCTCTCCTCTAAATTGGCCCATGGGGCGCATTGTTAAAACTATTCCTGGCCCAGATGGTAGAGTCAGGGTAGCAGAAGTGAGAATGGGGCCTAAAAATAATGTTTACTTAAGGTCCTATACCAAATTATGCCCTGTGCCCATGCAAGATAATATTAATTAAGTTTTTTAGATATATATAAAAATAAGTTAGACATTAAAAAATTATATTAGTAAAATTGTGTCACACCTTCTGTGTTTATTAGAACTTAAAATATTTATGTTTATAAGTTTATATGTATTATCTCAAACAAATATTTCTGTAAATTAATTTATAACTTAAAAAATAAGGAACCCAGTTACCTATGGTTGGTGCACTTTGCCCGCCCCAACTTATGTTTAATACAAAACATAAAATAGTAGTAAATATAATGTAAAAGTAGTTTTTAAGTTGTTGTATATAGCAACACTAGAATAATTTTTTCTTATAATTTGACCACTTCCGGTGGCCATCTTAAATACTTACATTTCATCTGTGCTATGAACAGAGATACATTGCTTTCTATAAAAGTAAATAAATTACTAAAAATTCCTTTAGCCTTTTATTTAACACGTGTAATATAATTTTTTTCTCGATCTCATTCTGGTTTTCAGTGCAGTGTGATACGTGTTTTGTTTGTTTAATAATGGCGCCATCCTGTAAATGTAATTAATAATAATAAACTATTTATTTCTCAAAACGAGTAGGTACGAGATAAGTATCAATGAGTGATATGACTTACTTTGAGATTCAATGTTCCATTGCATTTAAATTTTCTCCATTTTGAACATCGCCATATTACTGAACCATTTTTAAAACTCCTTTTTTTATGGTACTGATATCCAGAATGCAGCATAACCACTCCTCTGTTATTAATATATTTAATTTCATTCATTTTTAAGTTAATATATATGTATATTTTAATATTTTTATTAAAATAAATCAATTTTAAGACCAAATTGACAAAGACTGTGTCAATATGACAAGCAACTTCAAGTAGTAGCACTACAGATTGTCGTCGAGTAGAAAGAAGGATTGATCATTATTATGAGTATAAGAACTCATTAGATAAAATAGAAAAATGTAAAGATATAATATACCTACTTCCAACCGTTTTTATCTTCGAGCATTAAACCAGTGCTCGAAGGTTTTTATTATTGGGAATAAGAATTAGACGACCTCCGTGGCGCGGTGGACGAAGGTCCGCCTGCGTCGCAGGAGGTTGCGGGTTCGATTCCCGCCTCGGGACAAATGTGTGTACGATCTGCAGACATTTGTTCAGGGTGTTCTGGTCGTTTATATGTATAATAAAAAATATCTATCTATGTATTGTATTATATTATGTATATCAGTTATCTAGCACCCATAACACAAGCTCTGCTTAGCTTGGGGCTAGATAATGCTGTGTGAATTGTCCAGCATTATTTATTTATTATTTTAATTAGGGGGAAAAGTATCCAATGATCCACCAGTGGATTTAAGAGGAAACAAAAGTATCCAATGATCCACCATTAGATTTAAGAGGAAACCAAAGTATCCAATGATCCACCAGTGGATTTAAGGGGAAACAAAAGTATCTAATGATCCACCAGTGGATTAAAGAGGAAAAAAAAGTATCCTCGGATCTATATGTGGATCAAGACTGTGGATCTAAGTGGAAGGAGGGAAAAATTCTAGCCGAAGATAAACATGTTTTAAGATTTTCAATTATTTTGTTTGCAAGCAATGTACGCGTCCACTTCGATACCTACGCCGCCGCGCCGACGTGAGTCGCGCGCGACGCATCACTCACTCACTACATAACATAAGTACATCACTACATAGTATAAAACAAAGTCGCTTTTTCTGTCCCTATGTGCCTATATCATTATGTCCCTTTGACTGGTTTATACGTATAACTAGCGACCCGCCCCGGCTTCGCACGGTTTTATTATACGTAAAAACCTTCCTCTTGAATCACTCTATCTATTTAAAAAAACCGCATCAAAATCCGTTGCGCAGTTTTAAAGATTTAACGTTCAAAGGGACATAAAGACATAGGGACAGAGAAAGCGACTTTATTTTATACTATGTAGTGAAGTGATAAAACCGTGCGAAGCCGGGGCGGGTCGCTAGTAGTATTATAAAACTAAGTCGCTCCCCGCTGTCTGTCTGTCCCTATGTTAAGTACATAGGGCTTAGATCACTATTATTATCATTAAAACTACTCAACGGATTTTGTTGTGGTTTTTTTAATAAGGTGAAATTAAGAATGTTAATTGAAGAGGAAGTTTTATAAGTATAACTAGCGACCCGCCCCGGCTTCGCACGGTTTTATTATACGTATAAACTTCCTCTTGAATCAGTCTACCTGTTAAAAAAACCCCCTTCAAAATCCGTTGCGTAGTTTCAAAGATTTAAGCGTACAAAGGGACATTGGGGAATAGGGACAGAGAAAGCGACTTTGTTTTATACTATGTTTGTATTGTAGTGATGAATTCAAATAAAATTATGATGATCGAATAAATGAATCGAATAAAAATAAATGAATCGAATAAAGCCTCTAACAGAGGAATAAAGTTACCTGCTACTTTAAGGGCCAGATAGGGTTTTATCTCCCCAATAAGTATGACGTTTTAGGTTATGTTTGACAGTTACATTCGTTGTGTTGTACCTACAGTGATTTGTTATTTTATTTATGATGGATGTGTTTGAAATAATTGACGACTTAGCAATCGAAGAAGAACGTGAAATCCTAAGTTATTTATACCCATCTGAGAGAAAAAACCGAATTTTACGAGAGAGGCCTGATAATTTTAACACATGGAACGAAAACGAATTTTGGAGAAGATTTCGCTTGAAAAAAGATACCACAGCCTACCTACTTTCATTGATTGAGGATAAAATAAAACACGAAACAGAAAGGTAAGTAATATTTGCTATCAATTAATTGATAAGAGAGAGTTATAGGTTTTACATCCATGACCTACCTGTAATATTATCACTGTCATTACGTGCATCTAATCCAGATATATTGGAGCATATTGCCAGCACTTTCTCTTCCACATCATTGATATCTGGAGCAGTAGAATGTCCGCCACCTGTCCTATACAACTCCTGTCTGTGGACAGTCATCTTTTTTTTGGTTAATTTTTTTACTCCCTCGTACTTTAATTTTAATGTTTTGGCCGTGCGAACTGCAGTTTCACTAGATGCAGCATTAAATGTGGTGGTAATTTTGTTCCAAGCCTCATCTTTTTCTTTGTTGGTCACTGCATCAGTTTTTTTGTTTTCGATTATTGACCGATATTTGGTCACTAATTCGGTCAATAATCGTATTTCCGAACTACTAAAGTTTGTAGCACGCTCACGTTTCTTAATTTTATCCATTTTGAATGCCACAACAGAACACAAATCCAATATTTTCACGATAAATACCACGGTATGAACAACTATGAACTGTAAGCAAGCAAGCGACAATATGTTGTTTTGATTTGCAATCAACGTCAAATGTCAAATTCATGTTTTGTTGCTGTTCTTGTCTAACACGTTGAATTCTGTATCTGTGCCCCTCGCTTGCACACAGATAGTGTGAAGTTGGCTAGCTTAGAGCACTGATAGCTATTCTCTAGATAATAGACGATTGAAAAATGGAAAATATTTATTCGCTTGATAAACAGACAGATAATTTTACACGCCAGATAGCTATTTGACGACTTAACTGAGGATTGAAAAATCGGCCCTTAGACAAACATAATCGGAAATATTTAAATTGCCCCTTACATTTTTTGTATTGTATTGGTGTATCAAAATACAAAAATTAAAAATTAAAGCTTAATAAGAGATTTCCTTACTAAATCGAAATTACGACAATTGCCTTAATTTAACTCATTTAATTATAGTATCATTGGAAAAACCTATTTGCTAGAGCCTATCCTTATCTTTCTTCCATTAAAATTTCGTTCCTAGTATAGAATAAATAAATATTCGAAAATTTAAAATAAATCTTATCTTAACATGACTTTAGATGACATAGTGAGCTATGTCATCTAAATATAGTTAAATAATCTTTACCTACCTTAATTAAAAAATTGTTGAAATTAAAATACACCATTACTTACTTGGTTTATTCAATGACTTGGCAATTCCTTCCCAAATATTTTCCCTCACTATATTATCTCTATATGACTGAAGCCTTATATCATATAGAGGTATGGGAGGGTTTTTATTTGCTAATTCGATTAATTTCTCGTCCTCGTGACTTAGAAACGACTCCATTTTCACAGACACAGTGCTCTACGCCTGCGTCGCGCGACGGCACTGCCTCGGTCGCTGCGACCCTTGGGTCGCTGGCCACGCCCACCGCCCCCTTTTACGGATTTCGCGACCAGTTTGCAACAGGCGTAAATCGCGCAATCTTCGCTGTCAAACGTCAAATTTGTATTAGCTATCAGCAGCGACAGCGACCACAGCAATCGATCGCAACGTCTCCCTCTGCCGGACAATCGGCGAACTAAAAAATGCATTCTTTTCGTCTTCTGGCTACTATTTGGTATTACGTAGGCACTTTTGACAGCAACGCGACAGCGGTAGCAAAGCAATTTAAACTGTCAATTAGCAACAACCCCAGCGGCTGTTTTGTTGGCGACAAAGTTGGCGATTGCTAACTGATTGTGGTGAAAATATACAAAGAATTTTTGAAGTGATTCTCAAAGGAAATAAACAAAACCTTAAAAATTTGAAACTCGTTATTGTTAAAGGTAAGTTTCGGTGTCTTGCAAATAATTACAGCTAAATACGTACATAATAAACTATCAAGGCATTCTAAAAATCAATACTTTGTTATAAATTGATAGTTTTAAAATAAATTATTGTTTGTTTCATAGATGGCACGCGCTGTGATACTAATTGAGGGTCTAGATGGCGAAGAAAGGAGAGATGAACTTATTGAGAGGGCTCGTTTGCGGCGAAATCTCAGAGATCAAGCTAATCCCCTAACAGTGCCAGATTCTGAATTTAGAGCCCATTACAGGCTCTCTAAAGAGTTATTCTCTCAATTGTGCCTAGAACTCAAACCTCATATGCCTGCACAGCAAAGACGAACAAAAGTGAGCTTGGAATGTAAGGTATGGTATCTACCTATCTAGCTAGCTTATCAACATAAATTCAATGTATGTTCAAGTCTTATGGAACCTTGCCCTAGTACACAGTTCTTATTATATTATGGTTTTTGATTACAGGTACTAACGGCCCTCTCATTTTAATGAGGGGGAAACTCTCTGGCTTTTAGGTAGGCACAAATATTAGCTGTTTCTTTCAATTCTGCCCAAACATTTGCCATTAATCATCATCATCATGTGTGTATATATAGTGATGCTTAAATTATATTTATGCTTATTTTATCTTTGATTTTTTTTTGCAGGTGACTCAGGGTATCCTTTGAGGCCTTGGCTTCTGACCCCTATTATCAATACTGGCCCTAATACTCCTGAGGAATATTATACTAAAGTCCACTGCACAGCAAGGAATACTGTTGAACGGTGCATAGGAGTACTAAAGGCCCGTTGGCGATGTTTGCTGGTTCATAGAGTGCTGCATTATGACCACCACACTGTGGCAAAAATAATTAATGCATGCTGTGTCCTGCATAACATGGCTAATAGAGACAATCATTCTATTCCTGAACTGTCACCCACAGACTCTCAAACTGAAAGAGATCAACAAGAACCACAAAGGGATCAAGTTGAGGACCAGAATGAATCCCAGATGTTACAAAATGGCCGTCGACAAGTTTCAATTATTGTTCAGAGGTTGTGGAATAATAGAACATAGCTCTGCATCACCATTTATATTTTCACAAAAAATCAATAATCAATAAACTTATTTCTTATATTATTTTGACAATTACTTATAGTTATAAATTTACTTACCTAAGTCTTATGAAATACAAATTTCAAAAATTTATTGCACTCCCCTAGGGTTTTTTTTTTGTTTTTTGCTGTGTGGATTGTCTGGAATTATTTATTTATTATTTATTTATTTATTTTATAGTGTAAGAATAAAAATTATGTTTTTTATTCACTCTATAGATTATTTATACCAAGTTTTGTTTTTTTGTGTATACATTAAATTTTCATAGATACATTGTAAAATTACACAATATTTATTTTTTTAAATAATTCCCTCAAAGAGTCACATGGCTTTAATTTATAAATTTCATGCACCATCCTTTTTAAGAAAAAGATAGTCTGAATATCAACTGCCTGTCCCCACAGCAAAATACCATAAGATATAATACTATGGAAGTAGCTATAATAAATAAACTAATCTAGCTGTGTCCTGATAATTAGTAAGTAGTAGTACATAGTAGTATTTAACATAAGACATAATACTATGGAAGTAACTATAATAAAAAAACTAATCTAGCTGTGTCCTGTCCATCATTAGTAAGTAGTAGTACATAGTAGTATTTAAGGCGCAAACAGCACCTAAAGCGGCGCCCCCATTTATTTTATAATATAATTCCGTTAAACAAAGGAGTTCCAAAATTCACACACAGTTTGTGAAACCTATCATAAGCTTTTAGGTTTAACAAACTGTACATATGAATTTTGTAAATTCCTTTTTTTAGCGGAATTATATGATAAAATAAGTGGGAGCGCCACTTTAGGTGCTGTTTGGGCCTTATGCAAGATAAAACAATTTTTATTTTTTTGCCAAGTCTTCAAATAATTTGCGGAAAAGAACAGTCTGTTCATGCAACGCCTGTGCGATGGAGAGAGATGCCTCCGCCTGCAGGCGCGCAGCTTCTGCTATAATAAGAGCAGCATCAGCCTGCTTGCTCTCTGCATCCACTCGTCTCTGCTCCAGTTCAATTACCCATGATGGACTTACTCGGACTATAAAAAGTTAAAATAAATTAGGACAGCTGTTAATAATAGTTTCATGAGAACATACCAAAATAAATATAAATCTAACCAGCTCTAATAGCTGCCCTTGAGACAGGGTTGCTGTTTCGTTCCCTAGAACCTCGTAATGGCCGAGAAACTGGGCTACCTGTAAAAACAAATAGTATAAGTAGGTATGTCGCAATTTGATTTGCGTTACTTTGGCTTAACCCTCCATGATTTTGACTGTGTGTTAGAGGTATTGGGCTGTCTCGAGTACCATCTGTTGTATCTAAAAATATTAGGTTTATCTTCAATTGAACAGACAGCAAATTAGTTGAGTTATAAAGTTAGAAAATAAACTTACCACCTCTACTGGTATGCCCTCTTGTAGGAGAGTCAAAACGTGCTGGTAGTGGTGATGCTGAAAATAAAAATAACAAGATTAGAAAAGAAACAGATAGTCGAACTAGGTACTAACAAAATAAGTAATATACAGCGTGTAAACAGACAACTATCGAAAACGAAGGGGGATGGCGAAGCACCTTTAAACTTAAACAAAACAAAAATCCGCAGGCCGAAAAAAAAATTGTAGCCGAAGTTATACATGTTTAAAGATTTTCAATTATTTTGTTTGCAAGCAATGTACGCGTCCACTTCTATACCTACGCCGCCGCCGCGCCGCGCCGACGTGAGTCGCGCGCGACGCATCACTCACTACATAACATAAGTACCTACATCACTAGGTACATAGTATAAAACAAAGTCGCTTTTTCTGTCCCTATGTCCCTATATCATTATGTCCCTTTGACTGCTTCATCATCATCATCATCATCAACCTATATTAGTCCACTGCTGGACATAGGCCTCCCCCAATGAGCGCCATAGCGCCCTGTCTTCAGCTTGACGCATCCAGCATCTGCCAGCAGTCTTTCGCAGATCGTCATCCCACCTGGCCGGAGGGCGTCCTACGCTACGTTTACCGAGTCGCGGTCTCCACTCAAGAACACGTTTACCCCAACAGTTGTCGGTTCTTCGCGAGATATGTTCGTAATCGTTTTGACTGCTTAAATCTTTAAAACTACGGAACGGATTTTGATGCGGTTTACTAGCGACCCGCCCCGGCTTCGCACGGTTTTATTATACGTATAAACCTTCCTCTTGAATCACTCTATCTATTAAAAAAACCGCATCAAAATCCGTTGCGTAGTTTCAAAGATTTAAGCAGTCGAAGGGATATAGGGACATAGGGACAGAAAAAGCGACTTTGTTTTATACTATGTAGTGATACACTCGTGCGAAACCGGGGCGAATAGCTAGTAAAGTTATAAGTCGTCAAAGTTTAAGCTAAGGTCTTTATAGCAAGTACCTAGGCTGTCGGTACTCGGTAGATATTTCACGACTTACCTAAAGACACGAGCATCAGCTGGGATGTATGAAGTAAGTAAATGCGCAACACTTCTGACGCATTTCCTAGAGCTTCACCATAAGAAACACAAACATTTGCCCATACTCCATTGCACTGAACATTATGTTGGCAAATAAAACACACTTACTAAACACAACCGATACACATCACATTCTCCATAGCACATCATGAGCATTTGTCCATACTCCCTCGCACTAAACATGTTTATAAAACACACCGAAAAACACAGAAAGTAACTTCCACTATTTACCTTCCTACACTAAGACCATGTACTTAAGAAAAACTTTAAAAACACGCATACCACACTAAAAATCTATTTCACAAAACAAAACAGTATTCGCAAATTTCCGCAACGACCGCGCAAGTTCGAATACTAACACCGACTAAAAGACGAATAAAAATAATACAAGCACTATGTACCTACATAGAGAATTCAAATCCGTTTTTAAATGCCGACATCCAAAGTGTTATAAACCTTATGGCTAATTAAATAAAGTTTAGATTCCTTTCAATACATTTCCTTTGACTATAGCCGAAAGGCCGCGTGGGTCGGCACGTCGGCGCTCCGCGCCCGACAAAGAAAAACACCGCTGCTGTTATAAACCTTATGCAGAGTGGAATAAGGTTTTCCTATACCAAAGCAGATTATTCAGTATCCAATAAGGTTCAAAATGGGGCATACTCATTTTAAAATCTTTATCACAGAATTATGAGATAATTTTATTTTTTTCGCGGGAATATTTGAATACTACGACTAGTTAAAGGATTACTTAGTTATGAACGTTTCCAGCTAGAATTAACTTTTACCCTGAACCAAAAAAGCACAGAATACATAATAGTAGTATACATGGTCATACATTACATCCCAAGGTTGCCTGGATGGAAGAAATGAGAGAACTTTTAGCGATAAGACCGCCCTTTATACTATGTATGCAGTATTTTTGTTTTGTTTTCTTTCTTTGTGTGGTACCTAGGTTTAAGTATTATAAAAAAGAGTTTTCTATTCTATTCTAGTAGGAACAGGTAGGTAAAATGTAAATGATATCTTCAATTTGTTAATAGAAGTAGAAGTGTTAGGAAGGGTTCGATCCTACAATCTTCAGATTGAAAATCGAGTGTATTCTTTCTATGCCAAGACGGCAAAATACAGATAGCCACCAGCGAGCAGCGCGGTAACCTACGTGCGTACCTAGCGTATGTATGTATCTTGCGTAGATAGATAGATACCCATTTCGCTCGCGCAGTCGAGCGGGCGGTGCGGGCGTCCATAAACAGCTGAGTTGAGGTCATTCACTTGCGTGCAATGCATTAGGTACATCTTTTTTTTAATTTGTTTATTTTTGCTTTTAAAAATTGTTTATTCGTGTTGATATGTTTTCTTAGTGTTGTACTATGGGTGTGTAACTAGATAAAGAAATAAAAAAAATTAGAGAGGTGAAATTTTATTCGCGTTTTTTTTTCGATAAATATGTTCAGAATCATGGTCTGATTGCCACCTTTCATTTTTCGATAGTAGTCTTTTTACACCCTGTATTTTTAATAAATTTATCATTAAAATTATTTTAAATAATGCTGTTATACCTGAACTACCACTTCATCCTGGTAATCAATATTTAAAAATAAAATTAACTTACCAACTCTACTGGTGTGCCCTCCTGTAGAAGACGCGGAACGAACTGGTGGTGGTGGTGATGCTGAAAATAAAAATAACAAGATTAGAAAAGAACAAGATAGTCGAACTAGGTACCAACAAAATAACTAATGTAGCGGTCTTCCAGGCCTTAACGTTGAGCGTCAGTTTGTCTTCCGGGTCTTACGTTGGGCGCCAGTTTGTAGCGGGTGAAATTGCAAACACCGTCACGTACAAATAATTATTTATTTCCGGTTCACAATGCTGAGCCTTAACAGTACAATATGGTTCAACCCGGGAAATAGGTATTCGATACACTCCCGGCAAGTGCGTCCGCAACAGAGTACGCGACGCAACAAGTGAGGGAGATGTCACCGAAAGGAGTGAGGGAGGGGGGAAGGTCCAGCCAGGCCAGTGCGGCTCTTCCGATGCACGGATGGAGCGAGCAGCCAGCGCAGACTGATGCCTGCAGCGATGCGCGGGCGCCTTTTATTACGAGCGGCGAGGCGACCGGTCCGAGCATGGTGGGGATGTCCGCAGTTCCACACGAACGGTAGGCGCACGTTGTACTACAGTGCAACACGAATCGAAGGCTGTAAACTGTGTTGTTACAGTCTCCCCCTCTGGACGCGAAGACGTCCCGACGAGTGGCCAGCCAGTTGGACTTCTTATTGAGTAGGAGCGGTCTTCCGTGGACGCCCTCGTCCACGAATGGCAGGCCTCGATGCTGCTTCAGTAGGCCTGGTTTTAGGCGGTCGCCCACGTTTCTTTAGCCGGCGCACAGGAGCGGGAAGCGTGTCATTTGCATGGCCTTGGAAAGGTCTCAAGGCTGATGCGTGATACACACCAAGGGGTTTGTCTGGTGTGTTTGGATCTGAAATCAGATAAGTAGAGGCACCGTGTCGGCAAAGGATTAAGTAGGGCCCATCTCTTCGAGGGCAAAACTTGGCGCTTACTTCCCTTGCAGAATTACTAACGGGATGAGTGGTTGTCAATACCAGATCCCCGGGGACATAGCCAGGATCCTCTCGACGTCGTCTATCAGCTACTTCCTTTCTGCGTTCTTCTTTGTCTTCTCGTACCTCTTTGGCTTTGTTCAGGGTGTCAACAAGATTCAGTAGTTGAGGCGTTATTTCAGGGACAAAGTTTTCGGACAATATTATCTGTCTTAAGTCATGATCATTGTCATCTGGAGTACGTAGCTCTCGCGCGAAAGTCAAGTATGCTGGTGTGAAGCCTGTATTGAGACAATTTGCGGTATTCATCGCAAACCGTATGCTGGGCAATTTCTCATCCCAGCTTTTATGGTCATCCTCGACCAAAATAGCAAGTTGCGTCTTCAAATCTCTATTCTTTCTCTCTACTGGATTTGCTGCTGGGTGGTAAACAGGAGTGAAAGTGTGTTTGATGCGTAGACAGAATGTCACTTGTTGCATTACAGCACTCACAAATTGCGGTCCATTGTCGCTGATCAGTCTTCTGGGCACACCATAACGAAGAAAAACTTCATTAATCAGCGTCGTCGCGCAGTTTTCTGCACTCGCAGTTTCTAGAGCGAACAATTCAATCCATCCCGTAGCAATATCTTCAGCTATCAAAATCCAGGTTTTGCTGTTAGCTGTTGGTGGTAGGGGTCCGAATAGATGAATAGCAACAGTTTCAAATCTTTGATTGACAGGTGTGGTTTGTAGTAATCCAGCTGGTTTCAAATTAGACGGCTTGTACCTCTGGATTTACTTATAGCCCATACTACTGCAAGGGCCTCTCTCTCTGTAGTAGAATAATTCCTTTCAGCAGGATTCGTTAGCCTACTGGCGTATTCTACTGGATGCTCATCTTCTCTCTCCCCCTGCACTAGAACAGCTCCTAGTGCATAGCTACTATCATCTGTATTGATGATGTAGGGCTTATCTTCATCTGCTTGCCGTAAAACAGGTGCTGATCCTGTATTCCGTATCACCAGATTGCTGCCTCCTCCAGTGAAGCTTTTATTGCATGTGGCGAAGGAACCACGTCCTTGATGGTTTACTTAACTTTCTTCAAAATTGGGCTAGCTGTCTTCCGGGCCTTAACGTTGAGCGCCAGTTTGTAGCGGTCTTCCAGGCCTTAACGTTGAGCGTCAGTTTGTCTTCCGGGTCTTACGTTGGGCGCCAGTTTGTAGCGGGTGAAATTGCAAACACCGTCACGTACAAATAATTATTTATTTCCGGTTCACAATGCTGAGCCTTAACAGTACAATATGGTTCAACCCGGGAAATAGGTATTCGATACACTCCCGGCAAGTGCGTCCGCAACAGAGTACGCGACGCAACAAGTGAGGGAGATGTCACCGAAAGGAGTGAGGGAGGGGGGAAGGTCCAGCCAGGCCAGTGCGGCTCTTCCGATGCACGGATGGAGCGAGCAGCCAGCGCAGACTGATGCCTGCAGCGATGCGCGGGCGCCTTTTATTACGAGCGGCGAGGCGACCGGTCCGTTGAGCGTTGTGGGGATGTCCGCAGTTCCACACGAACGGTAGGCGCACGTTGTACTACAGTGCAACACGAATCGAAGGCTGTAAACTGTGTTGTTACACTAATATATTTTTAATAAATTTATCATTAAAATTATTTTAAATAATGCTGTTATACCTGAACTACCACTTCATCCTGGTAATCAATATTTAAAAATAAAATTAACTTACCAACTCTACTGGTGTGCCCTCCTGTAGAAGACGCGGAACGAACTGGTGGTGGTGGTGATGCTGAAAATAAAAATAACAGGATACTAAAGAAACAGATAGTTAAACTAGGTACCAACAAAATAACTAATATTTTTAATTATACTAGTGATACTAAGTATATATTCTACTAATATTATAAACGTGAAAGTTTGTTAGTATTGATGGATGGATGTTTGTTACTCTTTCACACAAAAACGACTCAATGGGGATATGGATGACATTTGGCACAGAGATAGGTTATAGTCTGGAATAACACATAGGCTTTATTTTATCCCGGAATTCCCACGGAAAAGAATCACTGTGGGTGAAACCGCTAGGCGATGCTAGTATATAATATTTTTACTTAATACTATTATGTATGATTAAAATTACTTTGAAATAATGATCTTTTACCTGATGTATGAACTACCACTTCGTCCTGGTAATCAATATTTTGTGGCTCTAAAACATCGGCAGTTGTACATTGAGTTGCCTGAAAATAACAGTTTTTTTTTTTAAATCATTGAGTAGGACACCACACTAGGTATTAAATTAATTTAGTATGGAATGTAGTGTTAAATTAAAAGTTGGGAAATTACACTGAAGCTTACAAATGCAGGCACTCTATGCTGGGTGTCACCATACACAGCACCCTCACCGATGATTGCCAGGATCTTTTGGTCTGTGTCTGACAATGGATCAAGGGTAGCTGGCCCACCACCAGTTCCAGAAGCTTCGCGTCTTCGTAAAGTGGCCCTATTTTTCGTCTTATATTTCAAGTCTGCCCAGTACTAAGAATATAAAAAGAACACCGTTACTGTACCTGAGTTAACACAAGCATGATACGTGAGCATGGTATGTACAACAAGGATTCATACACGTTTCCACCGCTGGCCAGTTTTGGTTGCACCTCCGCCGTGAGCGTTTAGCCTGGCAGCGAGATCATTCCACTCACGATCTATTGACTCCTTTGATCTCGCTCCCAAGCCAACGCCTTTAGCTAGAATGGAGACATTAGATGTTGCAGCAACTCCTCTAGCTGGACGGCAGACACTCGATGTTCCACTGTAATTATAAGAACATGAAAGAGTCGGTAAACAAAACCACGCACTATAATTAATTTTATCACATACTTTTAGATTTTAAATCCAAGAGATTAATCACTAAGAGCAAAAGAAAACAAAATCAAGGAGAAGAGAATATAAATTGAACAAAATATTGAGCAAAATAATTTGGAGATTAGCCGAAGAACGTAAACAAAACAAATGTCGAACAGAATATAAATTTTACCACAGATAAAGTTAAAACTTCAACTTTTTGTTTCCCCCAATTGCTACTCTGTCGCTAGTGGCGCTAGTGTTCACGGCCAATGTGCATTCTACGACAACTTTGCAATAGGCGGGCGATAGGCGGGCGATATGCTTCCATAATACAGTTTTCTTGTAACAGTTTGCGACCGATCGCGTAGCGGTCGCGGTCGCTCGTCTGTCGCAGTCGCTACTGCAAAGTTTAAGCTAATAAGCCTACCGGTCGCGCGACCGCGGTCGCGCCTTGTGTTTAGTGCTCCCTCCATACAAATTCATACAAAGCAGTGGGTCGCGCGACCCAAATTCGGTCGCGCGTCGCGGTCGCTAGGAACGGAAGGCTACCTTAGGCAAAGGGCCTAGAGAACGGCGTAGGGTGGCGTGATAGCTCTCTGCTACGTTGGATGTCTGGTGAGGGCATGCGTGCACATTGGAGGTGGCCGGGCCCACCTGAAATTAATAAAACAGAACTTAAAATTCTTAGATCTTGAAAGATTATTTTGAATGTAGGTATAACATTTCTTCTCTTAGGTTAAAAGTAGTGTACTACTCTATGTCCTAAAAATACTTACTCTATGTCCTAATAATTTTTTGACGCAGAAGGCAAAGGTCCTCCTGCGACGCATGAGGTTGCTGGCTCGATTCCCGCTTTGGAACAAATATTTTAAAATCTGCAGTTATTTGTTCCGGGGTTTTCGATTAGTAAAAAATATATATCTACCAAAAATATACAAGGTATAACATATTACCCCTACTAAGCCGAAGGGGGGGGGGTTTCAGGAACCCATGGTGATCAGTTGTGGGGGGGAGATAATTAAAAATTCCTATTTTCAGTTTCCCATACAAAAAGTTTTCATTTCCTAGTGCCAAAATAAAGTGACAACCCTATTCGCGCAACCTGTACTTACCTACTAACTTTACAGGTATGTAGGTAGGTATTTATCTTCGTAGATTTCAGCTATGGCGGGAGGTTACTAGACGAGCTAATAAATTCGTGATAATAATAAGATGCTAGTATGTAAGTTCCTAGGTAGTGTTGAGAAAATCTTAAAATGCTGAGTTAGGAAAGTTGTAAGTGTAGGTACAAGTTACAAACCTCATATTTTCTCGCTTGTCAGCTGTCTAGATGGCTTCTTACGAAGGGATTTATGTATGTTTTGGTAGGTCACTTGTAGGTACACAGTCACAGACAATTCACACACTTCAGCACAAGGTAGGTTTCTTTTTAGGCATTAACATGTCTCACTCACTTTAGCACTAGTTAGGTTAGTTAGTTAGTAAGTTACACATGCATGACGTAGGTATCGATACCTATGCATGTAAGTAAGGTTCGTTAAGCCTCCCTTCTTCCAAACAACACACATTTTATGGAAGTAAGCACACGCTTCCAACACACGCCTCTTCATCTCTTCAGCTCTGTGACACTCCGATGCATACACCACACCCTTAAGGTATTCTTAAGTCCTAGCATGGACGAATTATGTCCTAGTTACTTGTTTTTTAGGCACGAAAGATAAAAATTGTAATTATAGCACTACACGGCACCGCGACGAAGGTCACACTAAAATAGTTCATCATTCATTCTTTTGATTTCGTTCGCCGAAAAGATGGATAATTTTTAGGGTTCATTTTCAATTTTAATAAATCCAACATGAGTAGGAGATATTAGGATCACAGTCGTGAAATAATAGGTATGTGGTAGAAAATTGTATGAATACGTAGGTAGGTACCTGGTCTTATTTTACATAGGTATTTCACAATGTAGGTACCTACCTGCTACACACACATACACTTTGCGTGAATTCTGATAGTTGGTATACCTAATACAAAATCCCGTAGAAAACGGATTTAAGCTTTTTTTTTTGATTTTATGATTTTAAACAAACGAACTTCTTTAAATTTTGGTATTAAAAAAATTACGGAACCCGTAAAAAAATATTTCAGCCCGCTTGGCAAATACAGCACCGCCATGTGGTGAGCGGAAATGAATGAATGAATGGTTCTCTAACTTGTCTATGATTGGCGGTTGGCTGGTTGCCATGGTTTTGCATAGTGCTACAGCCAATAAAATTTAGTCGCGTTCCTTTGTGGAAATACAAGTGTCAAAGATTAATGTAGGTACAGAACGGACAGATAAACTACATAATGACGGAAAGAGTCATTTGGTAAAGTTTTTAATTAAGTTAACCGACCCCTGCGACTCAGCTCGTCGTATGTCGGATGTCGTAAAAGTCGACCAAGGGGCTTCGCCAAATGAAAGGCAGCATTTTTATTGTGTGAATTACTTATACCGTTTCTTTGATCAGCAATCCCCAGCCAAGTGATTATGGTAATACCCGCCAGATTCACAGCTCTTTTCAGTAGTGTACATCAATGTGTATTCAGTCAGTAGGTTATTATGATTCGATCAACACACAAGAAAGAACAAACAGTTAGAAAAAGACATAACTGTGTTAGCGTAGTTTAGTTCGTATGTTTAACTACACGTAACTCAACCTTCAAATTGAAATGTGATTTTAGCCATGACTTACGACAATTTGCCTCAATGATGCTGTAGGCGTTTTTCTATTTCAAGAATATGAATCTGTCACTCTTTTCTACATCTATTCTGTGACCATACTGAGGTCATCGTCGCAAGTATAAGAAACAGCAGATTTTAGGGTTGTCACTTCGTAAAAAATCAGCTGGCCATGTGAAAACTTTGTTTTAGTTTTTTCAGAGATACCAATCGAAATTAGAAAAGTCGTTGAACAAAAGTTGTTCCCCGGGGGGGTAGAAATACCCAGCTTTTCGCTTAGCACATGTATATTGTTACACCATGTATATCTATGACACATTTAATACATATCGTATTAAATGTGTCATCTAGTGTTCATTCGTAGGTACATATTATTATGTATATTTAAACTTAGATAGGTACTAATATTCAATGTCGGGGTTCATAGGTACATCTTTTTTAAAGTACCTAGGTTGTTTAAATGAGAACCATTACTAACACGAAGCATCCAATAACTTTCGAAATATCGGTGAAAGTTGTTGGTAAAGGGGAGGTTGCGCTCCTGCGCAAGCCCCGGCACCATCGCATCGCGACAGTTAGCGGCAACTGCGCCGGCGGCGGCAGAGCCAGCGAGCCGTAAAGCTGCACCAGCTGCCACCTCTGTGAATTTCGCCCGACTTGAAGGTGTTCCAGTTGGCGAGCCCGCCGCAACAAGGCTTTCACGAAGTGGAAAAGGCAGCCTTCTGCTTGCACACCAGTGACAGACGCGAGAGAAGCCTGAAGGCCTGGCTCGTAGTCCGTTACGAAGTGCTGAGGAGTGGGATGGCCGGCAGCTACCCACAGTCTTCCTATCACTGCCTCGTAAAAGGACCTCCTTCTATTTTTCATTATCGCAATAACGGGATGAAAGAAATGCCCCTGCACAATGCAGTGAAATGTTAAAATTTGGGCTGCAGGCAGACAAGCAGGAACATTAAGAAATGTGCCATCCACGACGACGGTGTTGCTGTTATGGAGGCAGCTGGCAAAGCCTTCTTCGGCCAAAATGACGGCAGTGGCGTCACCGGCTGAGACCGCAGCCAACAACATGTTTCTATAGCTCGGATGGTCTGCCAACGCCACTGCATAGGTGACATTGTCCATACAGACCCGACACGGTGGCCGGCGTGGTTCTGGTGACTGGGGGGTCAGAGGTCTGGGTGAGGTGGCCTCAATCTAAATCTTAACCTCTGTATTTCTTCCCCGACAACAGGGACGTCGGCCTTGTCAATGATTACCCCAGCACTTATATAGAGCCGCCGCGCCGGCTGGTTGCATCTAACAGCTCTCGAAGGGTAATTACTCCCCGTTCGAGAGCTCTTTCTTTATTTGTTTGGTGTTCTTGGTGAATGAAGGTTTTGTCTTTATTTCTCCGCCGCCGGTTTCCCTGGCGTAGGGCACTAAGGCGCGAGGCGGACACTGTGATTTTTTTGGCGATTACGTCTGAAACAATAAATAGTTTGTTAGAAAGTATGAAATTCAACATGCTTGGCACCTAAATAGAGGAACTTGGCAACTAGTCCGGTCATTTTAGACATAAAAATAGTGATCAAATAAAGAAAATTCCTACAGAGCCAAATCTTCGTAGATACCTTAGGTTTACCATAAGGAATAAAGTGTCAAACAAAAGTCCCCATCAGTCCCATGTGAGCTTAGGGACTTATTCGGGGCCCAAGGTCAAAATGTTAGGAGCGCCGAGTGAGAGTGTAGAACGTGATTCTTACAAGCGCAATATCTGGGAAATAGTGGGTCTTAGAGAAAAAATCATAGGGACCATTTTTATAGAGAATGTTAAGATCTACAACTTTGCTCTGAGGTAGGTACTTTTTCGATAAAACTTACCGTTTTCGAGAAAAATCCAAAAAACATAAAATTTTGACCTTGGGTCCCGAATAAGTCCCTAAGCTCACATGGGACTGATGGGGACTTTTGACACTTTATTCCTTGTGGTAAACCTAAGGTCTCTACGAAGATTTGGCTCTGTCGGAATTTTCTTTATTTTATTTGTCTAAAATGACCGGACTAAACGTGGTAACGAAAAGATCTTGTCAACTTGATTATACACGTACCTAAAGGGGTGGTTTATTGGTGGCTTGGGTTGGAGTACCTCTTCACTTGTCGATTTTACACTCTGTATGTTGTTTGATATTCATATAGTATTCAATGAAGGTTTAATCTAGTACCAACCAACCAACAACTTAATTGACGTTAGAAATAGTGCGGAAAATGCCTTAAAGTTTATTTTCTGATAGCGCATCATCCCGTCTAATTTACTAGGGGAGAAGGAGGCACATTAGGACACTTTTTAAGGAATAGGTCATAGATTTTTTTGTTTTTAAAATTTTTGTATGTTTTATACGGTAAAACCTAAATTCGTATTTTACCTTTACAAATCAATAATAAAATAAACATGTTTATTGAGTAGATTATGCAAAATTTTCATTTTAGTAAGACACTGACAATGTCCAAAACTGCCCCCCTTGGGGGGTAGTTTGGGACGCTACTGGGTATGATAATATGATAGTAATAAAATCTTTAAAATTAAATATTTGCGTAATTATTTCATTATTATGAAATGTTTTAGTTAAAAACTATAAATTCTTCAATTATCACAATTAAATTCGTACATGACATCAACCAAACTTAGAAACTATGAAAATGCAGTTACTCAAACATGAAATCTTTAATTATGTAGATTATTATGCGTCATTTATTATTAGGATAAATAACACACACAGTTTAAATCTTGAAAAATCTAATCTAAGAGTATCGCAGCAGTTCTGGAAGGGCTTTCATTCATTGGGTGATGGGAGCTTTGTCAGGATGATCCAATATTAATATCTAACTCATCTTTTTTTCTTTTCTACCATTCAATACCAGCAATTTTATTCATTTCCCAAGCCTCTGTGTATTTTTTAAATCCTTAGTACATTGGTACGCCAACAAACTGGTTGTATTGATATTAAACCATAATTTATCTTTGATGATTTTAAAATACTTATATTTTTCCATCATAACTTCTTCTTTTGTAAATAACTGATTGATGCTGTATTTTTCTTATATTTGCTTCGGCGATAAGCAACTTAAAACAAATGAAAACTTTTTATATTACCAATCACACACATTATGACATGTCCTAAAGTGCCCCTAATATCTAGTCCTAACCTACCCCAAGGGGTCATTTAAAAAACTTTGTGTCACAAATTTTTTTTTATTACTTTAGAAACTAATACGGTAGGCTCTATCCATGCATGGATACCCAAACTTAATAGAAACTATAAAAAAACATATAATTTATTCTCAAAGTCACCAAATAAACCCTTACGGAGTTCAGATGAATAATTTACTCCAGCCAACGGAAAACCCGACCTGCTAATAAAATCAGTTTTACAGCTGACAGCGTGGTGAATGATATGTCATGGTTTGTAGTAGTAGTGTTGAATACTAAAATGCATTTTCTTCCAAAAATATGTCGATGGTTTTGGAGTAATCTCCAATGTCTAAAGGTGCCCCTGTCCTAAGCTACCTCCTTCTCCCCTATTATTACCGTTAGAAGAAAATTGAGGAGGGCGTGAGCTACCTGTTACCGAGGGAATTTCAAACGATACAGTCTGCTGCTGCGGTGTTGACGCACCGGAGTGACCTTCCGCAGTTGCTGCTGGTCATGATGATGGGCCTGGGTTATCCAACTTTCTTGGCATGGTGAAGGGAGTTGAGGGTTTAAGGAGAGATTTTTCCTTCTTCATTTCCAATAAATAGTTGTTAAAAGGCTCGAGTATCCAATCCAGCCTTTTCTTGATATACGGAGCGATCTTTCGGTCGGCCCCGTATTGCTTAAAAATCGCAAGGAGCTGATTTTGGGTCACAACAAAATCCTACATGGTTGTCATGATAGGGATGTCACTGATATAGAGGTAGACTAAAAGGAAAGATCTTACTTGTGTGCTGCTTGCAGTCCTCTAGAGTTTTTTTTCTACGGACTAATCTCTACTCAATAGTTGATGTCATAGACAATGTCAGTCTGACTGACTGCACCCAAACAGTCAAGAAGACGCCTATGCTAAAGATTTACTACTATTATTCATTCTTTGGTACGGAACGGAGCTGGCAAGTAGGTTAGGTATATATGCCGAATTATTATTTCAATAACTGGTTCCTGTGTTTTTTGTTCAAGGCTTTATTCACCTCGTAGTATTTCAATATTGATTTTCCACATTGTGAATTCACCAAAGAGTTTTCAACTCAAAATTTGGTAGGACAGGCTTCGACACTAATACTTCATCGATACTTATACTGTCTAATTCATTTAATAGAGGCAAAATCATCACAAGTCGATTTTGATAATGAGTCCTCTGTCCAGCTGTGAACTTTTTTGATAATGATGATGATTATAATATGTAGGTACATATCACTGAAGTGAGATGTTCTTGAATTTCGTTTTTATTAGTGTAGGGGTGAGGATGGTGTGTGGTAGGTGATGGGTGCGGTCGAAGAAATAAGTCCAACACAGTTTCACGTTACACAGTTTACATTGTTCCACACAAACACTTTATACATTTAGAAGGAGAGGAAATGCACTAGAAGAATAGTTTATAACAGGCGACAGTAAGAAGCAAGGCACATCTTTGCGGAAGATTGCGCGGGCGCATAGAATAGTAAGCGAAACAAGTAATCGCGCGTGAGGCTCCATACGACTGCGGGTCTGCGGTCGGCTGGGATCGCGCGGGCGCGGCGCGGGGCGCGTTAAGGAACCCGCTGTGCGATTACGCTAAAACCACCCATCCAATTTTGACGTTTAAAAGCCCTTTTAATGGCCTTGGTAATTTGAAATTGTATGGAAAGGACGCGCGCGATGGCCATTGAAATGGTTCAAGAATGTCAATTTGGATGGGCGGTTTTAGCGTAATCAGCCGTCCGACTACCTGGCTCGTGACGTCAGGACGGCCGCTCGGTGGACAACTAAACTATTGTTTCCACTATACTCGATATTTTGCCGGCATATGTCCGTCAGTACATGGATGTTATTTTATACAATGTGATTTGTCATCAAACAAAATGTGCGGATACACGACACATATTTATAGATAAAAATTGTGATAAAAAAAATTAAATGTTATTTATCTCAAAAACACAGCAGTTTTAATATTAGTGCTTGAGCCAATCACTATGGTGAAATTATAGATATACAGGGTGTCCCATAATGAGTGGATAACCTGGCGCTTATGCGGCAAGTCAAGGCCTATCAGAAACAGTTTTTATTTTTTTTCTAATTTGACCCGTTCGGAAAATATTTAATATTTCGAAAATTTGGAAAAATTTGTATCTTTGTTCACATTTTTGGACTTTGAGGCTACAATTTTTTTAATTTTTATTTTCTGAATATACTAAAGAAAAACAGCTTTTTTGAACACCGTTTGAAATATTTTGGTAACTAGGACCAGTAATTTTCAAGGCAGGTTTAAAGTAGAAAATTTTAATTTTTCAAATTATTATGCAAAGTTTGAGCTGCTGTGGGTAAAAAAAAAGATAAGGAAACCTAAGATGCCAACTACTTAAAAACATGTCCATTTCAAGAGCATCCTAATATGATGATAAACGTTGAAATTTTGTAGGGTAAAAAACTTAGATATTGGTACTTTTGTGCCAAAAGGGGCCAATGCTACTAAAAATAATATTGAACCAACACATCAAAAAAATATCTTTTTCGCCATTCTCGTTCTAAAACGGTTACTTTGCTACTAAAAAACAGTTAGTGAAATCTCATCATCCATACAGCAATGTTTGAAAACGAAAGTTTTCAATCAGTGCGTCCTATCCTCCTACCCCTGATGACCTACGGAGCTGAGACGTGGACACTCACAGTAGGGTTGCTCCACCAGTTCTAAGTCGCTCAGCGAGCTATGGAAAAGGGCTATGTGAGGAGTTTCTCTGAAGGATAGGATTCGTAATGAATACATCCGACAGAAAACCAAAGTTATCGACATAACTCAAAGAATTAGCAAGCTGAAGTGGCAGTAGGCCGGCCATATCTCATGAAGAACCGACAACCGTTGGGGTAAACGTGTTCTGTGTAGAACGACCTCCAGCCAGGTGGGATGACGATCTGCGAAAGCCTGCTGGCAGATGCTGGATCCGTCAAGCTGAAGACAGGGCGCTCATTAGGGGAGACTTATGTCCAGCAGCTATGTGATATGGGCTGATGATGGTGATGATGATGAAATATTCAAATTGATGTCTTCCAACTCTGATGCAGGCTCTGCATCTTTTTAATACAGGATTTTTAGCTAACTTTCGTAATTGCGGTCGTTAATTTTTTCCGCATCGTTTTGGACTTGACGTCGACGTTATATTAAGTTATAATAAATGAAATGAAATTAAGTTATAGTATTTATTTAGGGAATACCTAGGTTTTTTGTACACCAGTTCCTTCAAGTTGCCCTAGTAAAAGAAATCCAATAGGTTCAAGTCCAGCGACCGCGCTGGCCACTGGGAAGCGCCACCACGCGTAACCCATCTGTTTGGATACGCTGAATCTAAATAACGCCGTTTCTGAACGGCTTAGTGTACTGGACACCCGTCATTCTGTAGTTTGAATGCAGTTGGAATCTTCTTTCCAAATTCATACCACCAAATTCGTACTCATAGCACAAACTCTCTTTACTTTCGGCTAGATTATTGTTTATTATTTAGTTCCTAACATATTTCCTATTTTCCAGCATGAATCAGCAAAAATAGATTTCACTCACTGTTTTTAAGTAGCAAAGTAATCGTTTTAGAACGAGAATGGCAAAAAAGATATTTTTTTGATGTGTTGGTTCAATATTATTTTTAGTAGCATTGGCCCCCTTTGGCACAAAAGTAGCAATATCTAAGTTTTTTACCCTACAAAATTTCAACGTTTATTATCATTTTAGAATGCTCTTGAAATGGACATGTTTTTAAAGTAGCTGGCATCTTAGGTTTCCTTACCTTTTTTTTAACCACAGCAGCTCAAACTTTGAATAATAATTTGAAAAATTAAAATTTTGTACTTTAAACCTGCCTTGAAAATTACTGGTCCTAGTTTTTCTTTAGTATATTCCAAAAATTAAAATAAAAAAATTGATAAAATTGTAAGCACGAAGTCCAAAAATGTGAACAAAGATACAAATTTTTCCAAATTTACAAAATATTGAATAGGTATTTTCCGAACGGGTCAAATTAGAAAAAAAATAAAAACTGTTTCTGATAGGCGTTGACTTGCCGCATAAGCACCTTTCAGGTTATTCACTCATTATGGGACACCCTGTATAATTGCCGTGAGTAATACGCAGCTTGATCAGCAACTTTGGGCAATACTTGATTTTTTTGGCAATCAAACGATATTGTAAACATTTCTTCATCAGATTCCCGCAAAAATGTATAGAAGCACTTGGCTTTAAGCTTGTGAATCCTTAACGCTGCCATCAGATTGACTTTTTCAGATTCCACTGGCTCTCTATTGATTTTTTCTGACAGTTCTGAGCACTTCGAACACACATCAACCCTTGGTGATTTAAATCCAATGTTATATTTCGTCACAAAAATGTTTCTAAAGTAACATTCCCGTACTTTTAAACTATCATCTTCTTGCTGTTCTGGGTAGAGTTTCCACATTTTTTTGATGTTTAATTCAGAAGAAACATAATTTCTTGTTGACGTAGCTGATCTACAGTAGTGAGATTCTATGCATTTAAATGTCTCAATGAATCTCATGACATTTACTTTCTTTGTTAAATTTTTCCTTGCTACTCTATCGCCACCTCGACATACTTTTGGAAGTTGACCATGCAGTAAGAATTTCTTAGATATATTTCGGACCCTATGGACACCAACATCAAGAATTTTCAAAAAAGTTCTTTGACAAACCCTTACCAATTTGTACGGTTTTACGTATGTACGAATGTAAAACTTCGTGAATGTCTTCGATTCAGCTCGGTTTTTGACTAAACGTCTTCTTTGCTTCGGTGTGTGAACCTTTATAAATTTCAAGATGAAATTGTCTTGGGTAGTTTTATCTGGTCTGGCATAAAATGCTTCATGGAACTTTCTAATATCTTGGGCATTCAAAGTGCTACATTTAAGTTTAACATCTTTTTTATGTTTGCAACTTGTAATATCTTTTATATTAGGTGGTCTTTTGGCAGCATACCTGTAAAGAATAACCGTAATGATATTACAATGTTTGTTGTGGTGAAACCATGCGTACTGGCTTGATGAATATCGAAGAATCGAAAAGTGAATCACATAACATTTACTTGATTTTATGTTATGTAAGTAGGTGTAAGAACGTACGCCTGCTTACGTCGATTTCAAATCCACTGAAGATTTTTAACCAACAGCCGAAACTAAATTCAAAAGTTAATCATAGACTGAAGTAAAATGTGTTAACATTTGACTTCAGTTTAGGATTAACTATTGAATTTCGTTTATGTGCTTTGGTTGGTGGTTTTTAATTTTATGTTAAGTAGGTGTTCCTACCTACTTATTACGATTCGAAATCCGCATGAAGATTCCTAACCAACAACCAAAGCACATAATCCATCGATTACGTAAAAACGTTTGGTATTAGGACCGAAATAATTTTTTGGTGGTTGTGGGGGTTACCGCATAGCACCAAAACAGAACTCTCAGAAAATTATTTCAGTCTGAATATCAAACATCCTGTATACATAGTAACAAACATACATTAAACTCATAACCCTCGTTCTGCTCCGTGTAGTAGAGTTAAAATATAACATTTTACTTCAGTTTATGCAAACACCAAAATAGTAACATTTTTATGATAATGCATTACTGTGATTTACGGTGTGCACTTATTGCATGAATCAGTTCTCATAGTAAGGCTTTTGAAACTTACCTCTCATGCTTTTTTATGTTGCGTTTCCACTGACTTGCATTCCTCGCCCTCTTCCTTGCTGTATTCCCTTGGACTGGAGCTATATTAATTTCCATTTTGCAATGTATTTCAGTTATAAAACACTAAAAGAAAAACACATCCGGAGCACAACAACAACACAACATGAAGTAATCGCCATTTTGAAAAACCTTGAATGTCCTACTAAACTCTGACCTATGATTGGTCGAACTTGACAGTGGCGCTTTTGCAATTCACGTAGGCAATAGAGGCGGTTTTGCTTCTCACCTAAAGCTTTCGCAGCTGTTTTCTATTACATAGAGGCTGATTTGCACCCAAATTATTTATTGATCCTAGAGAAGACTTTGCAAAGAGTTGCCACAGTAAAAAAAACCTACTTCGTCAAAAACTGGATAGAGGCGCTTTTGCATTTAGACCCCTCTGAGCGACCTCAGAATGGGAGATGGATCATTTGGTAACTTTACGAGAATGTCGAAAAGTGATTTCGACCATCTTCTGGAAATGATTGGTCCATCAATAGCCAAAAGGGAAACAAATATTCGTCAGCCAGTTGCACCTCAAACGAGGCTGGCTATTACATTACATGGAGATTCATATAATTCTCTTTTATACACATTCAGAGTATCAAAACAATTGATTAGCAAAATCATACCAGATGTATGTCAATTATTAACTGTTTACAGAGATGATGAAACATTATAAAACATTGTTTAGGAACAGTTTTATAAACAGTGTTTATTTAAAAATGTTTACTAATGAAAACGTGGCTTGATTCAACTTTGTTGCTAAACAAATGTTTACCATGAATACGGGGCTTTATTACCACTATGCCTAAAGTTCGTTGTCAAACGCGGCCGCCGCTGTATTACGCATGCCGCTATTTCTTGTATTAAAAGCCGCTATTAATTTAATTTTTTAAAGAATAAATGTGGATTTTATTTCCTCGAAATTATCTACTTGTCTGTGAAAAATATTAGAAAAATATTGTTTTTCTTGTCCGGAATGGAAAGGAAAAAAGGAAATTTTTCAATTACCCATCAGTACCAAGGAAATTATTTTTGAACATCGATTACGACTCATTCTGTCACTCTGAAAGTAATCTGTGCACTGAAACAACAAATTACTTTAATTTAATAAGACGTGAATGTTACTCAATAATGGCAATAATGTTACTCAATAAAGGATGATTGCCATACAAACTTTCGTTTGTATGTATGTATGGATGTTTGTTCCTCTTTCACGCAAAAAGTACTGAACGGATCTGGCAAAATTTGGAATAAACGTAGTTCTAGGACTGGAATAACAAAGGCTACTTTTCATCTTCTAAATCAGTTCCCATGGGATAGAAATTGCCTTGTCTTATCCATAGAAACAACGCGTGCCAAGCCGCGGGCAGATGCTTGTGTAGAACATAATGTTTTATTTATTTCATATCCTGTTTTTTACTTTATTGCTATAAATCAACTACTTGTCTAGAAACGCCTAGCAAATTTGTATTTTGTACGATTGCCGTATGTAATACTTGCTGGTGTCCGCGACTTCGTCTGCGCAGTATTAGTATTTTGAGTAAACTCGTTTCTTTGGGAGTCCCGGGATAAAATTTAGCCGATGTGCTATTCCAGACTATAATCTATCAATGTACCAAATTTCATCCAGATCCGTTCTGTAGTTTTTGCGTGAAAGAGTAACAAACATCCATCCATCAATCCATCCATCTAACCATTCATACTTACAAACTTTCGCGTTTATAATATTAGTAGGATAAATATTATACATATATAATAATAATATGTAAACGTACCTTACAGTTTCGCCGCTGCTATTTTATGCCAGCCGCGCGTGCGGGCGGACCTTCTGTCTGACTGCCTGGGCACAAATGATCAAAAAGCTCCGACCGCGAACCCAGACCAGAAAAGACGCTACTGCCACTTGCGTCTGCCAGTTTATTATAATAATAAGATCAAAAGGCACAACCACGGCAGAACCGTCTTTTCTTCGTATTACCAAGCAGAAATGTCTTTTCATTTTATGACGAATTACATTTATTACAATTAAATAAGACGGTTCTACCTAAATGCGTTTTTTCTTCTTATTATATGTCAGAAATGTCTTTTCTATTTAGTAAATATTATAACTGGTATCAAATGCGTCTTATTTACTAAGAAGATTAACATGGTTCTGGTTGATTCAGCCAAACGATAAAAATACTAGCAGATGCGCAATTTTTTACTGATTCCGAATATGTATATAACTCAAAAATGACACAAATTTTAGATGCGTCTTTTTTTCTTATGACGGCAGTATTAGTTGTTTCAATTATTTCCGTACTTTTTGTTGAGGGTCGCTGAGCATGGACAATATACCGCTCATAAAAGTCCGGACATAAATTCAAATCATTGTTAATTACACGAATACTACACATCTAGCTAATTAAGAAACAAGCTTAGAAGAACCAAATAATTAGGTACCTACGTAGTTAGTAACAATTAAAGTTAAGTAGTTACAAGCGTCATTTCAATGGACCGCACAGCTCCTGAGATCTCGACCGAATTATGCGCGAAACAGAGAAATGTTTTTTTTCTCAGTGGGGAACAAGCTAAGAAAATAATGTTGAATTTTATGACTTAGGTAGTGAATTCATATTTTTAGGTATCTCGGTCTATAGGGGAGCGCGTGGAAGGAATCTCCACAAGATGAGGAGGGTACGTAATTAAGTACTGCGCCGCCGTCCGTTCGCTTGTCCTATCGTGGTACCTACATAATGGTAGGTAGTGGAACTTGGCTATGTGTGACTTCATAAATAAAATACCTATATAGTGTGTTAGGTAGGTAGGTACTTTACTTACCTACTTATTCATTCTAACAGGTAGGCGACACGCAGTACGAGTTGTGCCCCGTGGCAATATACCTAAGCTGGTATAAGTACCTACATAAATTAGGTAGGTATCTACATAGATGATGATAGAATAGAACTCTATCCAAAAAAGCAGCAGGGCCTAAGATGTTGGTTTGGTACCTTCTTAGTCCCAAAAACTAGACCACGGTCATTATATGAGCACAGCATCCAAGAGTACGACGGCCTATAATGCAATTGCAGCAATATTCTAGGATGCCAGCTCTTCCGTCAATGTTGTTCTTTGTTACAATATAAACAAAGTACCTACATCTTAGAACTCACATGCCTTTGATTTTTGCTCGGATTTGAGTTCTTTCTGACCTTTCAATGCTTGGTACATCGAAACTGTGAGGTATTTGTGATAACTGTATTTTAAATCCATCTTGGGATCCTACTTGCTCTCCATAATAAGAGACAGCTTATCAAATTTGATAGGTTCCCAAGGCGAACAAAACGAGGTCTTCTTTCTGCATGACCGGAAAGTGGTCAATGTTATTGTCCGTGTTACTTACCACTATTTCGGTAAAAGATGCGGAACGTCTGTTAAAATTATGGATTTTCTTGTTTTCAATCATGTTCACATTATTTTTGTACAATGCGCGCAGCTAAAGATGAGACCAGCGTTGCCAACTCAACAACAGTAAATGTCGCTCTCACGCTGGTGAAAAGTCGCTGGATATCGCTAAATGAGTAAAATTGAAAAAGTCGCTAGAAGTCGCTAGATTTTTTATCAATTAATTACTTTCTTGGGTTAAAAAGGCGAATCTACCAACATTCGGTAGATTCACCTTTTTAACCTTCATTCACCACCACCAATTAATGAAGGGCAAAATAAAAATTCATACTTAGTACCTAGATCTTTAATTTTAATCTCTCTTTATTCGTTAATATTAATTATAACTTTGATGATTTGGAAGGGTATTGAATCGCTCAAACTTACGAGGCTTACGAGGTAATTATTTGAAAAATACCACTGTAAAAAAGTCGGTAAGAAAATCGTTAAGTTATTTTTTTCATTTTTTTCATGGCCTGCAAACTATCCACTGTGCAAGTAGCTTGCGCAGTGGATAGTTTGCAGGCCATTTTGGAGGTATGCGACAAAGAGAATCCTCCGCATATTCACACTTTCCTCTTATTTTTTAGTCACTGGCAGGGTCGCCACTTGTACCAGGTTAGGGTCAAATGCCAATAAAACACAGATATTAATTATAGACATGCGTCTGTCGTCCGTACCACCGTAAGAGCGTTTTCACACTATCCGATCCGATATCGGCGTCGGACGCCGACACGATATCGGGGCAAGCAAAATGTATGAAATATGTACCTGTCTTTCATATTGTCCGGCCCGATATCTGATATCGGAGCCGACGCCGATACGCTGGCGGCACCATCGGACGCCCGTGAGCCGTCGGACGATAATGTTTGCATGTGTGCTGTACGTGTATCTAAATTGTCTCTGTGTGCGTAGAGCCTGATGCGCCAGCCAGCATTTCTTTAGGCCCCACAGCAATTCGAAAATGTGTGTCTTGTTTCTTGATACTGTTTGTGAGATGAATTAACAAATAATTGAATGTGGATTCACTCATACGAAAGTAGTTAAAAAACTTACTAGGTGGGTTTTGTAGCTTGCTAAAAAGAGTATAAAATGCTCCCTCTGAATATCTAGCTTCCACCATGGGATGTACCCAATACTGTCTGTGGACAGATCTTTTTTTGCGTCTCAAATATAATAGATACAGCAAATAAAGTTTTCTATTAAAGTCTGCCATGATGACCTGCCCGCACTAAGCTATGGAGCAAATGGCCGTATCGGAACGATTTTGTCGGAAATATGTGAAAATAGCACATGGTGTCGGCTATCGGATGTCGGCTATCGTCGTCCGACACCGATATCGGATCGGATAATGTGAAAACGCTCTAAGGCGAATGTCAGCGCTGGCCGCCACCTCTAGCCGGTCAGTGCATCCGACACGACAGTGACACATTTTAATAGCTGGTACAGACGCTCCGATTCGGTTGGAGCCAACCATCCGACCACGACCAAATCGGAACGTGAGGAGAGCGGTCGGTCCGACATAATTATTATTAATATTGGTTGGACGGTAGTCGGATGCGCCGGCGATCCGACCAAACCAAATCGTTAGTCGGTCCAACCAAATCGGAACGTATGGAGGCTTTGTTCCGACCAAATCGGCTCAGTCGCATTCGCAACGCCGCCGTTGTAGGACGTCAACATGAACGCCGAGGGAGTTACGGTCACCGAACGTGACATAATAATAATTATACATATCTTGGACAATATTCACACAGCACCATCTAGCCCCAAGCCAAGCAGAGCTTGTGTTATGGGTACTAGATGACTGATATACTTAATACAATACATTACATAGATAGATATTTTTTTATTATACATAGAAAACACCCAGACCAGCGGAACAAATTTCTGCAGATCGTACACAAATTTGTTCCGAGGCCGGAATCGAACCCGCAACCTCCTGCGTCGCAGGCGGAACTTCGCCCACCGCGCCACATAGGTCGTCAATAATAAAGTTACTTGAACTTTATCAAGACTTTCTCTGTTTGTAGGACTTAAGTCATAAAGATTACGCCAATAGAGATGCCAGAAATCAAGCGTATTTGATTATGCTGCACGTTTTAAGAAAAATAGACAGTGCGGCTACTTTAACAACGTTGAAAAATATCATGGCATCAGGTGGCAAGACGTCCATTCACTACTTCATAGCAAAGTCAACTGACGGCTGAAAGGCCAACCGTCGGACAATCTGTAGCAATGTTGGAATGGTTGCTATGTCGGTTCCGATATGGCTGGCACCAACCAAATCGGAGCGTCTGTACGAGCTATAATACTCAGAACACTACAAAGGGTATTCTTGTTTCGACTTTTTATGATGATTTTCTTTATTTGGTTCCATTTTGACTGGATATTTTGGATGTATTTTGGACACTTGATCTTATTATGACACAAATAATTCGTAATATAACGTATGCAATTAAACGATTACAACCAGTATGACCGTTATATCTAAAAGTATGTTTCTTGATTTGCCCATGAATAGCACTGACTGAAATCGTTTTCTGAGTTAACCAAACCGCAAAATTTATCGGAGTACCCTCGTTTTTTACTCTTTCCGTTACGTTTTACGTTTCCAATAGATTTGAGAAAATTAGACTAAGAATTACAAGAAACCGAACATCATGGCCGTTATATCTAAGAGTATGTTCCTTGATTTTCCCAGGATTAGCACTGACTGAAATCGTTTTCTGAGTTAACCAAACCACAATAGTTTTTCGGAGAACCCTCATTTTTTTACTCTTTACGTTTCCAATAGATTTGAGAAAATTAGACTAAGGATTACAAGAAAAGGACCAGCATGACCGTTATATCTAAGAGTATGTTGCTTGATTTGCCCATGAATAGCACTGACTGAATTCTTTTTCTGAGTTAACCAAACCACAACAGTATTCGTATTATGTGTGAGTAACAGGTATAAACTAATAAATACGCTCGTAGATTAGGATCGCCACTGTTTTGCCATTCCGTTGCAGAGCACGTGCAGACTTGCGCTGAGATTTTCACTTCGCTGTTTTGTTTGTTTAGACTGGTTTTTTGTTACTATTCAAATTTGGAAATTTTAACCTCTGAGGGGGTGGTAAAGGTGGGAAAAAAATTAACTCAAAACTAGGTATAAATAAACTATAAAGTAAATAATTAAACACGTGTTTTTTATTTTTAAGAAATAAATAATTTCTTACCCCCCACTTTCCACACGGCTATGCAACGCGGTACAAAAGCCTCTATTTCTGTACTAATTAAAGCGGCAACTTCCTTACCAGGACCATCATTTGGTAAAAGATTAACGTCAGTAGAGATTGAAATTTGTTGAGATTAAAGGTGAGCCTGATCGGACGTGTGTTCGTTTAATTTTTTTAATAAATTGATGTGGGGATTTTTACAGTCTAAGAAATATTTTATACAGGTGATAACCTAATATATAGTGATATCGAGGCCCCTTTCCGCAGCTAAATTTTCACGTTCAGCGGGATCGTGAATGTACAGTCCTAAATTATTTACGCTATCGTTGTATGCTAGGTCAACAACTCTGTCTTTGATAAATTCGCCTTTGTATTTTAAGAAAAGATATGCCATCTTGATGTTGGTACCCATGAGAAACGCCCGAGGCACTGAAGTCAAAAAATTATTATACGCTCGCGGCCTACTAACAAACGACGTATTCCAGTGTAACTACTCGGTAAGCGGTGGTAATATTTGGATGTTATAAGCTCCCGAACCGCTCGTAATTTGAACCGCAACACGACTGTTTTCTAGATCTTAGTTCTTCAAATAGATACGCGCCGCATTTTTCACATCACATCTAAAGGTGTCGGGAGCAAGCAAAGATGTTTTCTTTAATTTATACAAATCTACGCGTTCAGCGTCCCTCTCTTGACGGATAAGTTATGTAGATTGCGTAGCTTTTTGTCTATGTTTCGATTTGTTTTGTTGTACGTGGCAGAGGTTTCCTTACAAAGCTCGGGCTTTTGCTGGTTAAAAAGGATAGCCGAATCGCGATGCACTTTTGGTTTCGCATCAGAGTAATTTTCTGTAGCTTTTTGGTGTACTTCTGGATTTGACGTTTCGTATTTTTTACGGCTTTTTGATGCACGTGTGGATTCAAAGTTTCATATATTTTCACGGCTTCTTGATGTTTTTTATAATATTTTTTAACTGCGTCTAAATGGGCGTTCTCCTTTGTGCGTTTAGGGCCTCGTTTTACTTTTTTGGGTCGACCTCTTTTGGCTTTTTATCGTAGCCTCAGTTTTATTATTTGATTTTGGTGTAACTATATCTGATTTAGTCGTGGCTGTGACGAACGACTAAAATATATCGACGGTTCAAATGGCGGCGCGGATGTGATTCCTTGAAGAAAAGATTGTGTGATTCATTGCAATTTTAAGAAGCTGAATTTGTGTTAAACGAACAATCGGCGAGTGGGTTACCACTCGTCGATTGTAACCGGCGCGGATGTGTAACCGTGTAGAATGGATTCAAATTGAGCACTTGCAACGCTTGAATTTGCGACGGGAGATAACGGCGCGGATGTGTATGCTTGTAAAATAGATTCCGATTGAATAGTATTGCTATGAGAGGTTTGGAAGGAAATGCTAACAGCATTTATCGAAGGTTGTGTAGGACTTTTTGAAACGACTGACGCATACGACGCAAACGTTAAATGATATCCATGAAGAATGGATTCAGACTGAGACGATGGAATGCTCTGGACAACGGGCAGAAATTGTGTCGATTAAATTCAGACTACATGTTCCGAGTCCCGATGATTTGTAACGCGTAACCGTTCTAAGCAATATTGCCCACATAGACAGCGAGCGAAAAGAAGTTTCGCCAAATAGCGTAAGGTATCACATTTAAATAAACGCGCTACACCAGATGTGTTATCTGGCTTATTATTCACATCCACCGCATGACTGTTGAAAAAATAGTATGCGTCGTTAAATCTCCAAAACGATACCGTATAAGATTGCCCGGTGAATATGATACTGTCCGTGTTATCATGGTGTGGCTTACCGACCGAGTTGAAAATATCACTTTCCGACTAGTGTACGTTAAACATCGATAGACTATCGATAGTATCGATAGTCATGGACTATCGATAGTATCGATAACTGTCATGGCACTATCGATTGTTGGTTTACTACTATTTCCCTTCTCTACAGACTTGTATCGCGGGGAATTACCGAAATTTATGCCTAGGTACTAATAACGTGGACGTAGAACGTTTAGTTTTTTGAGAAAATGTATTGTTGTTAGGGGAAGTTCTGAAAATTAAAACAATAAGCTATAGTCTTTTTCACATAGGAAGCGTTCCCTGACAGATGGAATGCGTTTCATTTCAATTCACCAGGATTTTGGCAAATTGAAATTTCGAAAATTCAAACAATTTGTATTTCATCTCAAACATATGAATTAAGCTATAGAAGTATAGCACGACACACAAATTATCCAAAAATAAAATAATTTTATGAAATCCGAGGCAATTTGTTTTGCGTAGAACAGAACGTAATAGAGTTGAGGCAAACAAATGTTATTCCAGCAAATCTATAAATCGATTATCGCAAATTAAAATCGTAACTTTCAACATCATCATTTTAAAATTTTATCACGCAAGTACATACCTATGTTTATTGTTGGTTATTTGTTATTGATTTTTAATTACCTACTTATCTGCTGATATTATTACCGTCCTATTTCTAGGTTATGTATGACGCATTACCTATTGGAAATGTGGATTTTTACTATTGTTTTTATTTATATAGACCTAATTTAATGTTTTACTTTGTTAAAGTCATTAAAAATTAATGAAAATATTTTACGAATAATCGATTTTCGTTACTAAATCAAGTCAAAAATCGAATCTTTTTACGATTACACTTACCTCATTTCTATAACTGTCAAACTGAAACGTCACGGAACGCTTCCTATGTGAAAAAGACTATAGCTAGAGAATAGAAATTATTCACTTCACTATCGGAAACTATCGATAGTATCGATAGTTTTTTGTCGAACTATCGATATCTATCGAAAATCTAAACTATCGATGTTTAACGTACACTACTTGAGACCTACCGAAAAAAGTAGAATTATATCGTTCTTTTTCCATTCATTCATTTTAAAATTGTCTAATAGGGCTTGACACTATCGATGAAAAATATCGATGTAAATAAATAATTCAACGAACTTACGCACTTTCAGATTTCCAATTGATCCGCTAAGAAAGAGGGAGTGGGTAAAGTCAGCCCGCAGAGAAAAGGCATGGATTCCAAAAAAACACAGCAGTATTTGTGGTTTACATTTTGAACCAGAGTGTTATAATACGAAATCAAAAAAAAAGAAACAACTACGCAAAGATGCTGTTCCTACCTTAAATCTGCCCGAATTTGTAAGTACTGTTTGAAATATAAAACTAGATCTTAATAAATTTGTAACTTTATTAACAACGAAAATTACAATCAAGGAATAGAAAAAATACAACTAGCGTAGTATAAACAGTCATAATATAATTCGCATAATTATCATCATTACAGGCGTACAGATTTGTTTTCAAATCCGTTACAAAATAATAATTTTTGCCTACTTATTAGAAGACTAGCTTTATAAAATAAGTCAATTTTGTTTTAACTACATAATACAAAGCTACCTGTAAGGTATAATCTGTCAGGATAAGGATCCATGAATTTTTAAATTTTCCCTTAGATTGACGAGTACGAAGAAGTTGGCAACTCAAAACTGTCATTCATTCATTCTATTGTATTGTTCACATATCGATAAAATACAATGTATTTTTATCGATAGTCAACTAAACAAAGAACGACGAGAAAATTATTTGCGCTACGGATGTTACCGCATGAGATGAACAACTCCCAAGCGAAAAAACTCGCAATAATAATGAATGAAGGACTTATTGAAATCGACTTTTTTTTTTTAATTTCCATGGGCTGGTGCGGATGTCGAGTTTTTGGCTCACATGTTCTGGCTTGGTTACAGATCTTTTGAGCTTGTGCTCTAGGGAAGGGTAGGCTGCTTCTTTCATTTAAAAATTAGCAAAGGTATCTTATATCCTACAGAATAGTTTGAAATAAAAGACAAAATTCATTTATTAATTTTTTTATTTTTCAATTTAGTTTTATACATGGTATATGCTTTAAGTTGCATGGGAGGTAAGTTTTTCACATCTAATCTTAAAACATCTTTCCCTTTAAGAATTTTACTTATAATATTACACCAATTGTAAACTGTTAACTTAATAGTATGGTCCAGAAAATATTCAATAACATAATTCTTGTGACTCTCGCAGGTTAAGAAGTCAAACAAAGACATATCACATTTTATTTTTCTTATAATACATTCTACTATATAATTTTGATGAGGTTGACATTCTAAGTGTGCTGTGCTAGTGTGTTCTCAGTGATTTTTCCAAAAAGCCTAACAGAATACTCAGTAGGGAAGGTCAATTTTTTTTGTTTTGTAGTTTGGAATTCTCTATATGAAATCCAACTGTGAATAGATGATTCTCCTTGAGATGTCAAATCATGTTGACATGCTTGGCAATTATTTTTTTAAAATATTCTTCGTAAGACCCACCCTGTAGTGTATGCACGAGAGTGAACTCTACGTTTTTCTTGGCCTGCGGAGTCGCTAATACTTTCTGGCCCAACTTGATGGCCAGAGGATTCAGGTGAAGCATGTTCAAGCTCTTCTCTACATTCAGTTGAAATAAGTTTTTTAACTTTAATAATTGTTCACCTGAATCCTCTTCACAATTGTAAGTGCTGGAATGAAATTTAATAAATCTGGTTATTAGCAATGATTTAAATGTGCATTTGAATGTATGACAACTTGGATCATTATTTCTAAAATTATACGCCCGCACTTGCCCAAAAAAGTTTTCTATGGGATCGGAATTGAAATAGCGAGGGCGCATAATTTTAATATTTTTTGATTTTAAAAAGTGCCATAATCTTTTAAAACTTCTTAAAGTAGTTCAATTTTTGATCTGTGTATCTGTGTATCCAATTTTTTAAGGAAGGTACAGTGGTCTTTTTTCCTTTTTTTAAATCTAAAAACATTATTTTACTTATTTTACGTATAGCTTCCTCCCAAAATGTGTCATGCATTGACTTTTCAGTGACGGCTTGGCGCAGTTGTTTTCCTTTATTTTGTTTACTATTGAGACTTGCGCCATTTACGCAGTCGAAGAGGTCGTCAAAAAAAGATACTATTTCTGCTGTGTTTTTTAAAGTTAGGCTAACTTTGCTGCCATCAGCATATTGAGCTGAAATTAATAAACATCTTTAATCAATTATAATGGTTACTATTATAAATATTTTGATAGATGGGTGTCACCAGTGTCAACAGGACCTTTTCTGTCTGATTGTCCATCTTTGAAAGAGTCCACTGGCATTTGGCTGGTTTTAATATAAATTTGTTAACTTAACACTGATATGAATACTAGAATCTTTCGATAAAAGCATTTGATCAGCTATTCTATCTTACTTTAATAAAATATATACAGGGCTATGCTTATTCACTGACACTGTGTGGACACTGAACTGACACATAGGTTAAAAATAAAAATTTTATGTTAGTAAATTCACGCAGTGTCAGTGAATTACCAATAACCCTGAATTCAAAATCAATGTTTGAGACTTGGAACCATGATGCATTTCAATGTAGCAGACAGAAACATTTATCACTTATACTTATCACAATAAAGAACATTTACCAAATTGAGCTGAGTATGATAAGGTAGCAGCCATTGTTTTGCTGAAGACCCGGGCACAATTCTTAACCTGAAACAATTAATAGGATAACAGATAATTAAGTAATCAAGACACTAATTATTTTATTGAAAATCCATTCATAATGTGAAAAAATGAAGAGGGATATTTATTCATTATTTAGACATGGTATATTCATTTTTTCTTTGTAATTTTGAAAAGAACATACCTTCATCTTTTAATTTTTTCTGGGATCACATGTTCATCCGTTAACTTGTGTAGCAATCTCATTTGAGCATGGCTGCAGTCAGTCTTATATACTTCCACTATATCACTCCATTTTGAAATTTTGTCATTAAATATAATGTTTTTTGTTAAAAAATTGTTTCTTAAACCTTTGATCAAATGAGGTGGAGCAAATATAACACTCATTGTTTCATTATTAACTTCAATGATGTCATCTGAAAATAATAAAAAATATACATAATTTCAGTTTTGTCATTCATGATAATGAATCTATAAATGTCTTTTTTGACTGATGATGATGATGACTATCATCATCATCAGTCAAATTATTGTTACTCCAGCATCTGATGGTACAGTACAGAATAAGAGCAAACCCACCTATTTCTTCTCCAAGTCGCAAATGATTCTGTCTAGTTTCTTCTTGGAGTGATTTAAGAGCAGACTGAAATGCCGTCCCTTGATCCGAAATTAAAGCTATAGGTATTAGCCCTGTATTACTGACAGCAGTAATTACTTTCTTGAGTAATACTTTTAATTCCACTGCAGTTGTTGCACCTTTGCACAGGTAATAAGCGATGGGTTGCTGCCATTTATTTACAGCACCCCTTATCATAAAGACCAGAGCATGGTCCGCAAATTCATTTTTCCTTTCATTGAGGTCAATAAATCCATCTATAGCATCCTTGTTGCTATTATATGTCAATCCTGCTTCAAGGGCTACCTCATCAAACATAATTGAGCAGTATTTTTTTGTCTCTGTCCATGTTGCAACCTGCAATTAAATAAAAATAATCTATAGTTCTAATAAACAAAATAAAAACAAATTACCAGTATGATAATACTGCATACTTCTTGTTTTAAGGCTTCAAATATTTGAACATTAATGCCCGCTTGAATATTTAATGAAGAAATCATTTTATTTAATGTATTTTTAGATGGTAAAATAAACAGTTTGTAGAGAAATCTGTAGCATTTCGGGCTTTGCTTCATAATAGCGAGTGCAATAATTTTTTCATCATCAGAAAATCTTCTACCCTTAGATTTTTTGGTACACTGATATATTTGCATCCACAAAATTTTTTTGGTTATGGGATTCATCTTTTCAGTCAGTTTGTCAAAAGCTTTTTCCTTTGTGAATTTAACTGCCTTTCGGGCTCGTACACTGAAGTCTAACTGCTTTCTGGACTTTGTGTACAACTTGTACATTTTCGAGCACCTTGGTGATAGTGCTCCTACTTTATTGAAGAGTTTCTTCCTTTTCATAAATTTTCGTGGAGTGCCTGCATCTGTAAAATATTCATATGATCAGGGTTTACATAATGTGCCATAATTTTTGTGGTCATGAAAGGGCAGAACCTTCCGTTCATTCAGTGAATTATCAAAAACCCCATATGCTTTCATCTCAATCCATCCATTTCATTTACAGCACATAAGATATGAAAACAATCTTTACCTCTTAATCCAGGAAGTTCAACTGTTGTTTGTACACCCTGCACAGGTAAAGCAGGAAGGGCATCATTCCCTAAAGAAAAATATATTTTGTTAGAGGTGTTTTAGTGAAAACTAAATTTATCAGTTATTTATTCTAATATTCTTCTAATGTGAGAAAATGTTTTGTAATTTCCGTTGGAATTTATGAACAGAAATTTATTGTTTTTAGAAATAAATGTAAATCCACAGCTTACCAATATCAGTACATAGTCGTTTCTGGTCCATTTTGCAATAAGTATGGTCGTTGAGCTCAAGTTTTCGTTTATTAGTAGCGTAGCTATGGTCAGAGCACCCTGAAAAATGTATTTATCCCATTTAGAATTGAGAAATGATGGCTACTGGCCGCACCTGCACACTCTTTATTACAAACACTACTTTTTTCCAGTATCAAAAGTAGTACATGTGTTAATCTAGCATTGGTACCAAATTTCTGTTAAGAGTGTGAAGAAGTAACAAACATTTATACCAACTAACGCCTTTAGAATATCTAATATATCGATATACATATATAATATATCGATTTAATAATATGCAAAATCCGTAGTGTTTATAAAATAATAACTTGAAATTGATAAATTTTATCTAGTTCATGTTATTCCGGTATCGATAAATTATTTTATCAGCACAACACTAGTATGATGTCGTATGAGTTTTCATGTGACGTCATCGTCATTCGTAAGTGGATGGACCATTATTGCTTGATGGCTACAACCCACGAAGGAAATACCTACCTACCTACCTATTCTTACGTTAAGATTATATCTAAAAGGTAAGTCTTTACTTTACCTACTTATATTAGGTACCTACCTACTATCATAGGAATGTTTGGAATAAAAGAAACCATTTTAATAAAAAAGTTCATTTATTATGATGCGGGGCCATGCTAGTTAGGTAGGTATCGACAGATAATACCTAACTAACATAGCCCCGCCGCTGCCTCCTCTCAAAATTAGCAAACTCGACCGCGGCCTCCAGCTCCGCCCTTCTTTGCATACCATCACCTCTCCAGGGTATTGGGATCGGGGCAGAGGGTGGTGAACGCATTGGTAGTGGTGGCCTAGGTGGCAGATTTTGCCACCTGATCCACCACAGTTTGCGTTCGATTACCGCCCTCCGCCTCTCCTGGAGAGCGTGATGGTTTTTATTTTCTTTTCTGAAATAAAATGTTCATAGATTTGAGGCATTATGATTTTAAGTACCTACCTAAGTACTTATTTGCCTTGTCTTACGCGTGGTAACTACCTAGGTACCAAACGATACAACTTTTTGAAAAATAAAGAATTTGATAAGAATATACTTATTTATTCTCTGTTAATACCTAGGTATATAGTACACATACCTTCTACGTGACAAAAAAACACTTGTCGCGAGCGCGACCACCGCCAGGAGTGCCAGGTGTGCTTTGACACTGGAAAAGATTTATGGAGAATTTAGTAGGTACATGGAATTTTGACACCATTATGCACAACTGAAGTAGGAACCATAATTAGAAACCTACTTGGTGTTAATTTACTCACATCATTGTTGCAGAGAGAATATGAGATAGGTACAGACAGCTTCACTAATTGGTATCCCCCTCACAGAATATGCAGTAGTGTGTATTCAGTAGCACGCAGGTTCAAACCTTTTAACATAAAAATAATTGATTTTAGTTTTCAAATTTCTCGATAATTTCGTATTTTGTTTTGTTATAAATTTTATTCAATTACTTAATCAGAAAACTAAGATTTTTTCAATACCTTTCTTAATTTCTATCGGTACGCACGAGTAACTATGCTAAATTTCGAGACATAATCATAAGTAACGTTGGTGTAGTGGTAGAAGTAGCCGAGTTAATCTGGCTTCTAATCGCAAGACCCGTGTTCGATCCCCTATATCGATTAGATGTCATTTTTATATTTACCACTTTTTATTTTTGTCTATTCTTGTGAATAGTGAAGTCATTGTTTAATAGTATCAATATAATGATTGAAAAATAAAACACAATTTTAGGTAAGTAAACACACTTTTTCTATTTCAAAATGTATGACTACATAACAAAACAAAATAAACATAATTAGTAGTATAGATTGTTTGTTTGTCTTAGACATTTTTTATTTTATAATCAAGCTTATTTATAAGTAGTTCCCTATCCTGATAAATAATGTTCCATTTGCGATTTAGTACTCGAGAATACACATGTTTTCATTGGATTTTTGTTTACTTTTCTAATCTAATGAATTAAACAATTTGAATCTCCTGTAAATCGTGGAACATAGTTTAATCAGGTAGGTTTGAAAATATATATGAGGTCAAAGGGTGTTTTTCTATTATTTATTTTTTGTAGTCTGATTCTTATATGTGTAACCTCTTGCTATAAGTTATGCCATTTGACCCCACATACTTTCTCAGACTTAGGTCCGGACTTTTAGCTAGCTAGGAATAACAGTAATGTCTTCTTAAAAATAAAATCATTCAGAAACCATTCGCGTACGATGCGCTGCACAATTATAATGGACAAAATAAATTTGTCCCTCTGGATACACGATCCGCACAGAAAGTAACATGACTTCCTTCAACACTGTCAAATATTGTTCTGCATTCATACTCCCAGTCATTTCTTCAATTTTCTGCGAACCATAGAAGACCCCAATAACCTAAAAATAAAAATTTAATCAATTGGTGCTTGTTTTTAGGTGGGATAAAATACAAATAAATTATTTGCATTGGTCAAATCTATGTTGTTTGTTTGTTTTGTTTTAAAAAGATAAGAATAAGATGAAATACTCTTTGATAAATGTAATTGGATTCGTTGAGAATTATCACTTACTTTTATAATTTATTCTGTTGTTACACTCCTGTTGTTTTTCTGCCAATTCTTCTTACATTCACATCCCCCTCGGATTTAAATTTACGACCTCATAAGCGCAGGGTTTGAATCTGTAAGATAACAAATCAACAATATATTATGCAGTTAAAGATAACAAGGTTTTACTAAAAAGATATAAGTAGGAAATTTACCGTTATTCCAAGCTGACAAGCAATCTTCTTATTACTTATTTGCTGTTCGATAATAACCGGGATCTTAGTTCTCACAAAATTACTGATATGCAACATTTCCTTCAATATTCTTCAATTTCACCAAAAACATAAATAAAAACAACCAAGTAAACACTCGAATTGAGAATGGCAGTAACCTTTTCTTCGTTCACCAAGATTTTATTTAGATCTACCCTCATCTTTTTTCTTATCCAGATATATTAAATAAAATCCGCTGCCGAACATAAATAACACAAAATTTCGAGCGTCCGATAACTAGTTCATTAGCTTAGTTGTTTAGTGAAGTGGTTAAATGTCATGCGAGCGATTGGATGCCTGGTTCGAACCCCACTTGATGATACAATTTTTGTTTCTTAGAATTTGAGTAAAAGATTAGTAAATCGGTCGGACGACAAAATGTAAACTTTAGCTATTTGAGGGGTTACCAATTAGTGATTCTGTCTGTACATAAGCAAAATTCAAAAGTTAGCTTTGAATGAATGAATGAATGCATTGAAATACGAACGTCTGACCGAAACTCGCATCAATTATCATCATTGGGTGTCATTGGTCGATTCTATCAGGGTTGTTGACTTTAAACCAATAGAATATAAGATTCAAATACCTACCATTTTCAACAACCAGGGTTGGTAGGTCCTTTTACCCATATTTCAATCATTCAACCTTGCCAGCTCGCGGTTTACTAGCTAGATCTAATGCAATTTATGGGCTGCTGGGTGGCGTAGGGATTGTAGGTATGTATTATATGGATTATGGGATCTAAACACTTCTCCGATTTCGTTTGAATTAGAATTGAGTGTTTACAAAGTGCTTTTCAAAAATTTTTACAGATGTACTCACCTGAAATGTTGCCCCGTCGTAGGCCTCGTGCAATGTGCACTGACGGACACTGCCACAAGCAAAATTGTGACAGGCAGCACTGCCGCGAAAATTTGAGGTGGTGCTGCAGTGGCCACTGACACAAAAAGGAATGTCGGCGGACACATTGCCGTCGCGCCAGGCGCAATACCTTTTATTGTTGTATAGAAAAAGTTAAAACAAAAATTATCTTATTTTGTTCTTTATTTCTTTATTCTGTAAAGAGTTAATAGAGGCAAAATCATCACAAGTCGATTTTGATAATGAGCCCTCTGTCCAGCTTTGAACTTTTTTGATAATATGTACAAATCACTGAAGTAAGATGTTCTTGAATTTTGTTTTTATTAGTGATTCGTGGGTCGATTGAAGGCACAAGTTCTTTTAGGAGGTCGCCTTCGATCACATCTTTTAGTTGATCAGTCGTTATACAGTTATCTGAAATACACAATGCATATTATCCTTGTAAGAACTGAAATGGAATCTTCGACTGTTTTTGGTTATTATGTGATGAGTTGTAACACCCTTTCACTGCACAATAGATCATTTTTATTAGATATTCAGAGAGCTCTTCCCCTTAGGACTTGACATAATGTACTGACGGGTCGAGAGATGTACGTGGCCTTTATAGGCCACCTTTAAATGTCTCCGCTTCGCGTGACCCTACTGCCTTATTCTCTTAGGGTACAATATATTACAATAACTTTTTCATACAATTACTACTACTTTTTCATTCATACATTACCATAAAATAGTTTTTTTAACTATTGAATTAATTCCAGTTTAAAGCTTCTGGAATTCAATCTCCAAAAATATGTACATAATTTTCATGTAATTTTATAGAAAATCGTCTTCAATGGACAGACTGACTGACAACTCAAAAGATAACTCGCGCACGAATAGAAAATCGTCTTCAACAGACAGACTGACTGACAACTCAAAAGATAACTCGCGCATGGATGCGCAAAAACGAGCAAAAACGAGGTTTGTATAAAAACGAAGAACCCTGGGAAAAATATTTGCAGATCATACAAAAATTTATACTGTGGCAGGAATCGAACCAGCAAGCCACCAATACAGCTAGAAATAAGATTAGATCTGTGATATACACAGATCTAATCTTATTTCTAGCTGTATTTAAAAATACACTGTCTTTTTTGAGGCTGTGATAGCCTTAATAGAACTATTGTTAAGTTGTTTGTTAATTAACATTAACAGGCGATGACTGACTAAGCAACATAAAATTAATTTTGATTTAATAACAAGTTTTTCGTTTCAGACTGAAGACTTGTCTCCAAAATTTGTAGACAAACTTAGTGAAAAGCAGAAGAGCGCCTTTGGAAGAACAAAAAAAAATTAAAATTTAGCACAAATTAAAAGACTAAAGAAGACTGGTGAAAATGGACCCAATAATTTGAGGAAACGTCATGTACGTTTCCTCAAATTATTGGGTCCATTTTCACCAGTCAGAAATTGAAAAATTCATTTCTTTGATTATGGGGCTTTTAATCTCAAAATCTCATAATTTTTAAAGTTGGGAACCGTAAGTAATGAAAAATCGTTTGAATGTTTTCAAAAATGTAATAACGAAACGATATCAATGATGCATAAACCAAGAGAAATAAAATAACTGCCTATAATGGAACGTTCAAACGTCAAACTATGTCTTAAATGGCAAAGTCAGTTGACATGCGTGCAACGTTTTCACTATGATTTTGTTTTCGAATAATCTAAGGCCTCATTCGCACGAGAGGTTTAAAAGCTTTGCGTTCAATCCCAACGTTGGCGGTTTTATAACGTTCTCGAAATTATTTTTCATACGGGCGCTTGTAAATCACTTAGTAAAGTTATATTTCCGTACGCTTCTTTCGTAACGCTTCCGTACGACGACTTCGAAGTAGTTATACTGCTAAATTACTGCGTTTGCGATATCACCTATACTGTACAACGACTGGCATTGAGATAAGTAAAACAATTAATGAAGTTTCATAAATTATGAAGTACCTATTCCCTTTAACGCCCAACGCTCAGCGCTCAAAACGGAACACTGCCCGATAAAAAACGTCGAGTTTTAAAATCGCTGTCGTTAAAAGCCTGTCGCCTGTTAGTAGGTCCGTCAGAAGTCGGTCAGCGTCGTCATCGTGTCGCTGTAAAACTTGAAAATGTGACTTTTTGTTTGCAGAGATTAATTGACAGATTTGGTACCAAATGAAAGGTCTAGGTCTAAAACTATTTTATCCGTTTGAATCATGTTCGCCGTTTTACGCGATTAGGAGATTTGAAGAAATTCAGTATAGTAGTAGTAGTAGTAGGTAAGAGCGCAGCGGCGCGCGAGCCATAGGTATCGTGTCACTCTTAGGGATTGCAATCCGGTCCGGCAGATCCGGTAATCCGGCGGATCCGGCGTGTTATTGGACATACCGGATCCGGTGATTCAGCGCCGGATCCGGTGGCGGATCCGGTAAAGCAAAAAATACGCGAACGCAAACTGGGAAAGTCGCGCGCGCGCGCATTGGCCAGATCGCTAGACATGCCTCGTGTTCTTAGACGTGTTCTTTCATCGTTTTTTCTGGCACATAAATAATATTCACTTGCATTTTGCTTTGCAAAAAATAAATGCATCTTGTTTTATTGTTTCTTATGATTATGAACTGAAGTTGATTTTATAAGTACAAATTTAAAAGACTTTTTGTTTATTCAAATCTGTGTAGATTATTAATAAGAGTTTAATTGTGTTATTACTTAAATACTTTCAGATACTTACAGACAGCAATAATGAGAGTCAAACTGATTACAAACTTTATTATTTAAAATTTTCAGAAGTTCCATAATTTCATTTAGTACAAATAATACCAAAAATTACAATTAGTACCAACAAATATAAATAAAAGTGACTTTATTTTCCATAAATACGTATTTTATTTTCTTTTTATGTATTATTATCAAAACTAAAAATCACTAAACACTAGGCCAAGTAACTTTGAAATCCGGCTTGAAATCCGACCGGATCCGTCCGGATCCGGTCGGATTAGCGTCAATCCGGTGAAATCCGGCCGGATTGAAAATGATACCGGATTGCAATCCCTAGACACTCTGCGCCAGACAGCGACAGAGTTACCTAGTATTTAGTTAGTATGCCGATGAATATAGTAAGGGTTTTAGATTTACTACGTAAAACTGGAACGTTATTTAAGTAAAATTAAAAACTTTTAAAACGTCGTACTAAAATAGTAGTTAGGATTCAATAATAAGTGTATGGTTCTGATTTTTGTTCTTCGAACACTTTCAATTGAGAAATGTTATACTTGAATGATTGATTTAATTATAACTTTTTTAAAATTTTAGGTCATACATAATCTACTGCGGCGTGCCGGCTTTTTAGCGTCACCACTGCAGCAGCTCCAGTCTCCACCACCACCACCAACAAACACTTCGCGATCAAATGGTAAGTTTTAATTGCGATCTAATATTAAATATTAATAGTTTATATCATAGTAGCGGTCAATTGTCTTTATTATTAGCGCACATACATGACTGAAAAAAATAAAATAAAATTTCTCATAATATAAATAACAATTATAATTAAATTTTTTAACCATACGTTATTACACTCTTTTAATAATAGGCATTGCTTCAGATAAACCGGATAAACGGATTTTGGAGTGGCTGGAGCAGCTAAGTGACACTGAAGAGGATGAGCCACTAGAGAATATACAGGGTGTTAGTGTGAACAGCGTTATCCTTGAAACCTCTACTCGGACTCTACTCATGATACTGAACCTCTGGTTTCAAGGATAACGCTGTTCACACTAACATAGTAGATATTGACTATGTAACCAGAGAGCCAGCTCATCTCCCCGCAGACATGGACGAAGACTGCTGACTATTTACAGCGACAAGATGACGACGCTAACCGACTTCTGACGGACCTACTAACAGACGACAGGACAGAGCCGACATCTTTTAATAACACAACTTTTGACTGGACAAATAACAAGAAAGTCTTTTAATTGGTGCTAAATTTTAATTTTTTTTTTGTTCTTCCAAAGGCGCTCTTCTGCTTTTCACTAAGTTTGTCTACAAATTTTGGAGACAAGTCTTCAGTCTGAAACGAAAAACTTGTTATTAAATCAAAATTAATTTTATGTTGCTTAGTCAGTCATCGCCTGTTAATGTTAATTAACAAACAACTTAACAATAGTTCTATTAAGGCTATCACAGCCTCAAAAAAGACAGTGTATTTTTAAATACAGCTAGAAATAAGATTAGATCTGTGATATAGGTGGCTTGCTGGTTCGATTCCTGCCACAGTATAAATTTTTGTATGATCTGCAAATATTTTTCCCAGGGTTCTTCGTTTTTATACAAACCTCGTTTTTGCTCGTTTTTGCGCATCCCTGCGCGAGTTATCTTTTGAGTTGTCAGTCAGTCTGTCTGTTGAAGACGATTTTCTATTCGTGCGCGAGTTATCTTTTGAGTTGTCAGTCAGTCTGTCCATTGAAGACGATTTTCTATAAAATTACATGAAAATTATGTACATATTTTTGGAGATTGAGATCCAGAAGCTTAAAACTGGAATTAATTCAATAGTTAAAAAAACTATTTTATGGTAATGTATGAATGAAAAAGTAGTAGTAATTGTATGAAAAAGTTATTGTAATATATTGTACCCTAAGAGAATAAGGCAGTAGGGTCACGCGAAGCGGAGACATTTAAAGGTGGCCTATAAAGGCCACGTACATCTCTCGACCCGTCAGTACATTATGTCAAGTCCTAAGGGGAAGAGCTCTCTGAATATCTAATAAAAATGATCTATTGTGCAGTGAAAGGGTGTTACAACTCATCACATAATAACCAAAAACAGTCGAAGATTCCATTTCACGGGTAAGTACAACCTGGAAACTTATATTCTTGAGTAAAACATTAGTTTTGTATCAAAAATAAAACGTAAACAAAAAGCTTATCGCCTTAAGAAAAAAAATATAACTTTGCAAAATATCATAATAAACTTGGAAAAAAAAGGTTTATTGATAATGACATTTCAAATATTTTGTCAGAAAACGAGTTTGCAGCTGAATTGTATAACAACTTAGTAAAAAAAACATTGAAGAATAAGAAACGACCAATGCCAAAATATACGCCTGAGTTTAGAAAATTTTGTCTAACATTGCATTTCTACTCACCACGGGCATATAACTACGTTCGAAAGACCTTTGTTTCGTGTCTGCCACACCCAAAACCCATTTATAACTGGTACCGTAATGTTAATGGTTCTCCTGGGTTAACGGATGAAGCGTTCAAGCTTTTAGAAAATAAAGTAAAATACGCAAAAAACTAACTAATATGCGCTTTAGTAGCCGACAAAATGGCCATACGTCCACAAAATATAAAGGGAGGCCATGGGCAGGTAGATTTAGGAACAGGCACGTCTGAATCTGCAACAAAAGCTACGGAAGCTTATACGTTTATTCTTGTTTGTCTCAACGAACACTGGAAAATACCATTGGGATACTTTTTAGTGCATGGCTTATCTGGTGGACTAAAAAGTAACATTATCAAAATGTGTCTGACAAAATGTGAAGAAGTAGGTGTAAAAGTAGTCGCCCTAACATTTGACGCTCACGCTACAAATATTTCAGCAACGGAACTTTTAGATTGCCAGATAAAAGATCCAACGAAACTGAAAACTACATTAAAACACCCAGCAGCCAATCATGACGTAGCTGTGTTTCTAGATTCCAACCATATGGTTAAACTAGTACGAAACCATTTCGAAGACAAAAAAGAATTTTTAGACCAGAATGAAAGGAAAGTTGATTGGGGATTCCTTATAAAATTAAAAGATATGCAAGAAAAGGAAGGTTTACACCTAGCCAACAAATTAACTCGTCGTCACCTTGAGTTTAGAAACTCGATCATGAAAGTAAAGCGAGCTTCCCAATTGCTAAGCAGGAGTGTAGCAGTTGCATTAAAGTTTTGTCGCGAAGTTTTGAAATTGGACAGTTTCAAAGATAGTGAGGGCACAGAAAATTTCATCATGATTTTCAATAATCTGTTTGACATTTTTAATACTAGAAGACTAACCCAACATGGATTTTGCCATCCTCTTTCCCGTGAAAATAAATTAGAAGTATTTGATTATTTAGACAAAGCTAAAAAGTACATACTTGAATTAAAGATCAAAAACACCACAAAGCGTAAATTTAAAGAAAATCAGAGCTCAATACAATTGAAAATTAAAAGCTTTGAATCAGTCCTGGAATTTGACTGCCAGGACTGATTCAAAGCTTTTAAGCTCCCCTGGTTTCAAGGGATTGCTCGTGTGTATCGAAAGCCTTATGTATTTATTTAAAACTCTAGTCGAAGACACACAAGACTTAAAATATATTAACACCTATAGATTAAGTCAAGATCATATTGAACTCTTCTTTGGGTCAATAAGGATGAATGGCGGGCACAACGATAAACGCCCTACAATTAAAGGGCAGCTACAGAAAATTAGTCTGTCATATGGAGTTGAAACTCGTCGAAACGGGAAACTGTGTACCACTTGAAGCTGTTTAAATTTTGACTTGCTCATCAGCGCTTCAATGCATCAATGCTTCAACTATGCAGAAAGATTTGACGATGCCGACGAAGAATTGAGTAATGTTATGCCGAAATTGCATCTAATGATGACCGAGATTGCAAGAAAAACAGTGGTTCCATAAATTAGTGTGTTTGCGAGACAAAGGGGATTGGTTTATGCTTCTGAAGAAGTTTACTCAATTTGCAGTATTGCTGAAGGTAGTCTGCGAAATTATATTAAAGAAAATGCACAGTGCAACTCAGAAAAAGAACTGTCTCTGAAAATGATGGCAAAACTCATTAGTCATTCTCTTTTTCAAATTAAAGAAGAGCACGTCAATTCTCACTATCACGACACAAATCTGGCACGGTTAATTGTCGAACGTTATTTAAGAATTGATTATTTTATGAATCGAAAAAAGATAACATGTCAATGAAATCATCGTCAAAGAGACAGGTGTTTAGGAAACAGTTACAATTTCAAGGTTATTAGTTAGCGACCCGCCCCGGCTTCGCACGTTTTTATTATGCTTTAAACCAATTATACTTATAAAAAATCCTCTTGAATAACTGTATGTATTAAAAAAACCGCATCAAAATCCGTTACGTACTTTTAAAGATTTAAGCATTCAAAGGGATATAGGGACATAGGGACAGAGAAAGCGACTTTGTTTTATACTATGTAGTGAAGTAAGTTAGCCGGTTTACAGTCTACAGATAAACTAGTTTACTCGTGAACGACATTTGCCGAAACTGTTTCTCTAGCCAGCGAACCATTGTCTATCAAGCATTCCGTTCTCTTCACACTTGCTTGTTGCGCTAATATGACTATCTCTCTTTCGGTTTATCAGACAACGGAAAAAAACAGTAAAAAAAAATTGATTCTTGCAATCTGGGTCACCATTAGATGCAATTTTTTAATTCATAGATTTTTAATTTATCTTTGAGAGCTGGCTCAGCGCATCAGCATTGCCATACAGCGTGGTAATGCAGCCAGTTTCATGGGGACGCTTCCAACTGGTATTGACATGGATTAATTGAGCTATCTTTAGACTGTTTGCAACCGTGTGCAGTTAGCTCAATGGTTTCATTTGTACATACTAGTTAAAAAAAAATCGATTCCTCGATTGTAATTTTCTTTGTTATTAAAGTACCTACATATTTATCTTTTGTTTTCCTACTTAGTTAGTACATACCCATCCCACACAATCCAAAAAAAACGTTTTTATTGGTTATATGAAAAGGGTAGGTACGTTACGGTTATGATAGTGACGTTTTCTCGCTCCATTGATTCAATAAGAATTAATAATTAAGAATAATTGATTCAATGATTCAATACAATTATGAAAAATCATCTCATCATCTTAATTGAAAAATGCTTATTTTACTTTAATACAAAATGTTCCAATTTCCCTACTTTATTGGGAAAAGGTAATAACTTGCAGCATTACAAAATACAAAATACAAAATAATTTATTTACCAAAAGAGATACATGCGACTTAATGTTAGGGTACCAATTGTTACAGTTACAATATATTTACAGTTATTAATGAGAAACATTATTTTTACCTATGGTCCCCGCACTAGGCTAGGCCTGTATCGCGGGAGACCCGAGTATACAAATCGATTTACATATTTAAAATGATAATACAGCGGTACACTAGCAAATAATTATAATCTATTAATATTTTAAATGATGATAATGTTATGAAATTAAATTAAAATTATAAATATGAAATTAAATTAAAGTTAAAATATGAAATTAAATTAAAATTATGAAATTAAATTTAAATTAAAAAGCTGAAATTAAATACAATTATTTTGACCAAAATACGAAATGTGGGAAAACTATACCTACATGCTAATTGAATTGAAATTTGCCAGTACATACTTAGGTTAGCACAGGTTTTGCAGGATGCTACACCAGTGGAGGAAAATGAGTGGGTGAGTGTGCAGTAACGGAAAGAAGAGGGAGTGACAGTGTGTCTTAATATTTTAGGCTAGTATGACTAGTAGGTTTTCCGTTTTATCGTAGTCTAAAGTTAGTAGCCACCTTCGAATTCTTTCTTTGACACCGTAGAGTGAGGATGAAAGTTGGCAGTGCTTGCTGGCGCAGCGATAAATAAAAGGAAAGGAGAATTTTCTGAAACGGTTTGCAAATTTAGATTTTACTGCAGGAACTTCCACTCTCACACGCCGGCTTGACTTTGGGGGGTTGCTAGAGGGCTGCAATTGAAATGATTTATGGTGGGCCACGACGACTCGCTGTATATATAGTTGACGAACGCTAAGGGTTTCGGTTAGAGCATAAAGAGAGACAGTAGGGAATCGGAAGGGCAGCCGACACATAACCTTAAGAACGGAGCGTTGCGCTCTTTCGAGAGTGATCATATGTGTCTTTGCAGATCCTCCCCAGACTGTGATGCAATAACCCAATATTGATTCACATAGAGCAATGTACACGAGCTTTAGAGTCTCTAAGTCGGACCCCTCCCGGAGGAGTTTCATGATGTGTATCATTTTACGGGCTCTCCCAGAAAGTGCACTAATGTGAGCCTTGAAGGACAGGTTCTCATCCAGTATCACACCTAAGTAGCGGAGAGAGCCTGACCGTTCGATAGTGGGACAAGAACAGCCACCAGCGTGCACGATCCCGCACTTATGAATTTGTAAGGCGCTAAGGTTAGGTGGTGCAGATACTTTGGTTTTATGAAAACAAAGAAATTTGGTTTTACTAGCATTTAAGGTAAGAAGGTTATCATTTAACCATGCAGATACACGTGATAAGCCTTCCTCAGCGCGACAGGAAGCCTCCTCCCATGTATTTCCATAGAATAAGATTGCTGTATCGTCAGCATAGCAAACAATTCTTGAGTTAGTTGAGTCATTAAAAAGCCCTATAAGATCATTTATATATAATGTAAATAGGGTAGGTCCCAATATACTGCCCTGCGGTACTCCGAAGCCTATATTCAGTGTGTCACTCGTTTGGCCATCGACAGATACACGTTGCCCCCTGTCTGAAAGGTAGCTGTGAAACCAGTCGAGAGCGATGCCCCTTATGCCATGGCTTTCAAGCTTCCTGAGGAGGATTTTTGGGGAAACAGTATCAAAGGCTTTGGCCAGGTCCAAAAAGACGCCGATACACTTTCTCCTTTCGTCTAGAGCCGTAACTACACCTTCAAGTAGCGAATGCACGGCATCTTCAGTGGACCTGGCCCTCCTGAATCCGAACTGGCATGGAGATAAGATTGAGTGTTGTGCTAGGTATTTGATGACTCTCTGATTTACAAGTTTTTCCAATATTTTTGAGAAAACCGGGAGAAGGGAAATAGGGCGATAGTTGGAAGGCAGCGACTTAGATCCACTCTTGTGAATCGGAATAACCAGTGCGGTTTTCCAGCAAAGAGGAAATGTACCAGTGGATAAACTAAGATTCATTATATGAGTGAGAGGCTCAATGAAAAGGTGTGAGCAAGTCTTTACAAAATTGTTTGTAAGACCGTCTATGCCCGGAGCACAGTTATTCTTTAGTGCTTTAATAAGTGTCAGAATTTCTAGGCTATCGGTAGGAGACATGAAAAAAGAAGAGGAGGACTGAAAGTGTAAAGATACTTTATTGGCTAAATCTTCTTGGGTATTGTTAGTAACTTTCAAAATAGAGTTTGCAAGGCTTAACCCAACATCGACAAAGTATTCATTACAAAAGTTAAGGGATTCCTTGCTAGAACTTTTCGTTTTTAGTAGTGCCGTACATTTATCTGTAGCAGTATTTAGTTCGCAGATACTTTTGATAGATTTCCACAACTTAGCTGGATTATCTTTATTACTTTGCAAGAGGTATTGGTTATATTTCTTTTTGGTGCTTTTCCTGAAATTATTAAAATTATTTTGACATATTTTATATTTAGACTGCAGTTCAATATTATTAGGATTTTGTTTAGCTTTTAAGTGGAGGACGTCTCTGTGCTTCATGAGTTTTACAAGTTCCGGAGTGATCCATTCTTTATGAACAATTTTGCGATGACTTAAGCATATTTGTTTCGTGTTACGGGTTAGAGTATTTGTAAGTATAGTGGAGAAAATACTAGCCGCAGTTGAAACGTTAACAGAAGAGATCACATTCGACCAGTCTGCTAATGTTAGATCACTTAAAATTGCGTTGTAGTCGGTCTTGACCTTAGCGTTTTTCCTAGAAGTAATTGTAGAAGTTTTTAATCCAGCAAGTACCAGAGAGTGGTCCGTGACACTGGTTTTGCAGACCAAACCCACCGCTTGAGTTTTCAGCTTGACTACAATGTGATCTAGGCAAGACAGATCTCTAGTGGGTGAGTTAATGATGCTTCTAAGTCCCATGCTTCTAAGCATTATTTGTGCGTTTGTGTGCGTGTCGGCTGATGTAATCACGTGCCGCTTACGCACACATTGGTTGTTTTTTGACTACTAGATAAAGCGGATTTTTTTGTGAAATTCTCTCATATCATATCAATAATCTCTCTATGCCTTATTCCTCTATGGTTCTGTACCTCAAAATAAAGTAACTTTTGCTTTAATTCATTTTTATTTTTCAGAAAAAACAGTCGATGTGAAATCCCAGGAGGCTTCATATATTAACACCCTGACGCTGTTAGCCCTGACACTGGCTCAACCACAATCCAAGAACAGGAAAGCTACCTGGCGTCCCTCCCGAATTGAATCGAAAGATGGTTTTATCACGCAAATCACAAGGCCAATGTACTTGAAGGAAACCATTTATCGAAGAAGAGACAAGTTTGCAAAACTGGGGGTAACACTACAACCCTTTATTTTGATTGTTGGTCCAAATGCTGCGGATATACAGACTTATTATATTGTGGTAAATGAAACATTTTACATTGTCAACTCAACAACAGCTGTGGATGCTTGTTATAAAATCATATTTTCATTGCAATGCAACTATCCACAAGAGTCCAGTGCTGTATGGACATTCATCCAAAAAGAAAACACCTTGGGACAAGGAATTTATCGTAGTTATTACCCTATTGAGCGATTTTATGTAGATAATTTCATGGTTCATCAGTTGAAGTAAGGTTTTTACAAAAAAATAAGTAGGTAGGTAGGTACCAATATTTATATCAGTCAAACTTATACCTCCTACAAAACCAAAATGCCGGAATGTTTTGTATGTAACACTAAACTAGATAGTATTAAAAACTTATGCAATCACTTGAAAATAATTCATAGCAACATAACTTTTTACGAATGTGTTGAAGAAAATTGTTATAGGAAATTTAGCCTCTTTAATTCATTTACAAAATCACATTTCTTTGCAATCATTCAATGTAAACGATAACTTGAATAACAATTATCCTGAATCCTCAATAGATGTAGAAAGTACAGAAAATATTTCATGGGTAACACAACCAACAACTTCCTGTAAAGAAAATGTTACAAATAACAAAGAACTTGCCGATTCTATGGCAACATTTATTGCGTCACTCTATGCTAAATCTGTGATTCCTAGGAATGTAGTGGAACAAATTACCAAAAATGTATCTAATTTACTTTTACACGTAGTTTCCCCATTTGGACTTCAATTATCTAAATATGTAGAAGAAGGCAAAATTACAGATGTTGTAAAAACAGAACTAGAATCATTTTTTTAAATATAAATAATAATATAAAAGAAAACTTTCCGTCTGAATACAGATGTTTGCGGTACTATGAACATACATTAGATACTTATATTCCACCTAATGAATTTAGTATAGGAGAAAACTTTCAAGCCAATACATCCAATAATATACTTTATGTAACATCTCAAAATCTAACCGGACAATGTATTCCACTGAATTTGGTATCAAAATTTTTTTTTACTTACCAGGTATCTTAAAAGAAACGTTAGATTATTACAATCAATTAATTTTAATTGAAAGTAATGATATTCTAACCAACATAATTAAGACAAGGATCTGTATGGAAAGGAAAAGAACCATTGCTACAAGGTAAAATTGTGTTTCCGTTAGGTCTATTTTTTGATGATTATGAGGTAGGAAACCACTTGGAAGTCACGCAGGTGTGCATAACATAGGTGCGACATATATATCGGTACTCTGCTTGCCACCTCATAGAGTTTCACGATTACAAAATATATTTCTTGGATTACTTTTCCATTCAAATGATAGGCAACGTTTTGGCAACCGCGTTGCCTTTGCACCTCTTATTTCAGAGTTAAATCTACTTAAATAACGTGGAGTAGACATTAATGTTCCTGGATATAAGGTTACAATATTTTTCAATCTTACTGTTTTACTTGGAGATAATTTAGATATCCATTCTATAATAGGATTCACAGAATCATTTCCATCAAATTATCCGTGCAGAATATGTAAAGTTAGAAAGGATCAATTAAAATTTATGATGTGCGAAAGTGATCCACAAATCTATCGAACACTTGAACAGTATGCCACTGACTTAAATGTTCAAGATGACCACACACGTGATCACTCACGGGCATCAGTCAGCGCTCGCGCGTCATTGCGTGCGGTCGATGTGTGCGAGTTGTGCGACAAGCGAGATGGTTGAAAATACGGACTGTGGTACAAATAGTGGAAAGATGGATTGCAAAGTTCTGAAGTGTGTCCAATGTAGAATTGTGACTTCATACAAAATAAAGCCGATGTTATGGCCGAAGAAGGAATTGTCCGCCTGTGTGTAACTGCATTTACACCAGAAGAAATTACAGCGGCAAAGAGTTTATTGTTTGACTCGATCGCAACAACGCAACAACTAGAAAAATAACCAGAAAGAAATGTGGTAAATCAGAACGAGATGTCTGCGACATGATTGCTGTGCTCAAAGAAACAGATCCTGAATGTACTCCCATATTTGTCGCGAGACAGCTACATAAACTGCCTCCCGTACATTAGGATCAGCTGGAAGCAACAAAAATACTAAAAGACTTACTAATACTACAAAATGAGATAAAAATAATTAAAGAAACATATGTGAGAAAAGAATGCGGTATGAAGCCAAACATCGAATATCTAAATTATATGCGAATGTTAGCAGTAATAGACACCAATTACAACTGAATTATTATTTTATAGAAAATAACATCACTGAAAGAAAAAGTATTAAAAAAATTGGTAAACTCAAAAACGTTGACATTAATAAACAACACGATATAATTCATCAACTTGATTTGCCCTTACAAAGTAAAATACAGATGTAATTGGGTAAATGTTAAGGGAACTCACTACTCGTTGAAGATGGTATTAACATTAGACATCAATCATACATGATGTTGGTTTGCCTACTTTAGGTACAATTGAATATATTTATTTGTGTGATGTGTCGGTTATTATATTTGAAAATTATTATTATGAATGTAGATTTGAAAATTTTATCTGTTGTTGAAAAGAAACATCGTTTCTATCATTAATCATTATGTTTATAACGCCATTTCCAAGTGCCATGCATAACTACAATGCTTTTTTATACGTACAGGCAGGTACGTTCCTAGAGCATGGACTTGACCAACATAAGTTATGGCGGTACAAGAAATTGCATCTTGTAAAGGTGTCTCCAGGTGTTTTTCGTGCGAAGGCCACTTCTATGTGGGAACTAGGAAGTCGTTCGCGGGGAACCTCAATTTTTATGAGGTGCGCCAGCTACGACCAGTGTCCGGTCTGCTGGACTTTAAAGCAAGGCGTCGCTGGCCCCCTTAGAAGCGGAGGGGACGACGGGAATACTCATGCGTCTACTCCATGGGTGCTTAATAGCCAAAATAATGTTTATTTTGGCTATTAAGCAAAACAAAACTAACGATTCAGATATGACTTCGGACAGGATATTGTGCAGGTAAATTTCTAAATTATACGGTTTTCTCTTTCAGGAATCTTCTCTTTCGGGCCCTTAAAAGGAGGGCGCGTTCGAAAAACGGCACCCTTAACTCCATTTACAAGGAAGAGGCGGCCAGGTATGTATCTATAGATGCTATCATACTACATTACTAGCCACGTAATGCAATGTGTAAAGCCAGTAAAGTGTAAAGTTCTTCTTTCCGAACTTCACACGAATTCGTTCAGCCGCTTCGCAGTTGAGCGGGATAGTATGTAGGTACCTCAGTAGTAGATAACTATAAATATATCGGCGTTTCAGAAATTACTGAATTTCATTCATAGTAGTACCAAAACGATAAGTTTCGAAGTTATTTCAAATATTGGCGCGATAAAATTTTAATTTTTAAACTGTCATGTTTGACATTAACTCAGTTTTTTATGGGATTAAACAAACTATAATCTCAGACTAAATAAGAAATCTTATTTCGTCTTAGTTATTTAGTTAGAGACTATAGGTAATTTGAGATGTATGATTTGTGTATATTCTGTTGTTACCATGTTCTAAATAAATAAATAAACATTCGGTGTTGGCTAAAAATATACTTACCTACCTCTTATCATTATTACAGGTATCCGGATGCTGCGCCCCATTTGTTATGCGAGAGCGTTGCGCCGTCGATGCGGAAGTGGCGCCGTGCTGTCCAACCAGCTGTGCCAGCCAATCCGAGTGCCTATGCAGTGGCGTTGGCAGACCATCCGCGCTACAGCAACATGCTGTTGGCTGCGGTCTCAGCCGGTGACGCCACTACCGTCATTTTGGCCGAAGAAGGCTATGCCAGCTGCCTCCGTGACAGCAACACCGTCGTGGTGGATGGGACTTTCCTTACAGTGCCTGCTGGTCTGCCTGCAGCCAAATTTTAACCTTTCACTGCATTGTACAGGGGCATTTCTTCCATCCTATTATTGCGATAATGGAAAATAGAAGGAGGCCCTTGTACGAGGCAGTGATAGGAAGGCTGTGGGTAGCTGACGGCCATCCCACTCCTCAGCACCTCGTAAAGGACTACGAGCCAGCCATTCAGGCTGCGCTCGCGTCCGTCACTGGTGTGCAGGCAGAAGGCTGCCTTTTCCACTTCGTGAAAGCCTTGTTGCGGCGGGCTCGCCAACTGGAACACCTTCAAGTCGGGCGCAATTCACCGAGGTGGCAGCTGGTGCAGCTTTACGGCTCGCTGGCTCTGCCGCCGCCGGCGCACGTGCCGCTAGCTGTCGCGATGGTGCCGGGGCTTGCGCAGGAGCGCAACCTCCCCTTTACCAACAACTTTCACCGATATTTCGAAAGTTTTTGGATATTTCGTGTAAGTAATTGTTCTCATTTAAACAACCTAGGTACTTTAAAAAAGATGTACCTATGAACCCCGACATTGAATATTAGTACCTATCTCAATTTAAATATACATAATAATAGGTACCTACGAACCTTCATACCTACCTATACCTACGCCAAGACTTATGGCAGAGTGTCTTAGAGGTAGGTACCTAGGTAGGCTTTCTGTGACCTGTGACTACAACCAATTAAAACTATTATATATATATATATATACCTAGGTAAATATGTCCTTGAGAAAAAGTAGTTCCGTCAAATGTGGCTACTTGACCACATTTTGTTCCAATTTATGTAATAACTATATACCAGATAGACTTTTTGAATATTTTATGATTTGTTTATGGCAATAATGATTTGATCTTTTACTTTCACAAGTAATTTTTAAAAAATATAATCTCCCTGACATTCTATAAAAATAAACGTGACAGAGGTCAAGTTGACAATTATGTGGCATCTTGACCTGTGACCAGTTTTCATAGTTGAGTGCATGTAATTTATATTTTAGGTCTAGTTGCCAATATTTTTGACGTCTTCAACTTTTTAAATATAGCCCAATAGGTACTTATGGATTTTATACTGGTAACCCGTGATACATGGTCAAGTTGCCACATGATATGTAGCTATTTTCATACAAAACATACAAACTGGATAGGGTTGTCAATAAACAGGTGAGTAGTTAATAAAAAACAATTTATTTATTTATTGGAATTTATACAGAAACAAAGAAAATTACAAACCATTACGTATTATTTTATTATTATATATTGTATTAGGTATTCATTTAAAATAAATTAAGTCCTCGTCATCGCAGAGAGTATACTCTGGATTTTCAGATAATTTTAACAAATTTATCGCTTTTACTATGCAACTTTCGGGCAGTGCGGTATCTATATCTTCTCTTTTTGGTTTCACAAATGTAATATTACCACTTTGTTTTATTGTCTTATAGTAGGAAACAGAATATTTTTTTTCAGCTTTGTTGACATTCAAAATAACGCCGATGTAATATCTCCAAGAGCGAGATGCGTAATACCGCGCCAATATGTTGTCTCCTACATCCCACGTGCATTCACCATTCATCAAATCAGTATTGTTTTTATTTATTATTTCTTCTTCAAACTTCTGCTCTTCGCCACTTGGAGGGTTTTCATTATTCGAGTTAGAAATGTCGTCTTCTATTTCCCTCCGATCTAAATCTTTTATCCGATCAAATATTTCTTTTTCAATGATATCTATATTTCTTTCTACCTCTGTACTATCAACCAAGTCAATTACCTCTGGTGATTTATTACCAAATTGCTTGTCATTTTCTTCTGCTAAATCAATATCTATTATGTCGCTGTCACTGTGTATACTCATTTCTAATTCTTCTGTTGTTGTTGACCCGATCTCTTCATTATTTGATACTCTAACTGGTTTCTTCTTTTTCTTAATTAATGCATTTTTGGTAAGTTTTTTCTCTTTATTCCGTCCACTAAAAGTAGGTGTGTTGTTTTCTTTATTATCGTCATCTGGATCCTTATTTTCACTTAAATTTTCAATTTTCGTATTTCTAGAAACTTTTTCTCTTTTTTTGGCCTGATTTGCAGTTACTTCTTTTTGGGTTATGTCTGATTTTGAAATTGACTTTCCTGGTTCAACATTTAACTTTTTGTTTCTACCTCTTTTAATTTCTTTGGGTTTTCTACTCTCTTTTAAATACTCCAGCAATACTTTGTCTACTGAATATACTGTTTCATTGTCAGTATATTCCGGAACCTTTTTCAAAACTTTTTTTGGGTTAAATGGATATATACCTGCGGCTTTAAACCCACTTACAAGATTTTCTTTTTTACCCATGTTGACATCATCCATTACATGTTTCAGAAGTGATGGAAAGTGACATTTATTTAATGATGCTTGACGTGGATTTTCCACTTTATAATTAGTTAATATTTTACGCCACGTTTTTTTTAACGGGCCAAAAAATGCGACGTCCAGCGGTTGTGTCAGTTGTGTTGAATTTGGCGGCAAAAGAACAAATTTAATATTATACTTTTCGCACAACTCTATAACTTGAAGATTGATGTGACTACTTAGGTTATCGCCAATTATAACTTTGGGTCCATCCAGGTTTTGAGCCCATGGTACTATTATTTTAGTAAACCAGTCAAAAAATGTACTGGAATCGAACCACCCACTTTTGGTTCTATTGTACCGTGCTTCATCGGGACCTCCTTCGACCCATTGAGTCCATAAGGCTTCGGACTTGTATACAACGTATGGCGGCAGTACCTTGCCATCCGCGGTTCCGGCAAACATGGTTGAAACGCAGCCCTTTGTACTATTCATTATTCTTTCCGGGTACTTTATTCCCCGACGAAATACACATTTCACTGAACCTGGATTGTCACTAAAATTAGTCTCATCATAATTTAACAAATGAGATGGAGGGACATCTTTGACCACTCGTTCAAGGTTTTCAAAGTAATTTTGAAATTCTTCTAATGTCTTTTCTGCTCGCGCTCTCTTTATATTCTGAAGGGATCTCATGGTTAGTTTGTCCCGATGCCGTTCTATGAAAGCCCGGGCCCACCATTCTCCAGGAGGTTTTCCGTCAAAAATGTGAGCCTTATTATTTTTCAATAAATACTCATGCACAAGTACCCTGAGTTCCATAAGAGACAGAGGGGTACCGAAGTCTGCCACTACCACCAGAACTTTCACAAAATCCAACTCTTCTTGTTCAGACAGTCTTTGCGGAGGTCCCGGTTTATTCATATGTATTTTTTTTACTTTTCTTTCGATAGTCCTTCTAGGAATGCCATAAGTACTTGCGGCCTCATAGGATGACATTTTTTTGTTTTGGACTTTATCAACTGCTAGTGACAGTTGTTCTTTGGTGTAATTTTGGTATGGTCTTGCTCCAAGTTTACGACGATCTCGTTTTTTTGGCGGCATTTTATCCTAAAATAAACATTTGAACAAATTTTTAAAATAAATTAGAGACTTTTTCTTTATATTCGGTAATTCTAATCCTGAAATCAAACATAGGCTACTTTTTATCCCATAAATCATTTCCCATGGGATAAAAACCACCTCTAAACGTTTCCATATAAACAACGCGTGCGAAGCCGCGGGCGCAGCTAGTGTTAAAATATATAAATATATATAATACAAGAGTGCGTGTAAAAGAATACCTACAAACTGGAAAAAAAAAACAAAAAAATAGAATTCGAAAACCGTTAATTATTCTCAAGTTGAAGTCGGGGTCTAGAGCTAGTGATCACTTCAATTTTGTGTCAACCCTAGGTGTAGGTCAAGTTACCACACAGCTGCCAATGGCAACTTGACCTAACCTTAGCCTTCAATACCCAAGCAAATATTTCGACAGATTAGCCTGAAATTGGGTAGGTCACACCTTAAATATAATCTATGGGATGTATTACACAACATATCAAAATGGTACGCACCTGAAATCTATAGATTATGCTCTATGAACACAATAATACAGTACTGGCAAAAAATCTAATTCAGCAATTTCACTTCGTTACGCCATATTGAGAGAACCCACAGTGTTACCACTACAAAAAAAAAGTATGCTGCCAGTGACAATTTTAAAAACCTATCAATGTTGATACGAAACGTTAACTTGCTGTCAATTCTACGAAATTTAATATTTTATGGTAAGACGGAACGTATGGTCAAGTTGACCGGGAAAGGTCAAGTAGCCACATTTGACGGTTTCTATTAGTACTAGTGTTTTAAAACCTGTATTGTTCCTAATAACTAAGTAATAAAAATAGTAAATAATTCACACAGAATCATCTAACAGAGCTTGTGTTATGAACACTAGATGACTACATTTAATACGATATGACATAGATTTATATTTTTTAACTAGCGACCCGCCCCGGCTTCGCACTGTTTTATTATACCTATAAACCTTCCTCATGAATCACACTATCTATAAAAAAAATCGCATCAAAATCCGTTGCGTAGTTTTAAAGATTTAAGCATTCAAAGGGACATAAGGATATAGATACATAGGGACAGAAAAAGCGACTTTGTTTTATACTATGTAGTGATAAGCGAAAACCCCGGATCAAATAATTGCAGATAAATATTTATTCCAAAGCGGGAATCGAGTCCGCAACCTCCTGCGTCGCAGGAGGACCTTTGCCTTCTGCACAGTTATTAGGTACATAGAGTAAGTAGGTATTTATTAATGTACACTGCTTTTAACCTAAGAGAAGAAATGAAATACCTTCATTCAAAATAATCTTTCAAGATATATGACTGTGATTGATTGTTATTTAAGTTCTGTTTTAATTATTTCAGGTGGGTCTGGCTGGCCACAGTCACGGACGCCCTCACCAGACATCCAACGTGGCAGAAAGCTATCACGCCACCCTACACCGTTATCTAGACCCTTCGCCTAATATTTGTCGATTCACAGGTAAGTAAGTAAATAATTACTGGAATTTAGTAACTAATTCATATAAACTGGTTTAATTGCCTAACTGATTAAAATCTCTTTATTAACAATGAAAATTACAAGCAAGGAATAGAAAAATTACAACTAGTATTTACAATTGAAACCATTGAGCTAACTGCAGACGGTTGCAAACAGTCTAAAGGTAGCTCAATTGATCCATGTCAATACCAGTCGGAAGCGTCCCCAAGACACTGCCTAACTTAACACATACTTCTTATGCTGAAGCACTGGCTCATAGACAACAACTTCTACAGCTACGAGGAATTTTTAACCTTTAAGTAAAAGGAAATAAACATTAGTATCTGAAGATACATACTTCTAATTTTATAATATTTTTCTTTGAACTTTTATATTATAATCTTAATTAATTTAATTTGTATTTAGATATTTACTATTTCATGTTCTTTACTTATAAGTGTAAAGTAAAAAAATGACGTGTAATTCTAGTAATTTACGAAATAAATGACTATTGACTATGTAGTTAGGTACTTATTATATTCTACGTAGTACAATCAAGTTGCCAAGATCTTTTTTTAATCACTTTGCCAAGTTCTTCTAATCAGGTGCCATGCATATTGAATTTCATACTTTCTAAAAAACGATTTATTTTTTCAGACATAATCGCCAAAAACTTCACCGAGTCCGCCTCGCGCCTTAGTGCCCTACGCCAGGGTAACCTGCCGCGGAGAAACAAAAACAGAAGCCACATTCGCCAACAGCTACAACGAAAGAGCTCTCGAACGGGGAGTAATTACCCTTCGAGAGCTCTTAGATGCAACCAGCCGGCGGCTCGACATAAGTGCTGGGGTAGTCATTGAGGAGGCCGACGTCCCTGTTGTCGGGGAAGAAATAGAAGTCGAAGTTGAGATTGAGGCACCACCTCCACCCAGACCTCTGACCCCCCAGTCAACAGAACCACGCCGGCCACCGTGTCGGGTCTGTATGGACAATGTCACCTCATTGGTGCTGGTCCTTGCGGGCACATGCTCTGTGGAGATTGCCAGCCCAATCTGATATGTCCATTTTGTAGAGCCGCATTAATAACGCACAGAGATTTTTCTTTTAGTCACAAATGTCTTAGTACAAGAAACCATGGACAAGTGACCGAGTTTCAGAGGTTACAAGTGTTACAACAACGCACATCAAAACTGCTAAAGTGCCTGTGGTTTCTGGTGTTCAGCGGAATCCTACACAATATTATTGGTGTAAAATATCTGTTATGAATGTGGCCGATTATTATTTGTTCTAAAAGAAAAATAATCCAGAAGATCCTACTTTTCGAGTAGTACCCATGGAGCAGTATTTTGATATTTTAATGGAAATTCACAAGGAAAGTGGCCGCGGTGGGCGAGACAAAATGCTATAATGTTTGGAAAACTTTAATTGTTTTGAGTTAGGTATTATTTCATATAATGTTTATTTTTCTCTTTCTTATAAGTACCTACTTTTCGAAAAGTTTAATTTTATTAAGTTTATAAGATGGCTGTTCCTTGTGATTTATAATAATTAAGGATAAAAATGTCTAAAGCCAAATATTAAGTATAAAGTATGTAACTATGATCATTAATCTTGATTAGTTAGGAATATCGTAAGAAGAAATCCGTGATATTTTGATTTATTAAATAGACTTTAATTTTAAGTATTGTTTTATTTTGTACTAGCGACCCGCCCCGGCTTCGCACGGTTATTTTACGTATAAACCTTCCTCTTGAATCACTCTATCTATTAAAAAAACCGCATCAAAATCCGTTGCGTAGTTTTAAAGATTTAAGCATTCAAAGGGACAGAAAAAGCGACTTTGTTTTATACTATGTAGTGAAGTATAGTCACTCTACAATTTAAGTAGTAGTTATATAGGGCTTAACGTGGGCCGCCGTATTGAAGAACGTATCGCAATGACAATCCAGCTAATCGTTGAACCGCCGTATTTCGAAACGACCCTGTTTTTGAAAACAGCTAGCCGTAATGTAATACGGCGGATTATACAATCCGACTGCGACATATATAATGTATTAAATATATCACTTATCTAGTACCCATAACACAAGCTTTGAGTGGCTTACTTTGGGGCTACATGGTGCTGTGTGGATTGTCCAGCATTATTTATTATTTATTTATTCCAGACTATAATCTATCTCTGTGCCAAATTTCATCCAAATATGTTCAGTAGTTTTTGTGTGAAAGTGTAACAAACTTATGTACAACTACATACAAACTTTTGCGTTTATAATATTAGAAGGTAGGAAGTAGGACTAGCAGCGCCTCACGGTTTCTGTTAGTCCTACTTCCTACTCGCGTAGTTCCCGTTCCCGTGGGAATTCAGGGTTAAAGTATAGTCTAAGTCAGACTATAATCTATCTCTGTGCCAAATTTCATTCAGATCCGTTCAGCCGTTCTGGTGTGATTGAGCAACAAACATCCATCTATCAATCCATCCATCTAAACTTTCGCATTTATAATACTAGCGGCCCGCCCCGGCTACGCACGAGTAAATCAGTAGGTATATAAGTAGCCTAGACTATATGCGCTATCTATCTCAGTTGCAAATTTCATCCCGATCCGTTCAGCCGTTCTGGCGTGAGTTAGTAACAAACATCCATCCATCCAAACTATCACATTTATGCCTAAATAGTAGCGTCCCACTTTTTCACACGCGTAATTCCCATTCCCGTGGGAATCCATCCGTTCAGTAGTTTTTGCGTGAAAGAGTAACAAACATCCATCCATCCATACCTACAAACAGTCACGTTTATAATATTAGTAGGATAAATCCTTACCGATATTATAAATGCGAGTTTGTTTGTTTTTATTTTGCTTATGCACACAAACAAAGAAAAACGTGCGCTCGCGACGGTAGGCGAGCGGCGACTGAGCTTCCTAAATGTGATAGATAACACCCTTCCGATTTAGGAGCCGATGTAGATTTAGAACGTCGGAAGCCATTCTTCTTCCTAAATCGGATGCTAGCTTCCTAAATGCTATTTAACTAACCTGATTTTAGGAACGACTAAATTTAGTGTCCGATATTTAGGAAGGTTTAATACCATCTTATGTTTCTACCTACCTCCCCTTTATTTAATTTTTTTGCAAAATAGTTCCTTAATAAAATTTAATTTCTTTAAGTATGTATCTACCTACGTATTACCTAAATTCATCAGGCTCAGCATCGTCAGCCCGTAATCATCTACTGTGAGGCATGATGCCAAATGATTGGACTGCGTTGGATTACCGCGATGAGCTTTCCCGCTTTTCACAATCCCGAGCACGCCAGGCTACACCAGGCTCTCAAAGCGAAATTGTAATAGGCCAGTGAAGTAGAGTAGACCTAATGAATAGATTCTGGCGCGCACGCAATTCACATTAAATAAAAATCATTTTGTTAACTTAACATGTCATTTATTTTAAATTAATGTACATCCTCTCTGCTAACATTCTAAGACCTTCTGCTATTGCATGAAGTGCCGCTGCAATGGCCCTATTTGCCTCGGCAGAGAGTTCAATTTGGCTTTGAATAGCTGGAGTAACAGCCGCAAAAATGTCGGTATTCCAGCGCTCTAGCTCTAGCCGCTGTTCTTCCGACCTCAAAAATCTATCTGTTGTGCTGGTCAACTGAGATCGCCGCTGTGGTGGTGGTGACGTCGGCATCAATGTCCGTCTATGGCGACGACGTGGACCTGTAACAATATTTTATATTAACAATCCATATATCCTAAAATTATAAATTCAAAAGCCACTTTATCACAAAGTTGTGTTTGTTACATTTGCACTAAAGAACTGAACAAATATTCATAAAATTTGTCATGGATATAGTGTAAATATTGGGGAAGGTCACAAGTTACTTTATAATCCACTAGCGACCCAGCCCCGGCTTCGCACGGTTTCATCTATTAAAAAATTATTTATCTTATTTATCTATTAATATTATATTATTTATCTATTAAAAAAACCGCATCAAAATCCGTTGCGTAGTTTTAAAGATTTAAGCGTTCAAAGGGACAAAATGACATAGGGACAGAGAAAGCGACTTTATTTTATACTATGTAGTGATGTACCGTGAGGCGAAGCCACAGGCTGAAGCTGGTAACAAATATTTAAAAAAATAAGAGTTCCTACCTTTTTATTTTATGTGGTGACAGAACTAACACTGTTGAATTTTTCATACTATGACAAAAATATTGTCACACATATTAAAAATAGATTTACACATTATAATGTTAAAGTATTCAGAACTTTTAATCTAAGCATTAGTTACTTGAATGTTGTATTTGAAACATTTTGATCCTGGAATTTTGAACAGTAAAAAGAAAGGCAATAGCATAACCTACTTGTGTGTCGTGGTGGCAGCTGGTCCTGGGTGGTGACGTTGAGATTGGGAGAGCTTCTGTAGACCCCTAGAAATATTAGATTTTAATCAATATTAAAGAGAAAAAAAACATAGCTAAACACAAATACGTCCTGTATTATAACATAACTTAACTATGTCTAAAAGATAGATATGATGTCCCAGGAAAGCATAGTGTAACAGCCTCAGACGATAGAAGGTGACAGCTATTGGGTTTAACAAGAGACAGAATATTTCATTACGAGAGTTAAGTGGTGAGCGAGGGCAAAGGGATTTTTAAAAAGACAATTTAGGGCGTGTGATCAGCTTGAAGAGCAAATCAGAACTGGGGGTCTACTTTTTTCAACGAAAAACGAACCTTCGATCGAAAGTTCGCGTAATTCCTACTCCGGTTTCATTTTTTTACGAAACTTCGATCGACCGAAAATTGTTTGACATTTAAATTTTCTAAACCTACTCTGTTTCACGAAAGTTCGAAACGAACATTTGATTTTGACGGATCTTTGTTCGGAGTTTTAACCTCAAATCGACGAAACCAAAAGTGGTACCTTTTGATTTTCGTTTTTCTGATTTGATAAAGAAAATTGACTGAACTGAATGAAAGATTACTTTTAATTGTACCTGCTCTTCGTGATGAACGTTTGGAGCGTAAAAGAAACCATATTTGTCGCATTATAACGAGTTCTTTATAGTGTCTTGGGTAAATTACGTCAAAAGTAGTAATTGGTCAAATTCTAGTTGTTTAATTATATGTTTTGCTTAGATACAACAGAAAATAGTTATAAAACTACAGAATAGATGTAAAATTTAAAAACAAAGCGAAACATTTTGTTTATTAAAGAAAAATCCGTAATTGGCATATTAAAAGACCTAGGGGAAGCAGGGAAAATGGCGATCACTTAAGGAAAATTTGCAATAACTTTTTTTTACAAAGGTTTTATTTTAGAGAACATCATCATTTCAAAGGAACATTGGTTAAACTATCCAGTAATCAACGTGCATTAAAACCACTTATCTATTTATCACACAAAATTGGTAGGGACTCGTACAAAAAAATATAGGTTTGACCGTCATTCTCCCTGAGCATGGGTAATGCCGGTCATGCAAAGGGGTAATGGCGATCAAAATTATTTGCTTATATATGACAATGGAGAACCATTTTGATTAATTATAATGATGAGATCAACGTTACTTTAACTTATTAAAAGAATACAATGATATTTGAGCATAAATGACTAATCTGAATTAAATGTTTCTATGAAAATATGTGATATCTAATCTTAGGTACATAAATCACAGATGTATCCTTTAGCAGAATCCAGAACACACTACATGAGACCATTGGCCGTATGTGGTGCATCGATACCACATCTCATCGTTTTGTCCGAATTCTTTGCAAATATTGCATTTTTTTTTCTTTCATCGTCATTACCTACATCCATATCATCATAACTATCGTCGTTGCAAAGGTTAGGATGATTTTCTTGCAAAACTTTGCGTTTGTAAGACTTTCTTGTCATATTTCTTACAGCTTTTTCTTGAGGCTTAGTTTTCTCAGCTCCTTTGGTTTTACCAATTTTCTTTGCCTTGACTTGACCGGTATAACCCCAAAAGACGGTTTTGCAATCAAGCTGAATTTTAACAAAACAGAGATACAATTATTAAGAAATGTTTACTATATTGTTTAATTTAATGTTTGAGCGCAAAGATAATGAATAGCATCATTAAATGAGTAAAATAAATCTGTACTTGCCGACAAACGCACTCAGCCGAAAATTAGATCCGGGCGGCCAGAAACAAACATACGCACCTCTCTCTCACGGGCAGCGAGCGGGCTGACCAAACTTATCGCTGCCTGCTTTTACGTCTCGCCCCCCTCCCTTCAGCCCGCGCACCGTATTTCTATGAACTGTATTTTGTTAGTTTTTTGAGTGACCGCCATAACCCCATGACCGGCATAGCCCCTGCTTACCCTACACATATCATTCGTTCAATTTCATTCACGAAAATTGTCTATGAATCCGAACTTTGTGTACGTATCCGAAAATGAAAGAGAGTAGGTTCATCACCGAAACTTCGTTTTAAATTCGTTCGTTTGCGAACCTTCGTTTCAAAGAAAGCGGGTCGACGCCCTGAACTTTATTTACATATTGAATTTGTTTATACATTGTGTATTTTCGAACCTAGATCAAACGAAATGTGCGGATATACGACACATATTTGTCGATAAAAATGGGGATAAAAAACATTTAATATTTTTTAAATTTCTTCATCAGTTCATACTTCATAGTCTTATCATAACAAAGGATCGTTTCTTATTACTAATGCTTCCTGTTATCTATCCGGCAAGTTACACGAGCCTTATCTCTAATTGCCTAATTTAGAGAGAAGTCATTATGTATGGCGAGGTTACGATGACATTACTCCTCCCCCCTTAAGATGAAGGCGTAACGTCGGCTGTGACTGGAGCTGGATTTCCTCAGCTTCGGGATGCTGTAAGGCGATGTGAGCCGTCTTGGGTTTCCACCAGAATTTGTATGCTGCTACCGTTGCTAATAAGACAAATAACTTTCTTAATAAATATGCCTCACATGCGTGAAAAGTACCTATTAAAGCTACACGAGCACGAGCTCTTGACTATGCAATAAAAAACTTGTAAATAAGTTATAATAACATTTACGAAAAATAGAATAAAAGGAGTTTGAATTTCAATAAGTGTGCAGCGTACAGCGTATTTTTTTTAATTACCAGATTTTAATATTATATAGTGGAAGTTGTTTGTTTATATATTAGGTTAATTAAAACATAATTTTCGGGGATTCATTGTAAACTTCTCGACCACTTTGTTATTAAAATCTTGTAAGTTTCCATGTATAAGTTTTCGGTGCACACTTTAAAAATAGAACAACCTCTATTTAAAAAAAACTGTTTTTTTAACAATCTCTAGGGGGGGGGGGGCGGGGCAGCTGCACCTCCCGGCCCTACATTCCAGACTATAATCTATCTCTGTGCCAAATTTCATCCATATGTATCCGTTCAGTAGTTTTTGTGTGAGAGTAACAAACATCCATCCATACCTACTTACAAACTTTCACGTTATTATTATTCTACTGAACTGCAATGTGTTGGTATCTATTTAAATTTGTTGTTGATTTTATAACAAGTTTGGTATGCCGGGAGTGTTGGGCTGCATAGATTGCAGTCATTTTGCTATTGTAAGACCAACTGAAAATGAAGAACGATATTACTGTAGGAAATAATATCACTCTCTTAATATACAAGTGGTAAGATTCTCAATTACTTGTAACTGTACTTGAAGTAAATCTCACTTTTAAAACACAAGTACCTACAAGAAATTAAATCTAAGTGCAGCACATACGATAAAAAACATAATGACTTTAATTTTTATTCTTAAACAACCTTTTTCATTACCTTGTGATTAACCTGTAACAAAAATATTGCAGATTTGTAATGCAGGTAATGAAGTCATCAATGTGGATGCTGTTCATGGTGGTGTTACTACTCATGACTCGCACATTTGGAGTAATCATCCAATAAAACTACACTTAGAAGAGCTTACAAGAAACCAGTCTGTGTGGTTACTTGGTATGTATAATTTACTTAAAATGTTAATAATAATAATGTTGATGCTATCTTTAAATAACATCATATTTTTCTAAATATCTTTATTGTTCATCTCTTATCTTTACAGGTGATTCTGGATACCCTTTGAGGAAGTATTTAATAACTCCCATAACAAATGCAACTCCGGGTACACAGGAAGTTCACTATACGACAGTACATGTGAGAACAAGAAGTACTGTGGAAAGAACTTTTGGACTCCTGAAAGCTCGATTTAGGTGTTTACTGGTCCATCGAGTCTTGCACTACACACCCGAAGTAGCAGCATCTATAGTAAATGCATGTGTTATTTTACATTAAATGTGTGTTCGTGCAAATCTTCCTGAACAGGGGTTCTACTTTTTTCAACGAAAAACGAACCTTCGATCGAAAGTTCGCGTAATTCCTACTCCGGTTTCATTTTTTTACGAAACTTCGATCGACCGAAAATTGTTTGACATTTAAATTTTCTAAACCTACTCTGTTTCACGAAAGTTCGAAACGAACATTTGATTTTGACGGATCTTTGTTCGGAGTTTTAACCTCAAATCGACGAAACCAAAAGTGGTACCTTTTGATTTTCGTTTTTCTGATTTGATAAAGAAAATTGACTGAACTGAATGAAAGATTACTTTTAATTGTACCTGCTCTTCGTGATGAACGTTTGGAGCGTAAAAGAAACCATATTTGTCGCATTATAACGAGTTCTTTATAGTGTCTTGGGTAAATTACGTCAAAAGTAGTAATTGGTCAAATTCTAGTTGTTTAATTATATGTTTTGCTTAGATACAACAGAAAATAGTTATAAAACTACAGAATAGATGTAAATTTGAGCATCGAACATTTTGGCATACCTACTAGACTGCCATTTTGAAAAAATCGTGATTTGGCCGCCAGTGATGAAACCCATGTCAATCGACAGAGTAAATGATTACAAACAAAAAGTATTCTATGATTAAACCTTCTAAGTGATACGGTTTCTGAGATATTTGGATCTAAAAATTACAAAATATCTGTTCCTGAGCTACTTTCTACCTTACTCAATGTTTATTAAATAGGTAGGTAGGGCATGAGCCCATGCCATAAACCATATTACGCAGATTATATGGGAACAACAGCCAAGGATTATTTTCCCCACTATGCACGAGCAATACCATCCCGCGACTTTTTCTCTACCCTCCATGAGGTTATTTATTAAAATATACGCAATAACTATATATATATGATTTCCCGAATGACGCGAATGAATTTTGGAACGTAATAGCCATGAGTCATCTGGGAACAGATTGGCATCATTTTTTCTGCATACTTGCACTACATATGCACCATTTGTTTTTATATGCTCGCCGAAATAACTCCTGGATTGAGCGACTTGATAGGTTCAGGGAATTCTCCTAGACAGACATTTGCGTCCATTGTTTGTAAATCCACCCTGTGGTAATTTAAATTATTTTGTATGACTATTTCGCTCAAGGTGTTGCGGGGGTGTTCTGTTTTAAATGAATTTGGTTCGTAATTTCGTTCACCAAGATATGATCGTTGTTTTGAGCACCAAAAGCATTGAGTAAAGCGCATGCAATGCGAAACTCTTCGTTCATTTTTCTTGCAGCTACGTTTGGATATTGATTTCTCAATTGGCGAAACTGATTTTTAATGTCCTTATTAACCGTCTCGACTACCCACCGGCATATTGTCACTTTGCGTGCTCCGATATTTATGAAGGCTTTACTTTTTTTTTTAAACATATACCTAGTTAGAACTTTTTTGAACGTTTATATAAGTGTATATATAAGTATATTATATAAGTTTGGTTGTTCAGGACTTCCATATAAAAAATTCGGTATAGACAAAATTCTTTGACGTAATTCTTCAACGTAATTCTTCAAGATATTCTTCAGTTTCTCTATTACGGGAAAGACCCAGATGTAATGAAACAAATTCATTCAATATATGAGTCCGCACTTTTTTCATCACACGACCAAAGTGTACGTGTGTAAGTGTACCTTACCTACTGCAGCAGGAATATAAATATTCATTTCAGTTTACGCAAAACATCTGATCTAATTGCTATGTTTATTCTATGTGTTCCATCACGGACATTACATTGTGCTACAACGCAATATGACGAAGTATACGAAGCTCTTGAAAAGCCAGGGGCTGAAATTCTCACACTATGAAGGATTGCGGCATCTTAAGTTCCTCCCTTACGGAGGACTGTACTGCGTTCACAAAACAAACACAGTGATCCTGGTGGACCGGTGGTATTACTTGACATGATCACGCAAATAACAACAACAATAACAGTAAGGTAACAAAAACTTAACAACCAACACAACGTATCAAAATAACCGCTCGTGAGGAAAAGAAATATTCGTGCAGTGCACTCAAACCAGAGATTATAAGCCGAATGAATGATGAACGTCAAACAAAAGAGCGGTAAGGGACGGGGAGTTTTACGGAGCATCGAGGAGTCGGTTTATTGTAGCACGGACGAATTTTTTGATTCCTCATATACTTTATACGGCTGTTCTGGAATCCTTACAGCGATGCCAAGTAGACTATCGTTACATCGAAGTGCTGAGGTGTTTCTGTGATGATGCCACTATGAGTGTCCAAGTACAGGACCAGCAGTCTTAACCTATCCAATTGCGCAGAGAAGTGAGACAGGGGGATGTCATATCCCCGAAACTGTTCACGAGCATATTGGAAGATATGTTTAAGACGCTGGACTGGAAAAGTAAGGGCATTAACATAAACGTCGATTACATCTCACACCTGCGATTCGCTGATGACATAGTCGTAATGGCGGAGTCGCTAGGGGAGCTGACCCACATGCTGGACGGCCTAGCCTCAGCCTCACGACGACGCATCGGTCTCGGCATGAATTTGGAAAAAACCAAAGCCATGACCAATTGCCAAATTGATCCGGGACCAGTAGTCGTAGAAATTGTTTCCGAGTACACTTACCTTGGGCAGATTATGCAGTTGGGTAAAAACAATTTCGAGAAGGAGGCCAAGAAGAGGATTCAGCTGGGCTGGGCAGCGTTTGGAAAACTACGTCGAGTCTTCTCGTCATCCATACCGCAATGTTTGAAAACGAAAGTTTTCAATCAGTGCGTCCTACCCGTAATGACCTACGGAGCTGAGACGTGGACACTCACGGTAGGGCTGGTCCACCAGTTCAAAGTAGCCCAGCGAGCTATGGAAAGAGCTATGCTCGGAGTCTCTCTGAAGGATAGAATTCGTAACGAATACATCCGACAGAGAACCAAAGATATCATAGCTCAAAGAATTAACAAGCTGAAGTGGCAATGGGCCGGCCATATCTCGCGAAGAACCGACAACCGTTGGGGTTAACGTGTTCATGAGTGGAGACCGCGACTCGGTAAACGTAGTGTAAGACGCTCTCCGGCCAGGTAGGGTGACGATCTGCGAAAGACTGCTGGCAGATGCTGGATGCGTCAAGCTGAAGACAGGGCGCTATGGCGCTCATTGGGGGAGGCCTATGTCCAGCTGTGGACTAATATAGGTTGATGATGATGATGATGATACTTTATACGGTGGTTAGGTATACGACAGTAAACTTATCGTATTACTTTATTTTTTTTTTCAAACCCAAATTTCTCAAAAACCGTATCACTTAGGATATTTGATCATAGTATACTTTTTGTTTGTAATCATTTAATCTGTCGATTGATATGGGTTTCATCACTGGCGGCCAAATCACGATTTTTTCAAAATGGCCGACTAGTAGGTATGCCAGCCTCCATACAAAAATGTTCGAACCCCTTTAACAAAGCGAAACATTTTGTTTATTAAAGAAAAATCCGTAATTGGCATGTTAAAAGACCTAGGGGAAGCAGGGAGAATGGCGATCACTTAAGGAAAATTTGCAATAACTTTTTTTTACAAAGGTTTTATTTTAGAGAACATCATCATTTCAAAGGAACATTGGTTAAACTATCCAGTAATCAACATGCATTAAAACCACTTATCTATTTATCACACAAAATTGGTAGGGACTCGTACAAAAAAATATAGGTTTGACCGTCATTCTCCCTGAGCATGGGTAATGCCGGTCATGCAAAGGGGTAATGGCGATCAAAATTATTTGCTTATATATGACAATGGAGAACCATTTTGATTAATTATAATGATGAGATCAACGTTACTTTAACTTATTAAAAGACTACAATGATATTTGAGCATAAATGACTAATCTGAATTAAATGTTTCTATGAAAATATGTGATATCTAATCTTAGGTACATAAATCACAGATGTATCCTTTAGCAGAATCCAGAACACACTACATGAGACCATTGGCCGTATGTGGTGCATCGATACCACATCTCATCGTTTTTGTCCGAATTCTTTGCAAATATTGTATTTTTTTTCTTTCATCGTCATTACCTACATCCATATCATCATAACTATCGTCGTTGCAAAGGCTAGGATGATTTTCTTGCAAAACTTTGCGTTTGTAAGACTTTCTTGTCATATTTCTTACAGCTTTTTCTTGAGGCTTAGTTTTCTCAGCACCTTTGGTTTTACCAATTTTCTTTGCCTTGACTTGACCGGTATAACCCCAGAAGACGGTTTTGCAATCAAGCTGAATTTTAACAAAACAGAGATACAATTATTAAGAAATGTTTACTATATTGTTTAATTTAATGTTTGAGCGCAAAGATAATGAATAGCAACATTAAATGAGTAAAATAAATCTGTACTTGCCGACAAACGCACTCAGCCGAAAATTAGATCCGGGCGGCCAGAAACAAACATACGCACTTCTCTCTCACGGGCAGCGAGCGGGCTGACCAAACTTATCGCTGCCTGCTTTTACGTCTCGCCCCCCTCCCTTCAGCCCGCGCACCGTATTTCTATGAACTGTATTTTGTTAGTTTTTTGAGTGACCGCCATAACCCCATGACCGGCATAGCCCCTGCTTACCCTACACATATCATTCGTTCAATTTCATTCACGAAAATTGTCTATGAATCCGAACTTTGTGTGCGTATCCGAAAATGAAAGAGAGTAGGTTCATCACCGAAACTTCGTTTTAAATTCGTTCGTTTGCGAACCTTCGTTTCAAAGAAAGCGGGTCGACGCCCAGGTACTCACCGATGAAGAAACAATGCAGGAAGGTTTGCAACAAAATGATAATGCTAGTGTCAATGACTCATCAACTAGCAACAACAGAGAGTTGAATGATGGCCTAGCTATCCTCCATCGTTTCTCGGTTGTGGTTCTCTCGAAATCCTTAAAATAAAATAAATATGATTTGTACATTGTTGTTTTTTAATCTTGACTATGTAGGATTGATTTGGCTTTGAAAAATTAAGTAAACACAAATATGTATAAGTCAATTATACTTCTTACTATTACAATAAATGGGAAAGTCTGTGTGAATGTTTGTTATAAGTAATCTCCGTAAGTACTTAAGTTATTCAAATGAAATTTTGGTGAGTATATAGTTTAGGAACTAGGACCTACACATAGGCCAATAATTTTTTGAAGAATTAACCTCTGAGGGGGGTAAATAGGGTGGTAAAGTCTGTATGGAAAATTATTATTATTTTTTTCTATTCAATTTATTTATTTCAGTTATTCACCATAATTTTTAGTAATATTTCTTATACTATGTTAGTAACCATACAAATAAAATAGATTTCAAAATTCATGTCACATTTCAAAAACCATTCAATAATTTTTAAGTTAAATGTACTAAGTTAATTAATGTCAACAATTAAACAAATTAATAAATAATACTTGGAACCTACTGACTGATTTAATTTAATTAAATTTTTATTTTGCGCACTGCATTGAGTTACAGGGCAACACATGGGTCTCAGTCCAGTGTCTGAGTATGGGGCCATCCACCCGCTCAGCCACCGTGACTAGGAGGCTATTGGGGCTGGCGCGCACCCGCTGCATCAGGGAGGCGACACGCTTACGAATGATGGCGTGAAAATCATCTACTCGCGCCTCCGCAAACATGTCTGATGCACTGCAGTAGCGCGGCAGCCCCAACAGCATCCGGAACGCATTATATTTATATTGAATCCGGAGGGCGTTGTACGCCGCTCGAGTAACGCTGATCCACAGGCTGCAGGTGTAAAACGATTGGCAGAAGGCCCTGAACAATGTCATTTTAACCTTTTCAGAGCATTTTGCAAACCTGCGGATCAGCATGTTACTCCTCACCGCCAACGCCCTCCTCTCCCTCTCTCCACATCCATGTCATCCTTGAGGGTATATATTTTTAGTTCGATTTTCTCAAAACTTGGTATAAATAAATTAAGGAGTGAATAATTAAACACGTGTTTTTTTTTATTTTACACAAATCCCCCTAGGTGGTGTGCATTAAATTTCTGAAATTTGTATGAAATACTGCATGCCCTAGATTAAGGTAGAACATGTTGTGCCTCTATATAAATCAACACCTCTATTATTCATGACTAGCTGGTGCCCGCGACTTCGTCTGCGCTTGATTAGTTTTTGGAGTACTCGCGATTTTACTGCGTAATTCCCATTCCCGTGTGATTTTCGGGATAAAATAAAGCCTATTTCTTATTCCAGCTTATAATCTATCTCTGTGCCAAATTTTATCCAGATCCGTTCAGCAGTTTTTGCGTGAAAGAGTAACAAACATCCATCCATCTATCCATCATACTCACAAACTTTCGCGTTTATCAGTTCAATTCAGTTTGGTTCCCCTGGGCTATACGGGTTTCCAAAAATTTCTCACTGCATCTGAACGACGCGTACACACGCGTCGTTCAGATGCTGTGAGAAATTTTTAATTTTTGGAAACCCGTATAGCCCAGGGGAACCAAACTGAATTCCGGGATAAAATGTACCCCATGTCCAATCGTCCCGAGTTCCATTCGAATTCATTCACTTCCGTCGTGATGCGTGTTTAAAGAATTTTTCTTTCACCCTCTCTCCAAGGGGAACCTTACCGAATTCCGGGATAAAAAGTATACCATGTCCTTCCTTGTAGTATGAACTCAAATCGTCCCGAGTTTCATTCCAACTCATTCAGCAGTTTCGGCGTGATGCGCGGTAAAGGGTTTTTACTTTCATTCCCTCTCCCATGAGAACCTTAATGAATTCCGGGAAAAAAAGTATCCTATGTCCTTCCTCGTAGCATAAGAATAAATAATAACTACGTAGAAAGGACTCTTCTTTGATCTAGTCCCAAACGCCGCCATTTATATACCTACTTCCCCCTTCACCTCGTTACGCCCCTCTGTCGTCCAGGCGTTTTGCCAGGGTTGCTACTGCATTGTACCGCCGCGCCCCGTCGCCGCTACGCCGTCGTCGCGAGGCGAGGCGTGTGAGAAAAGGTCAACGAACGATGTTCACGTTCCTTTGATTAGGTACCTACCTTATTAGTTAGATAGGAACCTACTAAAACACAATAATATTTAGAAAATATTACTTACATAGGGTATGTATTATCATATAATATGCATTATCTTTTATTGTTACAACCGATCACACCACAATAACTTGACCATGACGTCATTTATAGAGGTAGGTACCTAACCTACACAAATATTAAAATCCCCGTGCGGCGTCGCCGGCTGTGACAGCCCTACTGCACGTTTAACGTGCAGAATCGCGTAGGCTAATATCGTGACCTTGAGCGCGTTCGGAGCGAAGTTTCCCTTCTAGTCTGTTCTTATTCTTATGCTCGTAGTATGACCTATAATCATGCCGAGTTTCATTTCAATCCATCAAGTAGTTTCGGCGTGATGCGCGTTTACGATACAGACAGACAGACAGACAGACAGACAGACATGAATGAAAAAAATTACAGTTTTGGCTTGAGTATCGATAATAGAGAGCCCTCAAATAAAATTTTTCAAAATATCTTCAATGTACAGAATTGGACCTGTTACAGTTTTATTATAAGTATAGATTGCAAATAAATTACTTTGACTTTGACTGTAGTACAGCGGGCGAGTCCACCTGCGAAGCAAGAGGTTACGGGTTCGATTCCAGCCTCGTAACAAATTTGTGTATGATCTGTAGAAATTTGTTCTGTTGGTCTGGTTGTTTTATATGTATTATAATAAATATCTTTGTATTTAATTTAATGTATTAAATATATCAGTATATAGTATCCTTAACACAAGCTTTGAGTAGCTTACTTTGGGGCTAGATGGTGCTGTGTGGATTGTCTTGCATTATTTAATTATTAAATTATCTGTCAAGTATATTTGCAATTCTTTCCATCGTATGAAGAAGTTGCTCCAAATTATTAGCATTTCGGGTCTCTAGTTGCAGTCTTTCTCTACTGTTTTCAACCAATGTACGTCGGGCTGACTCTTGACTAATGTGACTCTCTCTGAGACGGCGGCGCCGACGACGTTCAGGTTGAGCCACAGGAGGTTCCACTACATCGTTGGTGGAGTGATGTGACTGTAGCACCTCTTGAGCTTCATATAGATTAAGATTTTTGTTTACCTCAGATATCAAACAACACAGTAGTGGTAGTTGCTAGTGAGCCACTACTACTCCAAGTGGACGAGGTACCACCTACACCTCTTGTGCTTCCTCTTGAGCTTCCGGAAGCTCGCAGAGAGAGTCAAATGAGTCAAGAGTCAGCCCGAAGGATATATATTTAAGGAGGGAAAATTTCCGAAACAAATATTTTTGCTTACCAAAAATCAAAAACATTTCACAAAAAGCTCAAATGACGCAGCATAAACAGAATTGTTTAATTTGACAATAACACAATTGACCCGAGAGCTGGTGAATATTTGGCTCATCGCATCAGCATTGCCATACAGCGTGGTAATGCAGCCAGTGTCTTGGGGACGCTTCCGACTGGTATTGACATGGATCAATTGAGCTACCTTTAGACTGTTTGCAACCGTCTGCAGATAGCTCAATGGTTTCAATTGTAAATACTAGTTGTAATTTTTCTATTCCTTTGCTTGTAATTTTCGTTGTTAATAAAATTTGACAATAACACATGGATAGAAATGTCAAACGGACTCTCGTACAGTAGTATTAAGAGTTCATATTAGGCCTCCTGGACTTTGAGATAGTGCTTCCACAGCTCTATCCGTGAATTTATTTCTTATCAAATATGTAATTTAAGGGTCGTCCCTACTGTTTACTATTAAATTTAGTGCATTTTCTACACCTTCAATGTAGAACGCTAAAGTTCTTCTGCTCCCATCATAAGTGGGTAACAGTTTCAAGAATGTAGATAGATCAGCACTCAAGGGTGTCTTCTCTGCTACTAGGATCCTTCACCCTTAACCTTATTATCGACAGTCATTTTTAAATATCAATCAGACAGCCAACAAGTGTCAACAGGTTCGTGCGTAAAAATGTTTACCACGAAATGAATACCTCGACACTCGAAGCACCACAAGGATGCGTAACGTGTGACAGGAAGAGTTTAAGGAGTCTCGGGAATAAAAGAGTTTATGCTTACACCACTAGCATTGCCAAAGTAAATGCGTGTAGTCGGAGTTGAGTCTGCTGCCTCTCGAGCTGCTGCCTTTTTTGTCATCTTGTCGCCTGCTGTTGCTGCGTGCTCTTGTTCTTTGTCGCGTTTGGAAACGAGGATTCGATTCAATATTCAAAAACCGAGTACCGGAACACGCTTGCCACTTGCGCCAGTTAAGTGGTGAGCGAGGGCAAAGGACTTTTTAAAAAGACAATTTAGGGCGTGTGATCAGCTTGGAGAGTAGATGAACTTTATTAATTTAATTTGTTTATAGAGTCTGATCATAACAAAGGATCGTTTCTTATATTACTAATGCTTCCTTCCTGTTATCTATCTGGCCGGGAAGTTACATGAGTCTTATCTCTAATTGCCCAATTTACAGAGAAGCCATTATGTATGGCGAGGTTACGATGACATAACTCAAGGAAGTACTAATTTTTTAATTATACATTATATTTGAGATAATAATCCAGGCATATTGATGTGGAATCTATTGCTACTTCCTGCAGCCTTATGCTCTGATGCAGATAAGGCCTCTTTTTGGTGAGGTTCCTAGAAATATAATCATTATTTAATTCCATAATACTTTCATATTACAAAATACTAAAATTATACAAGTAATTTCAAACAACACTAAAGGGATCAATAGCTAAAGGCCTATCACCAATAGCAAAGCTTTCACCACATTAAAACTAAGCGAGATTATTAACCTTAACTATAAACTAGAGTAATAAGTAAACTAATTATACATAAAAGATCATTACATTACATAGATAGAAGAGTTTACGAACGGTGTCTTACGTGCGTCGGCGTAGACAAGAAAGAAATCAGGCAACTGATGCATTAAGCCGCGTACAGACTGCTGTAACGTAACATGCAATGTAGCATGAAAGGAGCATTTCACAAGTGTGGAAGCAGCGCGCGCGCGAACTGAGCACGTACGTGTTCGCATCTTTTCCGGCATGCGCGCGGCGAACATAGCTCAGTCTGCCGAGAACGCGCGGAGAGAATTTATTATACATTTATTACTGGCTACGATGACTGTCGATGCTTCAATGATTATCATCAATCATGTGAAAAAAAAACGTAACCTAAACGGCTCTGCTGTAGCTATGTTTTCTTCCATTCTTCCAACGTTCGCGCGCGTTCGAGTAAACAACCCGTCCACACTGGCGCTCCGCGCACACTGCGCGCCCCTTTGTGTTCGGCGAAAAAACCGACAAATGGCGGGATGTGATTTCTGTTACATTGCATGATACATTGCGACAGTGTGGACGGAAAATTCTTTCATTGCGTGATACATTGCATGTTACGTTACAGCAATCTGTACGCGGCTTTAGATGACCGTTTTAAAAGGATGCAAACTCTGAGAAACCGTCGCACAGACTGGTAAAACGACCAAAAACCTGGCCAAAAATCCAATTTCTCAAAATGGTCTCCTAGACTTCATACTTAATCCCATAAAAGGTAGATAATCCCCGCGTCACTAGGCAAAATTTCTATCTGCTTCCGAGTCCCCGTCGACCACACGGCCAGTCGGAACCTAGCGGTTGTTGATAACACTCGTCTCAGTTCGCGGCAACGCTTAAAAATAGTGTTTTCTCTGTGCTCCTATTTATGTGCAAAGAGGTTTAACATAAAAAAAGTGTGATGGATTCTATAAATCAAGGTATGTAATATGTTCTATTATCCAATTTAGTTGTTAAGAGAGCTTATTCATGTCCTAATTGGGATTATATCAATATGTCTAAAAAATACTGTATTTTTCATTGGTTTTTGTTAAAATTAGTGTTTTTAAACATGTGCAACTCATCGCAACTGCATTATAGTATTATTTTTATAAACTATAAGATATGTGCAATTATACTAGGTAGCAAAAACATTCACACATATTCACATAAAAATATTTTTAACTCTGAAAACTGTCTCTATTGCCGCAATTTTCTAACGATTAATTATATTGTTTCAGACTCTCTACATTGTGTCAAATCTATGACAAGGAAAGTGTTTCATGAATTAGTTAGAGCAAGTCCGCAGCAATTGCTTATCCCCTAGGCTGGCGACGCCATATTTCAATTTTTGACGCGTCGGGCAGGCACCCGCTGGCGTCTTTTGCGCGCAGTTACCGCGCGCCACTAAAATCAATATTTCTATAAGTTTTTGTATGAAACTACATAAGAACTTTATATCATTGGAATGGTCTTGAATGCAGCTATCAGATGTTAAAACCTATTATTCAATTTTGTTGCCATTTGTATTGTCAGTCTAAGCTTAAATGTAGAGAAAGCAATTTTTTTCCCGCTTCAAAAGTATAAGTCTGAAAATAAAAATAAATCAAACAATTTTTCAGAACATAACTACTTTATTTACATATATATACACCAATAAACATTATTCAATCAAAATATCACACTTCTTCAAAAATTTTTTTCACTCAACAAGCTTCTAAAAACCTGCCGCGTAAAACACATCCCGAACGTAGAGCAAAAAATAGGGCATGTTTATTATTTAATTCTGATAAGTGTTTAGGTCAAGTGCCTTGTGTTTTATTTTTGTTTAAGAGATCGGTTCAAATACTAATCACACACAAAGACTCAGCTATGAGAAGTGTTTAGTTCAATGTTTATAGATTTTAACAAAAGCCACTTGAAATTATGGTCTTCACAAGTATAGTACTACAGAGCATGATCTGTTCCTTTATTTCATAATATTTTAACCTATCTATAAAAACATGAAGTTTACTAATGAATCTACATAAAAACAGACCCTTTCCCAATACAAAAAAAGGTCACAAATCAAAGGCAAAAAACAGTAATTTCACCATACAAAAGCAGCTTTGGAGGCTACATAGTATGGATAGGACTTTTTTCAAATCATCAAAAATCATCAAATCAAGGTTTAGTTAATTTTTTTTTTACTATAAAAAATCTTGAATAAACCATCGCCCCAGGATTGCAAGTCTTACTCAAACGGCTGAGCAGATTTGGATGAAATTCGGATCGGTATCAATTTATAAATTGCGCGTACCGCCTTTTTTTGAAGAACAAAGATAGTTTGGATTTCAGCTGCCTGACCCAAAGCAAAATACCATAAGACATAATATTAAGGAAATAACTGAAATAAACTAAGTTACCGAGTTTACCATAATGCGAAAGTAACGAATGAACGGATCTAAATGAAATTGGACGCGAAGTAGAGATGAAATTTGTGAATAAAAAACTGGGTATAATTGCTAAAATAAAGGCATAACGGATTTTGATTAAATTTGTAGATACACGCTGCATTAATAAGAAAGAAACGACTGAATGGATTTTGATGAAATTTGTATACACACGCTGTGGCCTGTGGAGATAAAATGTTCGAAGCAATATAACATAATCATCATCATCAATCTATATTAGTCCACTACTGGACATAGGCCTCCCCCAATGATCGCCATAGCGCCCTGCAATATAACATAACATCGAATAATTGAGACACGGACAAAGATTTGGTACAGGGAACGTTTTATCTGTGAATACGAAAGAAACGACTGAATGGATTTTGATGAAATTTGGATACACACGCTGTGGAGATAAAATGTGTGAAGCAATATAACATCATCATCAATCTATATAGTCCACTACTGGACACAGGCCTCCCCCAATGAGCGCCATGAACGTTTTATCTGTGCTATGAAAGAAAGCATGTTGATAAACATACAGCCTTTTCGCAACCTACGCAGTAGGTAGCTATCCGTTTCTTGCAAACGGTACAAATGCGCCTTAACCGACCGGATTTGCCAGGCAGGAACGGGTACTCTGCCAAGAAGTGGTGTTTGGCATCAAAAAACCGGGGTCGCGTAGGCGGAAGAACGGCAGCAGGCGTGGCTGAATGTTTGTCAACTAAGCTCCTAATGAGGGATAATCTAAAAGCGCGATGTTTGAAAGAGGATTCGGTGTGTTTTGTTATTATGTATGAATTTAAAACGGACACATTAAGTAGTCTACGGAACAACTTTTTGTACCAAATTTTTGTCCGTTTTCTCTATATGGGGTATATGGACAACATTTGGTCCTTTTTGTCGACCCCTCCCATCATGATGTTGTAGTCCAAGATCAGTATCGGCTTGGGAGTACCATTGTCGATGCTGACTGCGTTACCGTGGTAGGTGGATATGGTGGCCACTCGGTTTTGGTCTCGCCAAACCATCACATCAACATCGCCAGAGGTAAAGCCGGTAATCTGACCTGGACGCATGTTTTTTTTTGTCAAGTTGGTCAGGGCCTCTGGCACAAATTGCCGGTTGGTCCGCAAAGTGCCTACGCAATCAAAACGTTTTGATTTTAACGTCCTAGCCAGAGCTGGGGAATTGTAATAATTATCCATCCACAGCGTGTGACCTTTTTGTTCAAGACCCTGGGTAAGTCGTAGAACAATTGCTCGTGTTGTAGCACTCACGGGATCTCTTCCAGGGCCTGATTGCTGCGGAACTTGTCTTTGATGAGTGAGCATCTCAAATCGCCATAAATACCCTGTTTTTGATTCACAAATTTCATAACTGAAATTTGCCGTTGAGGTGTGATACTACAGGTTCAATTTTAAATAGTTTTGCTTGCGCAGGATCCAGTTCTAGAGCACTCATGTTCCGGTTATCGTTGAAGTGCAAGCACTTATTCAGCAACTGAAAACGCCGGAGAGACATGAGCGCTCTAAAACCGGGTGTGATAAATATGTCGTTGGAAACGTTCCAGTACTCGTCTATCATATTTTTCACAACAACCCCCATCGCTAGTATGATGGTGAAAAACAGATACATTTCATCGACGGATGTGTCGTGCCAGTCGCAGATGCGACTCTGCGGATAAAGGTTGTTGCTAGAAATCATTTGGCCTACCAAATCCTGAGCGTAACGATTTGTTTCCTGGACTATGTGTTCCATAATTTCGTGATCCCATATAGCAGTAAAACTGTTATATGGGTCACTAAAGGTGGAAGTCGGGCCTACATTCTGATGGGAAAACTTTTCTCTCCGTTCAGCTGGATCTAATCGCACAGCAGAAAACGACTTCCACTCAAAGTCAAAAATGTCTCTTGGTTGGTGTGGCAACTGTTCAACAGCTTCCGAGGTCTCCATGATGTCCGGGGCCCCCATGATCTCCGGGGCCTCCATGATCTCCGGGTCCTCTGGAGTCTCGAAAGTTGCCTGCACGGCCCTTGGGATCCCTATACAAAACCCGTTATCGTCGACATCATCGTCACTGGAATCCGATTCGCTTCCTGAAACCAGAATTTGAAGAATTTCTGAAGACAGATATTTTTATTATGCATAGAAAACACCCAGACCAACGGAACAAATTTCTGCAGATCGTATACGTTCCGAGGCGGGAATCGAATCCGCAACCTCCTGCGTCGCAGGCGGACCTTCGCCCGCCGCGCCACATCGGTCGTCAAGGGGCGGGTCGCTAGTGTAATATAAACGCAAAAGTTTGTAAGTATGGATGGATGTTTGTTACTCTTTCACGCAAAAACTACTGAACGGATATGAATGAAATTTGGCAATGAGATAGATTATAGTCTGGAATGACACAGGCTATATTTTATACAGGAATTTCCACGGGAACGGGAATTACGCGGGTGAAACCGCGAGACGCTGCTTGTTGTGTATATTATCTTTAGCAGATGTTAGCATACATCAAGATACGTACCATAATTAATTTGGAACATTATTTGGTCTTCGTTAAGTGTTCGACGTTGCAACGAAGACCTTGAGGGCCTAGCTGGGCTGCCACCAACATCTTCAAACCTGGAAAAAAGCTGTGATTAATTTTCCATTCTATGAGATAAAAACTTGGCACATTAAATAGTAAGTAACTTACGTAGCTGGCGATGGGGGGACGGCTGGTGATCCGGCCGAGGTCCCCGCGTCCGAAAAAATGATGGGGCTCTCACCACCACCACCACCACATTCTACAAACCTGAAAAAATAATATAAGTCATTTTCCATTCACTAACATTATTAACTGAGCATATTAAATAGTAACTTACATTGCTGGCGATGGAGGGACGGCTGGTGAACCGACTGATGCCACACACGGGAGTATTGCATCCTGAGCGGACGTCGAAGGTTGAGACGGTCTGTTTAAATTGAAATCACTACATAGTATATAACAAAGTCGCTTTTTCTGTCCCTATTTCCCTATGTCCCTTTGACTGCTTAAATCTTTAAAAGTACGCAACGGGTTTTGATGCAGTTTTTTTTTTAAAGATAGAGTGATTCAAGAGGAATTCCTTTTTGAGGCAAAGGGAATATAATTCCCACCATGTTCTCGATGCTAGAACTTCCAAATTATTTCCTACTTTTTTGTTTTTTTTTTGCGCTGGCAACTTCCTTATTTATCATTCATTTTTTTGACATAAAGAAGTTGTTAGTTGTCACAACATATTATTTGTCTGTAGTTGGCGGAATTTGAAAAACTTGATGATTTTCGTACTTTTTTTACTATCAGTGTAAATCTTTTGCATCTCCGAGTTTTGTAAGGTAAGTTTTCGTTTTTTGGTATTGAATGGGTTACTACTAATGGATTTTACACATATTTGCATTCTCGCACGGCTTGGTTTTTCCTAAAGTGAATTTTTTGTGGTGGGAAGAATATTTCCTTTGCCTGTGAGGTTGATGGGGGCTTTTTGTTTGTTTTTGCAGATGAGTCGTAAAGCTTTGTCTGAATTAGAATTAGAGAATGCGCTTGAAGATATTTTTGGCCTGCCTGATGATCCAGAAAAATCTGACGATGACCAGGAACCTGATGAAGAACAAGTTCCGTTTAGCACAGCTAGGCTACAGAAAATATTGTAGGATGTCGATAGTTCTGACCATGTATCGACGATGCACTTAGATGGTAACCAGCCCAGCCCACAATCTTCAGAAATGTTCATAGATGATCATCATGCTGGTTCAGCTGATGAACATCCCGGCTCTGTGTGTCAACAATCTGACAATAGCCCAGTTCTTGTTAGATCAGAAAGTCGACAGATATCACGAACTCGCCATCATGCTGCACCTTCACCTAGTAGCTCAGACACAAGGATATCGCGCCCAACTGTTCCGCAGCCCGTTACCAACGACTCTTCGAGTTCAGATGATACCGACGATTCTGACGCCGACGAAGAGACCTGGAAAAAAATTGCTTGGACCACTGATCGGCCCAATCCTGAAGTTTTTGATGAAGTTCTTATGACTACGAAGCAACTCTTCAACAGCAAAACAAGACCTTTATGCTTCTTTGAAAAATATTTCACCAACGAAGCTTTTGAGCTCATGTGTTTGCAAACAAACCTATACGCAGACCAACAGAAGATTGAAGATTGGACACCAGTGGACCATCGAGAACTAAAAGCCTTTTTAGGTATTCTTATTATAATGGGCTATAAAGTTCTGCCCTCGATTGACCTTTATTGGTCCTCTGATCCAGGGTTCAGAGAAAATGACATAGCAGACATAATGACCGTAAAACGATTCAAAAAAATTATGCGTTGTCTTCATTTGAACGACAACGCACAACAACCTGAGAGGAATAGCCCCGACTATGATAAGCTGTTCAAACTGCGACCACTGCTGAATATAATAAACGAAGCTTGCAAACATAACGCCAATGATTCCACTTCGCAGAGTATCGACGAATCGATGGTATTGTTCAAAGGCAGATCCTCGTTGAAACAGTACATGCCGATGAAGCCCATAAAGCGAGGGTATAAAGTTTGGTGTCGGTGTGATAGTGAAACTGGCTATCTCTATGAGTTTGACGTATACACAGGTAAAACTGCGAACACGGTAGAAGAAGGCCTAGGATCAAAAGTCGTAAAACATCTGATGAACTCTGTGATAGAGAATAAGATAAAGAACGTACATGTTACGTTCGACAATTTCTTTACAGACTACAAGCTTTTAGAGTATCTTTATGAAAATGGGATCTACGCTTCCGGGACCGTACGAAGGCACCGAGTTGGATTGCCACAGCTTATAAAAGGCCCAAATGCAAAGAAGCTGAAGCTATCAAAGGGTGAATTCAAGTGGAGAGTACGAGGTAATGTTGCGTTCGTTATTTGGCAGGACAACAAAGAGGTACTGGTTTTGAGTACCGCTTTTCACCCAAAGCTAAAACCACTACAATGAGAACCCAAAAAGATGGTACAAAATTGCCAATTCCGTGTCCTCGTGTCATCAAGCAATACAACAACCGAATGGGGGGAGTAGACAAATTCGACCAGCTTAGGAGCACATATACTGTTGGACGAAGAAGCAAAAGATGGTGGCTTCGCCTATTTTACTTCCTTCTTGATGCCAGCATCACAAATGCCTTTTTACTGAGCAAGAAGAGCAATGTAAAGCTATCGCATCTTGAATTCCGTGTGGCTTTGGCTAGAGGACTAGTAAGTGGATATTCTAGCAGGAAAAGACGGTCTAATATGCTCCCTAACATTGTTAGGAACAAAGTGTCTCTGACCACCACCCGCCAAAAAGCAATCCACGTGGTTGCCGATGAGATACGTTTCTCGAATGTAGGAGACCACCTACCTTCTCCATTGCCATCATATAAACGTTGCCGCCTCTGCAGCACGAAGGTGCTGGACAAGAGGACCAAAATAATGTGTGAGAAATGTGCCATACCTCTGTGCATAGTTCCATGCTTTACTGCCTTCCATAGGCAGTAAGTGTATTGCCGTAATTTTTATACCTAAATAATAGTAGTATGTAACTAATAGGGAATATACCTAAGATAATTGATTGAAAAAAGTAGTTTTATTATTTATTTCGACAAAACCTCCCTCTCAGGGACGGCAAAGGGAATATATTTACCACCATAGAAGGAGTGAAAAAAAAATTTAAAAAAAAACCAATTTTGGTTTCTACCCTCATACAAAAGCTAAAACTACTTCTAGATTTATATTACCACTGCCTGCTCGTTATGCCTTATAAAGGGTTAAACGTATAATAAAACCGTGCGAAGCCGGGGCGGGTCACTAGTTGGTTATAAGATTTAAATAACATTTGCAGCCAACACATTATGTATGAATCAGAATTAAGAATAAGAACTTACGGGCACCAAGTGCGTCTTCGTTTAGGATGCAGTGGACGCTCTAATGGTACGCCCATCGGTAGGTCGTGAACCGTAAACATTTTTCCATTCTAAAAACAGAAACATCATGACATTTTTAATTTAGATTGTAAACTAGTATAATAATAATAATAATGCTGGTCAATCCACACAGCATCATCTAGCCCCAAAGTAAGCTACTCATAGCTTGTGATATGGGTACTAGATAACTGTTATTTAATACATTATAGTATACATAGAAAGATATTTTTTATTATACATTGAAAACACCCAGACCAACGGAACAAATTTCTGCAGATCGTACACAAATTTGTCCCGAGGCGGGAATCGAACCCGCAACCTCTTGCGTTGCAGGCAGTATAATACGCAAATTGCAAATATATATAAATAAAGCATAGCAAATAAAAAAGCTAACTCGTCAGTGGGAAGGGGTCGTCGTCCACCTCTGGAACTCGCAGCGTGGCCACTATGCCGGCCGCGCACGCGCCTCTCCACCAGTGTTGCCAATGCTACGGCAATTACCGTGTTCTACGGCTTTCAGGCCAAAATATCACAAAATGCACGGCCTACGGCTGCAACCCTGTAGCCGTAGCAGATTCTACGGCTATTCGCAAATTCTACGGTTATTGATTCCGATGCGCGAAATTACTCACTTCTCACTTACCCAAATATTATTTGACAAGAGATCGAGAGGAACAGCACTTTAGGATTGTCGATTTTTAAAAGTAACAACAGTAAAAATGATTGCAGAACTTTTGAACCCACCACCTCAATGTACCAAAAAATTAAAGACAAGCATAAATATTTCTTGAATAAGAACGAAGAAGAGTTTATAGAAAGTATTCGAGATTTATACCGTGAATAATAAGTTTAAATAAAAATTAAAGCTATTCAAAATAATTATTTGTTGTTATTTCTTCAAACGGCGCTCATTAGGGGAGGCCTATGTCCAGCAGTGGACTAATATAGGCTGATGATGATGATGATGATGATGATTTCTTCAAAGAAATAGAAAAAAAAACAACATTACCCGCGCCAAATGGCGCATTTTTAAGGTTTTTAATGTTAAAAACGTTTAATTATCATTAATTAAACGTTTTTTTTAAAGCAATGACACGGCCCTCCTATGATGTTTTTCCATAGAAACACGGCTTTTTTACCTAATATACACGGCCGCCTAAAAATTTTCATTGGCAACACTGCTCTCCACCACTGCACCCTGAGCCATGCGATCCTCCACCTCTCCTCGTCCCATTCCACCATTTCCACCACGTGTGCGAACACTTCTTCCACGGCCACGAGGAGCTCGCACACGTACTCGTCTTACGCTATGTAAAAAAGCATAAAAAACAAATAAACCTCAACCAAATTTATTATGTAAGAAAATATAATTTTACTGTATTTCCACGCGTATTTTATTCTTTGTTATAACAATAAAAAAAAATCCTCGCATAATTATATTTCATTTATTTATTTCCTTCTCCAAATATCTTCAAAGTATTTTTTTATCTTGAAAAATATCATTTCTCGTCATGGGCCATCGATCCGATAAAGAAAAAAAAAATAACAAAATATTTTTGGCCAGGTTTTTGGTCGTTTTACCAGTCTGTGCGTCGTGTGCGTGTAACTAATATAATCGTAATAGGTATACGGAACATAATACGAGGACCCAGATAATCATAATAGGTACGTGAAACTACAGTATTATATTATCCAATAATAGTCAAACATCAGGGACATTCACTTCACGCGTAGGCGCAGTGGCGACTATGGCGAGCGAGCGACTGAATAATATTATATTAGCTAATACCTAATACATAATACGATTACGTGTGCAGCGAGAGAACGACTAATACCATCTACCTAATATTTTCTACGTACCTATTACGCGCGCGGCCACGGCGTTCCCGTTCCGTTACCCGTATTATCTTTGAGTAACAGGTATAAAGTATTATAAACGCTCATATAATAGATTAGGATCGCCGCTGTTGCCATTCCGTTGCAGAGTTTGTTCTTTGTTTATGTTTTGTTTAGAATGGTGTTTTGTTTGTTTTATTTATAATAAGTGCTTTAGTTTGTTTCTAAGTGTAAAGTTAAGTGAAAAGCGAGTTCATGACTGAAATAATAGCTAGCTATTCTTAGTTTAGTAGCACAAATCAACTTCAATTTCAACTTCTTATTGAGTGGCGCCGCTTGCTTTACATCAAGTGGTCTTCAACATTTCGACTCTGTGTGAAATGCAAGTAAGAATCGAACTAAGGTTCATTTTCTGGCGTCAACGTCGAGAGAAGTTTCTCTCCAGTCATGTGATATTGCTTCGAGAGCCATGCAGGCTACTCGGAAGCTGTTCGTTAACTGTTGGCTACGATGGTCTGGGGAAAGGTCTTCCGAAAGCTCCAGGAGCTCTCTGGGCAGGGGTCTCCAGCATGGTCTTACTTCCGGTGGTCTTGTGTGAAGAGGGGCGAGCCCGTTTAAATGTACGTGTGTCCAGAGTTGTCCGCTTGCTTTTCTCTACGACTCTGCCAGTGTCAGTGTTAGCTAGTGTCATAAACTTTTTATTTTGGATGTCGTGGTGGCATGAATAACCTCCCAGAATGTAGTCCGCGCGCGGCGCTGCTGCACCGCGCCTTTACGCTGCAGCGCCGCGCCAGCACCAGTGCGTTTCGATTTTTGTTTTGGATGTACCTACCTATCTACGATACGATTAGTGGAAATACCAATGGTGGGCGGGTTACGTACCTACCTATTGAACATAACTAAGCCTGTTTAAGTATGAGGGAAAATTTATCACTTCTTACTATTATGTAGGTATAATAATTAATAATAAATGCGAAAGTCTGTGTGAATGTTTCTTATAAGTAATCTTTTAATTAGGTACTGTTCGAGCGCATCCTAACCAGCAGCAAGTACCTACCACACCCAGTTCCACAGTGCACGTAACAGTTATTACTGAAGTGTAGACGCGTCATGGACGACCAATAAGAAAGCTTCAAAATGACGTGATGTAAACGCGGATTGGTTAATTATTGTTCCCACGCCCCACTATCCTTTGTCTCTGTACTTTTTCGAATTTCATTACACTCGCCATCTTGCAACTAAAACAGCGTCTTCTCATTTTCATATCCCTCAATTTACCTAAATAACCCCTAAACCTTATGTAGCATTCACACGCCGCTACAGGTACTTAAGTTACTTAAATGACATTTGGTATATAATAGTTTAGGACCTAGAATAGGACATAGGCTATTAAAATTTGGAAATTTGAACCTCTGAGGAGGTGGTAAAGTTTGTATGGAAAATAATTTTTCCTTGGTTCGATTCACTCAAAACTCGGTATAAATAAATTATAAAGTAGGTAGTAAATAATTAAACACGTTTTATTTTTTATTTTTAAGAAACTACCCCTAGGAGGCATGGAATAAATTTCTGAAATTTAACAAATAAATTTTCAAGCGGGCGAAGCCGCGGGGCGCAACTAGTTATTTTTCTAAACAAACAAAAAAAGATTTTATCTCGGTATAAACTTGAACAGGTACAGTATAATATTGTATTTGGTACCTATCGTAAATAATGAATAGGTTCACTATTATTAAACTAATATCAAACTAATATTTTGTAATAGGTATGATATCGTAATATCTTCAAAGCGATATATTCAATAACATGAATATGGAAAATTGACCCTAATATAACATCACTACGTCAAACTGCTGTTCACACACGAAATTTGTTAGAAAAAGTCCGTAACACCCGTTTAAGTGAACTAACGGTGAGAAGACGATTAAATGAAGTTGGTTTTGCAGTCACGAGTTCCGCTAAAGCGCCAAAACTCGAGGTGAGCCATCGAGTAGCCAGATTGGCATTCGCTCGTCAGCACCGTGATTGGACAGACGAGTGGAGGCGAGTTTTATTCACTGACGAAAGCCGTTTTGGATGGCATATCTTTTGGAGCCTGTACAGAGCTAGCAGTCATTGAAAATGGATCCCTAACTGCACTGCCTTACATCTCAGAGATCCTAGAGCCCCATGTAATGCCATTTGCTCCATTTATTTTTGATGATTTCGTGTTGCACGATAACACTCGGCCCCACACAGCGCGCGTTGTGCGCGATTGCCATTACCCAAATGAACTGGCCAGCACGTTCTCCAGACATGAACCCCATAGAACATGTTAGGGACGCCATCGGAAGAGGGTACATCGGAGGAAACCAGCTCCTAGGAACGTCGAAGAGCTCAAATTGGCCTTAGTCGAAGAGTGGGAGCACTTGTCTCAAGAAATGATTGGCATAATTGGAGGAATGGGAAAACACATGCAGGCTCTCATAAGAACCCGTGGAAGCAATACCTATGCGCTATTTTTTCTTTTTGTATGGATGACATTTGAAAATAAAACTGTATTCAATTTGTTAAGCTTGATTTCGTACATGCGTTAATTTATTTATTTTATAAAAACTTTCCGTAAATTAAAGGAATTACAATCTAAAATCGTGGTTTTTATTTACCTCATATCCATAATTTTAATTAAAAAAACAAAACAGAATATAATTTTTTATTTACCTTTGTTCCCCTAATTTTGCCGTGTAATAAGTTTACCAACACCATGAGCTGATGTAACGATCCATTCAAGATGAAACTGACGTACCTTTGTGGATCATAGTACCTTTTTACGCGCACTTGTTTGGAACAAATTAACGATGCTCAATTAATGTTGACACCTCGTAACTTATGTTTTTCGGATGACAACATGCCACGACAAAAACAAAGTCGAGATGCGCTTATATGTATTAGTGCAAGAAACGAGTCCGAAACGAATTCAAGCCAATCGTATTAGGCGCTCCACTTTCACACGAGACATTCACGCGAGAATCTCCGGAGATTCTCAGCGAGAACTGTAGCGAAAACTTCTTTGGGTACACACTCTCATGGGCGCTCCACATTCACACGAGAACTTCGCGAGAACGCGAGAAACGTGAATGTGGAAGCGATTCGCGTATTCTTCTCAAGTTCTCGCGTTGTTCTCGGGCTTTTCTCCACTTTTTGTCTGTTTTTTGGCGCGAGACAAAGGAGCGCGAGAACGTGAGAACAGGCGAGAACGTGTATTGACTCCACACTCGCATGTTTCTCAGTAGCGCGCGTCATCGTCATCGACCGCGAGAACTGTAGCGAGAACTATTTGAGAACATTGTGAGAGTGTGTAACCGGTAAAAAAAAAAAATTGTCTAGTTGTGTTGTCCTTGACCTAATTCAGTTGCATTTTTCGCCGCGCGGGCGCCGGTTCTATGTGACTCCCGTGTGTCGCAATCTATTCACAATGGCGTATCAATACAGTAACATAGAATAAACCCAAATGGTGCGTGTGTATGCTGGGTGTAATGATAATTTATCAGAAGCATGCCGTGAGTTCGCGAGATTATTCCCGAATTCACAGAGACCGAGTCCCAGTACTATGCTGGTCGCAACTCAGCGTTTACGTGACTTTGGTCAATTCAGACCAAGAAGGGAATCCTGTGGTCAGACACCTAGGCACGGTGGTGTCGCGACTCACAATGATATCCTGGATTTTTTTGTGGATTATCCCGCAGCGAGCCCAATGACGCAGCTCGACGTTTCAATGTATCGCAATGGTTCGCATGGACATACATAACGAAGGAAAACATCCGTTCCACCTTCATCGAGTCCAGGAACTGGACCGGGCCTGGCCTCCTCGCTCGCCGGATATTACGCCAATGGATTTTAATTTGTGGGGACACATAAAAACCATGTTGTACTATCTAGAGTTCAAGAACAATTAACTTTTAGATGTGGACTGTGTGTAGGTTGTGGCGGTGATTATTTTGAACGCTTTGCACGTGATAGTCATCATCACCCCCGGGTCTTGAGTTTGAGAGGAGATAATTTGTAAAAAGGTTTGTGAATTTTGTAAATAGGTTGTTAAATTTTTGTACATACTTAGACTGATTCCACTTTCTAAATACGCCTACATTGAAAAATAGTTTGTTTTTAATTTTATCTTCAAACATTGTTTACCTTGTTCCGCGCGCTTGCCGCATACCTACCTACCGACCTATGAGTAGGTAGGTATTTGGTACATCTACGCGATCGGTCGGTAGACATCATAAATGTTGACCAAGCGCCTCTTTTCATGCGATTGATTTGATTGCCTTTGAATTATTTTCATTTTATTTACCTAAGTACTTTTTATTTTTCAAAGTCCTAAGCCTGGATATATATAGATAAGATTTATGTAAGTACTCGTAAGTATAGATTAAGCTACCTAAACGGCTTTATGTAGGTTAAGCTAAATTGCAATTTTATATTTGTTGCGTGCATCACTGTTTTTTCGATTTAGTTTATAAAATAATTTTGCTCATTTTGATTAATGATACCCACAAGAACAGTCATGGGCTACAATCAATCTAAAGAAGAAAATAATATTATTGCACAAGATGGTGCTAAAGTTAGTGAGCTGGAAAGAAAAATATAAATTTATGGAGTTATCTGTATAGTGATAGCAATAGCTATTACATTTTTATACTTTTGCCTTTGCGGCAGACGTTGTTTTGTATTTGGAAGAAAATGGTTACAAAAGGAAATGTCAAGATCAGGAACAATGGAATTAGCAAATAAAGCAACCACGGAGCCTCATAAAAGCTGTTGTGTTCATCATGTTTAAAGGTGATTAAAATAAATACCTTTTTCCAGCAAAAATTAAATAAGGTAATATTTTTCCAGTTAGAAAATGTTTTAAAAAATATAAATTGTAAAGACAGTGATTAACAAAAATGTTGACTTAACCCTTACGTTATTTTTACTATATGCTATTTATTTTTTTATAGGCTTATAATGTCGGATCCAAATATATTACGATGGCTAGAGGAAACGGATTCAGACACCGATAACCATCTCAATGCTCCAGAACTTCCGAATGAAGATTGCAGCGACGTAGAAGATGTTCCAGAAAATCACATCATGGATGGCGAGTGTCAGTCAGATTCAGAAGTGGAAGGTGACGAGTCTGAGTTTCAACCTATTGAAAACAACATCGTACCACCGATGATGGAAGAATCATCTTCTGATGACGATGTTCCGCTGTCAAGGCATCGAAACTTCTTTGGTAAGAACAGATTTCGTTGGTCAGCTTGTCCTCCAGTTTCGAGATCAAGGACGATGCAGCATAACATCATCCAACAACCTCCCGGTCTCAAACCAAACTTTCGAGGTATTCTACATAGCAACACGAAAGCCCTGGATTTGTGGAGTTTATTTTTGACTGAAGGTATGTTAGAAAAAATAGTAAAGAATACAAATGAAAAAATTATGACCATTCGACAGAATTATCAGAAGGAAACATCTGTTCATGATTTAGATGTCATCGAATTGAAAGCCTTTATTGGTATGTTGTACTATACCGCCATTTTCAAAGAAAACCACACTCATTACACATGCTGGTACAGCACAGATGGCACAGGCAGAGAAATTTACCGCTGCATAATGAGCAAAAATAGGTTTGAAATACTACTCAATTGTCTTCGATTTGACGATGCAAGCACCCGAGCCGAGCGCCGCAGCAGTGATTTGGCGGCACCGATATCCCAATTATTTGGCATGTTGGTTCAAAACTGTAGAGAAGTATGTTCAATTGGAAGTTATGCTTGCATAGATGAGATGTTGGTAGCTTTTCGTGGCCGATGCATTTTCAAAATGTATATCCCAAAAAAACCGCATAAATACGGTTTGAAAATCATGTGTATCACTGATGCTCAAACGGGATACCTGCTAGATGCCTACATGTATTTAGGAAAAGATTCTGATGGGGTAGGTCTATCAACTGAGTACCAAAGATTGAACAAACCTACCCAGGCAGTTTTGAGGCTGGTAACATCAATAGAAGGTACGCACAGAAACGTCACAACTGATAACTGGTTTACATCAGTTGAGCTTATGAATGTGCTAAAAGAAAAGCAACTGACGCTAGTGGGTACTATAAAAAAAAACAAACGAGAAATTCCACCTCAGTTTCTTCCTAGCCGACATAGAGAAGTCGGATCGGCCCTTTTCGGGTTCACATCAGACGCTACATTGACGTCTTATGTACCAAAACAAAACAAATCAGTTATTCTACTGTCCAGCATGCACCACATACCCACTATCGATTCAAATACGCAAAAACCGGAAATGATCATGTTTTATAATAGCACAAAAGGCGGCGTTGACATGCTAGATCAAAAATGTTCGATATACTCCACATCTCGAAGAACACAACGCTGGCCGATGGCAATATTTTATAGAATGCTTGACATATCTGCAGCGAATGCTTACGTCATCAATAACACGAACCAAGCTCAAGCCAAGATTTCAAGACTAGTCTTTATAAAAAATTTGGCAGAAAACCTTATAAAGCCTCATCTGGAACGCCGTGCATGCGCCTTTGGTTTGCAAAGAGATCTTCAGTTCACTATTTGTCGAATCCTAAAAATAGAACAAACGCCTAGTACATCAACTTCTGAGCTTTCTGAAAAATTTGAAAAACGGAAGACATGTTCAACATGTGATTCTAAAAAGAAGCGGAAAACAGCATATATGTGTTTTGCATGCAAAAATCCGATTTGCATTGAATGCAGCCAAAAAATGTGCCGTGATTGTCGCCGCAATTTGTAAAACTTTGAAGGTTGTGATTTTATAATAATTGAGCCTTGATCGTACCAAAAATGATTCTAAGTTTAAGATTATATACCGAACTAATAGTAAATAAGTAAAAATATTATGTCAAACTTAGGGTAATTAACCAAATCTCTGATTTCCAAAGTTCCTGATTTTTTTCTAAAATTTTGTATGTTTATATTAAGTGTTGATTTTAGATATATAAATGAAGACTTTTGCATAGTTTAAAAACTTATTATTAATAAAAATATAATGATAATATAGATGCGACTTTCATTTAAAATAATATTTAAATAATATATTAATAAACATGGTAACTACGCAAGCGGTCTCTATGACCGACGTCAGGTGGTAGTGTAACTGAAATACACGTCAGGTGGCTAAGGGTTAACTATACACCACTACAGTTTAATTACCAGAAAAAAAAACTGGGATATCTGTAGCAGTTACTGAACCCATATTTGAAATAAAAAATATTAAAAATTAAATCAAAGATTTGTCCCACATATCGCTAAAAATACAGACAACATAAACCGGCATACTAACTATTAAACACTTACTATTCTGTGGTAGGCGTAGCGTAATTTCGCGGTTACAACTATTCATTCATTAAATTTTAGCAAACTCGCGTCGAAGCTCAACCTGCTGACCACCGGACCCTACCCCTCCCCCCGCTTCCCCACCCGCACCGCACGCGCCGCGCGCCGCGCGCCCGCCCCAGTGGTACGGGCGCACTTGCTCGTTAGAGTAATATTGTTCTGTGCGCACTTGTTGCGTAATTATCTTATCGCTTATCGTTTCGCATAACATTACAATGGCTTATCAATTTACGTCGCGAGAGTACACATTAATGGTTCGCGCGTATTTTTTAAGTGGTGAAAATGTGAGTGCCGCTTTGCGAATGTACAGGGAGCTGTACCCAAATGCTCGTCAACCAAATTATTCAACCATGCTGAGAGCATACCAATCTCTCTTAGATCATGGTACGTTTACACCGTCGACTTCAGGACGTGGAAGACCGGCGTACCCGCAAAACTTACACGATGCAGTTCTTGAGTACTTCGAAGAGGACCCGCGTAGAAGTACTAATGACGCCGCACGCCGTTTTGGTGTCAGCCAATACTTCGCGTGGAAGCTCGTGAGCTCAGCTGGAATGCACCCATACCACTATCGCAAGACTCAAGAGCTGACGACTATCGACAGGGCGCCAAGAATTGGATTCTGTCAGTGGGTGTTGAGTAATCCTGATCGCAACATTTTGTTTTCAGACGAGTGTTTGTTCACAAGGATCGGGTTATTCAACCAACACAACGAACATTGGTGGTCGTATCGCAACCCCAAGTTGACCAGAGAACACTCATTCCAACACCGATTTAGTTTAAATGTTTGGGCTGGAATACTGAACAACAAACTCGTCGGCCCGTATTTTATTGAAGGACGTCTCACAGGAGAGACTTACTCGTACTTGGATCTGCTGCGGGTGATGGTTTCGTCAATGTTGGATGATGTTCCCCTTGCGAGCTTGCGTCACTTGTGGTTCCAACAAGACGGAGCGCCTCCACATTACCACAGAGCGGTCCGACAATTTTTAAATGAGGAGTTTGGAGACAGATGGATCGGGCGCGGCGGTCCGGTCCCGTGGCCGCCACGCTCACCCGACTTGACGCCCATGGACTACTTTTTGTGGAGTGAGATTAAAAGACGTGTGTATGTGAGTGAACCTAACACTGTGGAAGTGCTAAAACAGCGCATAATAGACGCATTCGAAGAAGTCAAACTTTTAGATTTAGTGTTAATTAGTGTAAAAAACAATTTGCAAAAACGTGCGCGTTTGTGCATTGAAAATGAAGGTGGACATTTTGAACAGTTGCTGAAATACACCTAAAACTGTAAATAGGTAAATAACAATTAATCTCTTTTGTAAATATCAATCATTGTAAATAGCTGATTCTAACTTCTTAAATACGCCAAAATTACTAGTAATTTTAAACTAGGTAACTAACCTATGTGCCTACATGAGTATTGGAACGTAAGTAGGTACCTACCTATCGTACACAACTATGTAGTTAACTAACTAGTAGGTAGGTACTTGCTTGCTTACCTAGATACAATTTTGTTTAGTAATTTTGCCGGTCCTAAGCCCGTAAAGTATGAAGGGAAAGTTAGAATAAGAAAATAAAGTTTATTAAAACATTTGTTTATTATTTTTTTATTATTACATACCTACGTAATATCTACACATAGGTACTTAACTATCGCCGTAAACAGAGTAGGTAGGTAGTCGGTGGCGCGGGCGGCGCGCGCGTCTATACAATGTACTATGTCCAGAATTTCGAAAAAACTTTAACATTATGTAACTTTCTTATTAAAAGTAAAACATAAAAACTAACTTCACATTTACAATGGTAGCCCTCATTTTATAACAAATTTTTATTGTAATCTTGAATATGGTTTAAATTGAATTTGTAATGTTACTAATAAAAGGTGAATGCGTGGGGTGAAATGAGCCTCACGATAAAACTTTTTTTGCGGGCGTTGTCTTATACGGATGGAGTTTATTAAATATGGCAGAAGGCAACTACCCTTAAGGTGTTAGGAAACCATATGCCTAAAGTTAAGTAGTTTAAGGTATAATAAAAAAATGTATTTCTTTTTGTGGTTAAAAATCATTTATTATGTTTTTGTGTAATCTTATATTAAGTAAAGGGTGATTTTTTTGAGGTTAGGATTTTCATGCATTAGTATTTGACAGATCACGCGGGATTTCAGACATGGTGTCAAAGAGAAAGATGCTCAGTATGCTTTGACATTTCATCTTGAATAGACTTACTAACGAGCAACGCTTGCAAATCATTGAATTTTATTACCAAAATCAGTGTTCGGTTCGAAATGTGTTTCGCGCTTTACGCCCGATTTATGGTCTACATAATCGACCAAGTGAGCAAACAATTAATGCGATTGTGACCAAGTTTCGCACTCAGTTTACTTTATTGGACATTAAACCAACCACACGAATGCGTACAGTGCGTACAGAAGAGAATATTGCGTCTGTTTCTGAGAGTGTTGCTGAAGACCGTGAAATGTCGATTCGTCGCCGTTCGCAGCAATTGGGTTTGTGTTATTCGACCACATGGAAGATTTTACGCAAAGATCTTGGTGTAAAACCGTATAAAATACAGCTCCTGCAAGAACTGAAGCCGAACGATCTGCCACAACGTCGAATTTTCAGTGAATGGGCCCTAGAAAAGTTGGCAGAAAATCCGCTTTTTTATCGACAAATTTTGTTCAGCGATGAAGCTCATTTCTGGTTGAATGGCTACGTAAATAAGCAAAATTGCCGCATTTGGAGTGAAGAGCAACCAGAAGCCGTTCAAGAACTGCCCTTGCATCCCGAAAAATGCACTGTTTGGTGTGGTTTGTACGCTGGTGGAATCATTGGACCGTATTTTTTCAAAGATGCTGTTGGACGCAACGTTACGGTGAATGGCGATCGCTATCGTTCGATGCTAACAAACTTTTTGTTGCCAAAAATGGAAGAACTGAACTTTGTTGACATGTGGTTTCAACAAGATGGCGCTACATGCCACACAGCTCGCGATTCTATGGCCATTTTGAGGGAAAACTTCGGAGAACAATTCATCTCAAGAAATGGACCGGTAAGTTGGCCACCAAGATCATGCGATTTGACGCCTTTAGACTATTTTTTGTGGGGCTACGTCAAGTCTAAAGTCTACAGAAATAAGCCAGCAACTATTCCAGCTGTGGAAGACAACATTTCCGAAGAAATTCGGGCTATTCCGGCCGAAATGCTCGAATGAAATTATCTTCAAAAAGTAAATGTCATGGACCAATCTAACGTTTCAAATAAAGAACCGATGAGATTTTGCAAATTTTATGCGTTTTTTTTTTTTAAAAAAGTTCTCAAGCTCTTAAAAAATCATCCTTTACATCATGAAACAATATTGTAATGTAACACAGCGTTTACGTCACACCTACCACGGACGAGCGCTGACTTTCAACGTAAACATATTCCTGTGTGCCTCTGTGCACCAAGTTAAAGCATTTAAATTGTAACTTAGAAGCTGTCATCATCATCATTGTATTAAATTTGAATTTTTGTTCTAAAAATTGTTTTTAGAAGGGGATGATTGTAGGGACACATTTCGATGACCAAGCGAATAGATGTAAGTAGGTCAAACGTGTACGGCGAAGCAATGTACTTACGCCAGTCCCTTGTAAACCATCAATGTAACAACTTGTCTTCAATACAAATCTAAAAGTGTAATTACGTTTATTAATTTACCTTGCTCACTTGTGAACCTTATTATAGGCAGGACAATACAGTTGTAGTTAGTTAGGGCAACTATAAATAATCCTACACTTCTTATTATTTTATACTAAATATTTACAAAGCTATAAAAACATCATATAAAATAACATTCATGTACTGACGAAGATATGCCGGCAAAAATATCGTGCATAATGGAAACAATAGTTTAGTTGTCCACCGAGCGGCCGGCCTGACGTCACGAGTAGGGCTTTCGAATACCGGATTATTTCAATACCGGTATTAATACCGAATGTTTTTTTCTAAATACCGGGATTGCGGGATACTGGTATTGAAAAAAAAACCTTATTTATATCAGACTTTTAATTTTATTATTTTTTGGAAGTATACATATTTAGAAGGTAAAATTAATAAACAAAGTTTTATTGTCAAATCATATATTATTTACATATTATCTTTTTAAATGACAATAATAAGTGTCATTTTAGATCAGTCTTTTTTTACGATCATTTGCGTTATACGCGGAAAGACCTGATAATGAAATTATTCTTCTAGAAGCTCTAGATAATAACAAAAAGCTAAAAATCGAGATGTGTGCACTTCATTCTGAGACTACGTCTATTAGTGAGGAACGGCTTCAGTTGATTATTGATAGGTTCGATGAAAAATGTGGCATTGAGTTTGAGTCCGTCCTGCATAGAACTTCAGTCCTGGAGAAACAACTGTGTGACGCCCACCACCACATCACCCAGCTGGAGGAAGCAGCCGATAGCTCTGCCACCGCGAAAACTCAAAGTTTATTTGATGAATTGATATCCGCTCAACCATCCCAGGGCCAAGTTTATGCTGCAGGCAGCAACTTACACACTATGCAAACTATTGATTTTACCAAAGATGACTCAGTGTGTAATGTGGAGGCTTGCAGCAAAAACATTAACAACACACACAACCTTAGTAAAAATAAGTTTAAAAAATATGTTAAAATAAGTAAGTTTAAAGAAAAAATTAATAAAATATTAAAAAACCAGAAAAATGTTGTATATAAACTAAAATACAAAAGAAAACTTGTAAATAAATTAGACCTCTGTATAGCACAGCTAAATTAAAATCAAATCCAATATGAGGCAGACATGCAAGACCTGAGATGTAAACTTGGTCAAACTGAGAACTCCCTAGAACAGTACATCAACCTCTATGAGAGAACTACTAAACAAACAATGGAACTCAATCTGGCCATGGATGCATTACTCAGAAGCCAGGTGAGTCTGGAGGGCAGAGTTCTGGAAGGCTGCGGCTGCTGTGATCCCGGCCCAGTCTGTAACCACTCAGGTCCGGACAGCACCGTGTCAGCCGCATCCGATCTGGATCTCAGCACTTCATGCTCAGGTATAAAAACAATAATGTATTGCGATGAAATCGGAAAAAACATGGGCCAGTTCTTAAATAAGAGTATGGAACATCCAGTAGTAAATAATTGCTTTCAAAATTCAACTCTGCATAGTATTATGCAGAAAATTAATAATGAAACTATTAACACACAACCAAACTTGAACAAATCAGACTTAATTAAGTATATGGACAAACTTTGTTCTTTAAATTTAAGACAAATTGTGATGTTCACATTTCCCTACAGCGACAGCTTGCCACTATCTGAAAATAAGCTTAGATATAAGTTAAATATGACTTTGCATACTATTTCATGCAATTGTTATTTTTCTAAGAGAAAAGGACATTTAAGTTCTGTTTCAAAAACGTTGTAAAACTAATTATTTAATTAAAAAGGTGCTGTGGTTACAATAATTGCAGTTGTATTATTTGAAATTGTTTTAATTGGACCTGGGAACTCTACTATGGTGCCGTGGTCCAACTGCAAAGATAGTTGGACCACGACCCCTAGTAAAGAACTCTACTATGGTGCCGTGGTCCAACTGCAAAGATAGTTGGACCACGACCCCTAGTAAAGGCCCGTAGTCCAACTAATTGGACAGAGCAGTTGGACCACTGCCCCGTAACGGAGCGACCGCGACCGCTACGCGATCGGTCGCAAACTGTTACAAGAAAACTGTATTATGGAAGCATATCGCCCGCCTATCGCCCGCCTATTGCAAAGTTGTCGTAGAATGCACATTGGCCGTGAACACTAGCGCCACTAGCGACAGAGTAGCAATTGGGGGAAACAAAAAGTTGAAGTTTTAACTTTATCTGTGGTAAAATTTATATTCTGTTCGTCATTTGTTTTGTTTACGTTCTTCGGCTAATCTCCAAATTATTTTGCTCAATATTTTGTTCAATTTATATTCTCTTCTCCTTGATTTTGTTTTCTTTTGCTTATAGTGATTAATCTCTTGGATTTAAAATCTAAAAGTATGTGATAAAATTAATTATAGTGCGTGGTTTTGTTTACCGACTCTTTCATGTTCTTATAATTACAGTGGAACATCGAGTGTCTGCCGTCCAGCTAGAGGAGTTGCTGCAACATCTAATGTCGCATTCCATTCTAGCTAAAGGCGTTGGCTTGGGAGCGAGATCAAAGGAGTCAATAGATCGTGAGTGGAATGATCTCGCTGCCAGGCTAAACGCTCACGGCGGAGGTGCAACCAAAACTGGTCAGCGGTGGAAACGTGTATGAATCCTTGTTGTACATACCATGCTCACGTATCATGCTTGTGTTAAATCAGGTACAGTAACGGTGTTCTTTTTATATTCTTAGTACTGGGCAGACTTGAAGTATAAGACGAAAAATAGGGCCACTTTACGAAGACACGAAGCTTCTGGAACTGGTGGTGGGCCAGATACCCTTGATCCATTGTCAGACACAGACCAAAAGATCCTGGCAATCATCGGTGAGGGTGCTGTGTATGGTGACATAGAGGCATAGAGTGCCTGCATTTGTAAGCTTCAGTGTAATTTCCCGACTTTTAATTTAACACTACATTCCATACTAAATTAATTTAATACCTAGTGTGGTGTCCTACTCAATGATTAAAAAAAAATCTGTTATTTTCAGGCAACTCAATGTACAACTGCTGATGTTTTAGAGGCACAAAAAATTGATTACCAGGACGAAGTGGTAGTTCATACATCAGGTAAAAGATCATTATTTCAAAGTAATTTTAATCATACATAATAGTATTAAGTAAAAATATTATATACTAGCATCGCCTCGCGGTTTCACCCACAGTGATTCTTTTCCGTGGGAATTCCGGGATAAAATAAAGCCTATGTGTTATTCCAGACTATAACCTATCTCTGTGCCAAATGTCATCCATATCCCCATTGAGTCGTTTTTGTGTGAAAGAGTAACAAACATCCATCCATCAATACTAACAAACTTTCACGTTTATAATATTAGTAGAATATATACTTAGTATCACTAGTATAATTAAAAATATTAGTTATTTTGTTGGTACCTAGTTCGACTATCTGTTTCTTTAGTATCTTGTTATTTTTATTTTCAGCATCACCACCACCACCAGTTCGTTCCGCGTCTTCTACAGGAGGGCACACCAGTAGAGTTGGTAAGTTAATTTTATTTTTAAATATTGATTACCAGGATGAAGTGGTAGTTCAGGCATAACAGCATTATTTAAAATAATTTTAATGATAAATTTATTAAAAATATATTAGTTATTTTGTTGGTACCTAGTTCGACTATCTTGTTATTTTCTAATCTTGTTATTTTTATTTTCAGCATCACCACCACCACCAGTTCGTTCCGCGTCTTCTACAGGAGGGCACACCAGTAGAGTTGGTAAGTTAATTTTATTTTTAAATATTGATTACCAGGATGAAGTGGTAGTTCAGGTATAACAGCATTATTTAAAATAATTTTAATGATAAATTTATTAAAAATATATTAGTTATTTTGTTGGTACCTAGTTCGACTATCTTGTTCTTTTCTAATCTTGTTATTTTTATTTTCAGCATCACCACCACCACCAGTTCGTTCCGCGTCTTCTACAGGAGGGCACACCAGTAGAGTTGGAAAGTTAATTTTATTTTTAAATATTGATTACCAGGATGAAGTGGTAGTTCAGGTATAACAGCAATATTTAAAATAATTTTAATGATAAATTTATTAAAAATATATTAGTTATTTTGTTGGTACCTAGTTCGACTATCTTGTTCTTTTCTAATCTTGTTATTTTTATTTTCAGCATCACCACCACCACCAGTTCGTTCCGCGTCTTCTACAGGAGGGCACACCAGTAGAGTTGGTAAGTTAATTTTATTTTTAAATATTGATTACCAGGATGAAATGGTAGTTCAGGTATAACAGCATTATTTAAAATAATTTTAATGATAAATTTATTAAAAATATATTAGTTATTTTGTTAGTACATAGTTCGACTATCTGTTTCTTTTCTAATCTTGTTATTTTTATTTTCAGCATCACCACTACCAGCACGTTTTGACTCTCCTACAAGAGGGCATACCAGTAGAGGTGGTAAGTTGATTTTCTAACTTTATAACTCAACTAATTTGCTGTCTGTTCAATTGAAGATAAACCTAATATTTTTAGATACAACAGATGTTACTCGAGACAGCCCAATACCTCTAACACACAGTCAAAATCATGGAGGGTTAAGCCAAAGTAACGCAAATCAAATTGCGACATACCTACTTATACTATTTGTTTTTACAGGAAGCCCAGTTTCTCGGCCATTACGAGGTTCTAGGGAACGAAACAGCAACTCTGTCTCAAGGGCAGCTATTAGAGCTGGTTAGATTTATATTTATTTTGGTATGTTCTCATGAAACTATTATTAACAGCTGTCCTGATTTATTTTAACTTTTTATAGGCCGAGTAAGTCCATCATGGGTAATTGAATTGGAGCAGAGACGAGTGGATGCAGAGAGCAAGCAGGCTGATGCTGCTCTTATTATAGCAGAAGCTGCGCGCCTGCAGGCGGAGGCATCTCTCTCCATCGCACAGGCGTTGCATGAACAGACTGTTCTTTTCCGCAAATTATTTGAAGACTTGGCAAAAAAATAAAAATTGTTTTATCTTGCTTAAGGCCCAAACAACACCTAAAGTGGCGCTCCCACTTATTTTATCATATAATTCCGCTAAAAAAAGGAATTTACAAAATTCATATGTACAGTTTGTTAAACCTAAAAGCTTATGATAGGTTTCACAAACTGTATGTGTGAATTTTGGAACTCCTTTGTTTAACGGAATTATATGATAAAATAAATGGGGGCGCCGCTTTAGGTGCTGTTTGCGCCTTAAATACTACTATGTACTACTACTTACTAATGATGGACAGGACACAGCTAGATTAGTTTTTTTATTATAGTTACTTCCATAGTATTATGTCTTATGTTAAATACTACTATGTACTACTACTTACTAATTATCAGGACACAGCTAGATTAGTTTATTTATTATAGCTACTTCCATAGTATTATGTCTTATGGTATTTTGCTGTGGGGACAGGCAGTTGATATTCAGACTATCTTTTTCTTAAAAAGGGTGGTGCATGAAATTTATAAATTAAAGCCATGTGACTCTTTGAGGGAATTATTTAAAGAAATAAATATTCTGTAATTTTACAATGTATCTATGAAAATTTAATGTATACCCGCTTACATCAACGCGGGTACTATAGTACCCGGTTTAAAAAACTGCTCAAAAACAACGTGGGTACTATAGTACCCGATTTTGAATTTCACCGCCACTTGTCGTAAATCCTTCTATCCTGCTTTTTCTAATAAGAATAACCGTATTAAAGGAGTTCCATCCCATTCGCACTTATTTGAACTTCATTCCAAGTCATGCCAACATAACAAACGGTTCGTAAACGTCACGGAAAAAAATAAACAAAACAGTCCATTTTGCCGGTTGACTGAGTGGCTGACCCAGTGACGACTGTGAAGTAAATATTGTGATTAACGCGATTTCTATTCGTTTTGTGTGTTGTGTGTTTATCGCTTAATAAACTCAGTAAGTATCTATTTACGATATAGTTATGTGTTGAAAGTGATTTATTTCGTTCAAATTGGATAAAGTTCCAGCATGGTTCGTTGAACTTTCGTAAGTCTGTATTTGCACGCCAAATATGAAAGTATTTAGTATTTTAAATGCCGCAATCATACCTAAATATTGTCAAACAATAATTTAAAATCAAGTGTGTGCCGATTACTTTCCATAAAATCGTAATTAACCGTAGTATTTTGTAATTTTTTACAAATAGCTATTCAAGTCGGCGGCCATGATGGCGCCGTGGGTGCTCGTTACAGTGGGATCCAGTCACACCGAAAGAAATGTATCAATTACCGGACTAGCCGAGTCCGGTTATTTGTTGTTCGAAATAAATATTTGATTATCTAATTCTATCAATTGATGGGTTGGGTTAGAACTTTTGTGGCATATCCACTCAGCGGCAATTTTGTATTTTTTTGTTGCGCACTATGTAAATGATATGTACACAGGACACAAACATAATGTATTCTATATTATGGTATCCTAAAGTGTCACGTTTCTGAGATATTTGAATGTAAAGTTCACAATTTTGGAAACAAGTTAATCATTATAATCTGCCGTAAAAAGCTGCCGCGTACGATAAGAGTGATATATTTGGATATCTAATTATTTCAGGAGCCTGAAACTTTAACATGTTTGACGTGCTTTGCTGGGTTTTAAGGTTATTTTTATTTTTGTTATTTTTATTTTAGCCAAATGGATACAACTCGTGGACGTGGACGTGGACGCGGCCGCGGTCGCGCTCGTGCACGCAGTGGCAGTGCAGGTGATGGAAGAGTAAGCGGGAGAGGCCGAAGTGCTCGCTCGCTTGATTTTACGTTGGTATTCTTTGCATAATTTACGCTTAGCACAGTTCTGACTTAAATTTATTTCAATATTATTTAGTACGGTTCTGCATGAAGTTGAACTTTTCGAAAGATATAACGAAACTCAATGATTTAACATATTTTAGGCATGCGGGGCCCTCCGGCACTCAACCGTCAACGTCGTCTTCCCCTGCAAGGTCATCTTCGCCTGCACCTTCGGAATCGCACTCTCAGCCCAAGTAAACTTTTTATTTGATTATATTGATATATTCAAAAAAAAAATATTTTGTTTTTTGAATTAATTCCTTGTTATTTATTTTAGGCAATCGCTGACTGAACAACTGAAGAAAGTGCGCATGGCGAAAGTGGTCGACAAAAAACATTTGAAGGTCCTTTCGGCGGAGCAGCGGGCATCTTTGGCTGAAAAAAGAGCCGACAAACAAACCGGTCGGTACATGATGCCCGATGCTCCTCCGCCAAAAAACCGCAATAGGTAAGGTTTCTCCTTTTATGTAGTCTCATTTTTGTTGCCTTATTATCTTTACACTATGCTCAATTCTTTTAGGAAAGCATCTCCAAAACGGGTGCCCTGTCCACTGGTTCCTGGTACGCCTGAGACTCCACCCCCAAGGAAATTACAAGCCTGGGAGAGGAGCCTACCTGGTATGAACTAATTTATTAATTTTATATTTTTTTATCTATCTGAGCAACTTTATTTACAATCTTTATTTTTCTCATGCTCAGATCCTTGCTGCGAAACAGAACAAGCGGTAAGCGGCCCGTCAACATCGAGAGTCGAAGATGAAGTTTCTGATGGTATGTTCACAAGCAGTTTTCACATACATTTGTTTGCATCCCACTTTTTCATTATAATAAGGTTCGTTTAATATTACAGATTTAAGGCAGATACCATTCTTCTCGCCGTCGACTGGCATCGTAAGTGCCGAGTTTTTACACCCAGATGCCCAAATAGTCAACGCTGAGATAGAGTTGGTTGGCTTTACACCCAGTAAGTATACGAAAAATTATAATATTATAATCAGCCTGTATTCGTCTGCTGAACATCTCCCCATAATGACACCATGAACAGCGGTACTGAGCCATCTCCATCCTTTTCATCCATCATTTTTAAGGTTAAAATAATTATTGAACCACAAATTAATTTTCAGCATCCAGTATTGCCCCGCCTCCCATGGAACGTTCCACTCCGTCGCCCGAGTGGTTGGATCCGGACATTTTCGACGGTAAGCCGCGCCAGCAGTCTATAATTCTTTTTTGTTCGAAACTTAGTGAGGATGTGTGTTTGTTACCTAACATTTTAATGTTAGGTAACAAACGCACATCCTGGTGGTTTTAACTACCAAAACAAATCTTTATTGTTATCAGCATCCAATATTTACCTAATATGTTGTGTTGTTTCATTTTAGATAATGAGTACCTCGGGCTGCCAGACCATATTAACCCAGGAAGCGACGTTGAGGAGCCGGATCAGGGTGATGCCGAGACGGAAGGACAGCGCAACTCCCTGCTGCAAAACGAAGAAGACATCCCTGCAAACCTGGCCCATCTTCTCGACGAGATGAATAGCAGGGATGACTCCGCGTTAAGGGAGGCAGCGTCGTCAAACCCAGACATGCTGCATTTCGATTGGTCCAATGACCCAGAGAAATTTGTCGGGCAGCAGGAGGTTTTCTCTGGGGACAGTGGACCAACGTTCAGCGTGGATGGGTTGACTCCGCTGGATGTGTTCCAGCGGATCTGGGACGCCGATATTATTGACACGATAGTACGGGAATCCAACAGATATGGGCGTCAAGTACACACCGCCGCTAATAAACTTTGGTCCGATATCGACGGTAATGATATCTGGATATTTCTGGCTTTCATCAGTCTCCGCTCGGATGCGAAAGCGTACGGTCGCGAAATCAAGATGTCAACCGTGACATTAAAGTGCACTCAGTGTAATATCGTTATTAACGAGTTACTTTGCTTTGTGCAAAACAAAATTGACGTTCTAGACGAAGAAAGTATAGTGAGACTATGTACGACTGCTTTTTCTACGTCGGAAATAAGCACCGCCAAGGATTTACTGTTCGCGTCTATCTCAACTACCGTCAGACATGTTTCGCGCCGAAAAAACAAGGAACAAAAGGATTTGGAAGATATCATTTGTGCTTTCAAGAATACTGAACCTGATAAAACACCAAGTTTTGTAGCGTGGCAAATTCACAAGCTGCCTCCCGTTACCTTCAACAGCTTGGATTCCACAAGAATATTGAAGGATATTGTTTTGTTGCAATCCGAAATTAGATGCATAAAAGATTCGTTTGCTACTAATGAACAACTAAACTGCCTTAGATATGAGCTGGACAATATGAAGTATGCGTCATTAGTGAACATTAATGATAACATTGATAACGTAAACAAAAGACGGGGAGCCTACCTGATGGACAGTGGACCGACTGGCATGTTAAACATAGACTGCAGCCCGCCCGCGAGAAATACTAGTACGCCAAATCACAAGTGTTCTAGCCCTCAACAAGCTAATATCTCACGGCCTTTCTCGCAGTTACCTAGCACTTCAAGGGTTTCTTTTGCACCGCGTCCTGTGAGCATTGAAAGTTCGCATTGTTCGCAACCTACCGCATCACTCGCCAAACCTACGAGCCCAATACCTACGTGCATAGACCTGCCTGTTACTGCGACGACGGTCCAGCTCGCGAGCCCGTCGGTGGCGCCACCTCGCCACTACCTCGCCAATAACTCGGTTTCTTGTGTCGAGAATAATGAAAAATCTATGGCTGATTTATTAAGAAAGGAAGGGGAATGGAAACCTGAAACTCCTAGTCAGCAGTGGATTGAGGTTCAGAGAAAGAGGCATAGAAACAGAACCGAGGGTATCACAGGGAAAGCTTCTATAAAACCTAATGACAAGTTTCGACCCGCCGATATTAAGATTCCCCTTTTCATATCGAATGTCCATAAGGACACATTGGAAAGAGACATAGAGGAATTTATTCTCTTAAAAACAAAAGAAAAAGTTTCACTTCAAAAAATTAAAATGAAAAATAAGCGTGATTACAATGCGTTTAAGGTGTTAGTAACGGCGCATAGATTGGAAACTTTCCTTAATGATGAGGTATGGCCGGAAGGCGTGACATGCCGACGCTTTATGCCTTATCAAATGTCAGAACAGAAGAGAAACATTGACGATCAAAATGTCTAACACAACCATGGTCACATTTAATTGTAAAAGCTTGAAACGCTCGATAGAAGGTGTTCGGCAGTTATGCAGTTTTACGGATGTTATTGCGCTCCAGGAAACATGGTTACTACCCCATGATCTACCCCTCCTATCAGCCATACATGAAGACTTCGGAAGCACCGGATCATCTGCTGTCGACCTTAGCAGTGGGCCTTTAGTGGGCCGACCACACGGCGGAGTTGCGCTTCTATGGCGCAAGTCATTATTCCCGTGCGTAACAGTGATAGACTGTGCGAGCCCGCGATTATCAGCTGTTCGGTTAACCACAAACAATAGGCCCGTGCTTGTGATTTGTGTTTATATGCCCACCGATTGTTACACAAACTTAGTTGAGTTCACGGATTGTTTGAGTGAAATTAGTGCAATAATTGAAGAAAATACTGTAGAATCCGTTTTTGTTCTCGGTGATTTTAATGCTCATCCAGGCGAACTATTCTTTCGTGAGCTGTTGGATTTTTCAGCGGAACAAGACTGGGTTTGTGCGGACACATGTAAGTTAAGCTTATCATCTAATACTGTGACTTTTATGAGTGATGCCCATTCCGGCTGCCTGCGCTGGCTGGACCACTGTTTAGTAACACAGGCGGCGTGGCCTTGTATTATAGATGTGTACGTTAAGGATGATGTGTATTGGTCGGATCATTTCCCGCTGGTAATTAAATGTAATTTAGATGTTGTGAGGCAGACGATCCAACCTAAAGCGTTTAGTTATAATAAAATATTATGGGGATACAGAACAACAGATCAAATAAGTGATTATCGTAATTTATGTAACTTAAGATTAAAAAGTATAGATTTTCCTCAACAATTTCAAAAGTGCTGTGATTATAAATGTTTTAATTCACTACATTTGCAAACAATAAATAAATTATATGAAAATATTGTAAAAATTCTATGTGATGCTGCCTCTGAATCTAGACCGACTTTGAAAATAAATAAGTGTAAAAAACCTGTGGCAGGGTGGAATAAGCACGTAAGTGAATCTCACTTGAGTGCTAGGTCGAAATATCGCATATGGGCGTGGCACGGTAAGCCTGGTTGTGGGCCAATTTATGACGACATGTTTCAATCGCGTAAGACCTTTAAAAGTAGGCTAAAGTGGTGTCAAAACCATCAGGACCAAATCAAAATGGACCTGTTAGCAAAACATCATTCTAAGGCGGATTTTAAAAGTTTTTGGAAATGCACGTCTAAATTAAATGTTCGGCCTGGCACTCCAGTGAGCGTCAATGGTGCATCCACGCCTGTAGGGATTGCGAATGTCTTCAAAGATTATTTTCATGTTCAGTCGCCTCTAGGACCACCATGCCGAGGGTGTGATGCTGAGGACCGGAGTGCCCAGCGGATTAAGACAATAATCCTCGCCAAAGATGTCAGAGCCGCGATAAATAAAATGACAGGGGGCAAATCGCCTGGGCACGATGGGCTCAGCATCGAGCACCTGAAGCATGCTGGTGTCCACCTTCCTCGAGTACTCGCTATGCTGTATAACATATGCATAAGTCATTCTTACCTGCCTGCCGAACTTATGCGAACGCTGGTGGTGCCAGTCGTGAAAAACAAGACTGGAGATATGTCGGAAAAATCTAACTACAGACCCATATCTTTGGCGTCGATTATGGCCAAGGTACTTGACAGTGTGCTTAATTCTCACCTAAAGAGGCACTTGCGGTTGAACGATGCTCAATTTGGGTTTCGAGCTGGACTTTCAACCGAAACAGCTATTCTTAGCTTAAAGCACACTGTTAAGTACTACACGGACAGGCAGACACCTGTGTATGCCTGTTTCCTGGACCTCTCGAAGGCCTTCGATATGGTGTCATATGATGTACTCTGGGACAAGTTAAACGACGCCGGGCTTCCGCCTGAGCTGGTATCACTGTTCCGGTATTGGTACCTCAACCAGCAGAACCGAGTGAGGTGGGCGGGCGAGCTTTCGGACTCATATGGGCAGGAGTGCGGAGTGCGGCAGGGGGGATTGAGCTCCCCCTCCCTCTTCTGCCTGTATGTGAACGCACTGATTGAGGGACTCAGCAGCATGCCTGTAGGATGCCACGTTAATGGGGTGTGTGTTAACAACCTTAGCTATGCTGACGACATGGTGCTGCTGGCTCCCTCAGTTAGTGCACTCCGAAAGCTTCTTGCTGTATGTGAGTCCTATGCTGCGTCACATGGACTCGCATACAATGTTAAAAAGTCAGAGTACATGGTCTTCAAGGCAGGCACCAAGTGTCCCGCGTTTGTTCCACCGATAACTCTGAATGGCGTGCCTCTCAAAAGAGTGTATAACTTTAAATACCTGGGACACTTGGTGACTGAAGACCTTAGGGACGATGACGATATGGAGAGGGAACGCAGAGCATTGTCAGTCAGGGCAAATATGCTGGCCCGCAGATTCGCACGATGTACAGATGCGGTGAAGGTAACATTATTCAGAGCATACTGTACATCACTTTACTCAGCGAGTCTGTGGGTCAACTATACCCAAAAAGCTTACAATGCTCTGCGGGTCCAATATAACAACGCGTTTAGGTTGCTGTTGCGACTACCGCGATTCTGCAGTGCCTCGGCCATGTTCGCCCAGGCTCGTACCGACACCTTCGATGCTATCTGGCGAAAGAAGTCGGCCTCACTACTCAGCAGAACCCGCGGGAGTAGCAACAGCATCCTAACCGCGATTGCTGAAAAATTTGACTGTCCTATTATTTATAAATTGATTCAGAGGACAAAATCATTAATTACGTTTAAGTACTAACCCCTAGTTATAATCTTACTAACATATTGGACTGTAAATTGTCTGAAATAAATAAATTATTATATATATATTATTATATTTGATCATGCTGCAAAGCTTACTGATACTCCCGGTCGAGCGGGAGTATTGGTATCCTTGCCTGGCGCTGCTCAAAGTCGGAAATTTCCACGATATCATGCCGTGGAGGAAGTTTCTCAAGATAAAAAAATGCTTACACTTTGTTGACAATAACATCACGCGAATGGCAGGAAGCCAGGAAGATAAAAAACTACAAAAAATTTGGCCCATTATCGAGCATCTCAACGACAAATTTAGTTCATTATACCTACCCGAGCAGTATATAGCTATCGACGAGTCCCTTCTACTCTGGAAGGGACGACTATCCTTCTTCCAACTAATTACAACAAAAGCTGCTCGGGTAGGTATAAAGAGCTACGAGTTGTGTGAATCACGAACAGGATATCTATGGAAAATGCTTATATACACGGGCAAGGGCGATAAATCACAGCCGGCCTACGAAACTCCTGCAAATGACGATGAGCCTCAGGGGGCTACCTCAAAAATTGTCCATAACCTAGTACGGCCTTTGTTTAACAAAGGCCATACTCTGGTTATGGACAATTTTTACAATTCACCATTACTCTCACGCACATTGAAAAAAAAAATGACGGACACAATGGGAACTCTCCGGTTAAAAAGGGAATTCGTCCCGGAAGCTGTTAGGAACCTGACAAAATTTAATACGCGGCAGGGTGAGGTCGTATATAGCAACACTGAAGACCTGACCATAACAGTTTGGCATGACGCGAACATGGTGGCTATGATCTCGACATATCACAACTCAGTAATCGGTGGAAAGGAAAAATACGGTTCCTACAGGTACAAACCGCAGGTTGTGCTAGATTATAATATGACCATGGGGGGCGTCGATAAGAAGGACCAGATGTTGCAGGCGTTCCCCGTGGAAAGAGTGCGCAACCTGGTCTGGTATAAAAAACTATTCCGCCGGCTACTGAATGTATCAGTATATAACGCTTTCGTTATTTATAACCACAATAAGAACGGTAGCCAGAGGCAATTCAGGGTGACTTTGGCTAAGGAGATCTTGAGAAAATTAACGGTCAAAAACCTGATCCACGCAAAGAATTGAGACGAACGGGCCATTTCCCCACTAATGCCGAAACAAGGCGGGCCCGGTGCAAAATGTGCTCGCTAAAAAAGCTTCAGGCGCGCACGGCCTATAAGTGCGACACTTGCAACGTGAACTTATGCATCATCGGATGCTTTAAAGAATACCATCTAATGGAGTAAGGATTAAATAAATCATTTAATCCTCCTCCTTAATCCTTCGCCTCCGGCCCGGCCGCGGTTTCTGTGTATGTCGGCTTCTAAATGGTACCTATACGTGCGGTTATCGATAACGGTCTCTTCTGATGAAGTCTCTACCCAAATCCTTACAAAGTCACTCTGAATGCCTCACGGAATACGCAATCTTGTCTAAGAAAGTCTACTTCGTCATCGTAATCATGCCAATATTTATGAATTCGTGCGTAACTTCATAACGTTAACCTAGAACGGTCTTGTCTGATAAAGTCTACTCTATGCTCAAACCCTGCCCGTATATGAGAGTTCGTTCGTAACTTCATAACGTTAACCTAGAACGGTCTTATCTGATAAAGTCTACTCTACACCCAAATCCTGCCCGTGTATGAGAGTTCGTTCGTAACTTCATAACGTTAACCTAAAACGGTCTTATCTGATAAAATCTACTATACGCCCAAATCCTGCCCGTGTATGAGAGTTCATTCGCAACTTCGTAACGTTAATCTAGAACGGTCTTGTCTGATAAAGTCTACTTTATGCCTAAATCCTGCCTGTGTGTACGAATTCGTTCGTAAATGTAACGTTAACCTGTAACGGTCTTGTCTGATAAAGTCTACTTGTTCGATATACATCGATCACCAGTAACTAGGTGACCCGAGCAGACACTACCGCGTACAGACCGAGCGCCCACTAGGTCACAGCCAGTGCATCACTAGCCGCCGTGTCAACCGCACTCACCTACCATCATCATCATCATCATCAATAGTCGTAGTTTACATTAGACAATAAAGCTATTGTTCCAACGTAACTCGACTTTACATCGGCAGCCCAGGATTAGCTAGCGGTTAATCCTTCATGGTCCTTCGAGCCGGATTGTTGTAGCTTATTGCAGAGAGTAAAATATCGTCTTCAGTGATGTTGTTGTCTTCAAAATACGGCGTGGTCAAGTGACAGATCTCGAATGATCTACTCCACAACATTTATGTCTGATAAAATATACTCTACGCCCATATCTCGAAGTCCATGCAACAAGATCTGCGCTCATACGACACTAATTGTATTCAAAATTCAAAGTGCTTTATTTCCTTGACACCTTACAGGACACTTGGACATGTCACAGACAGTTTAAAGTACTTAAAGTAAAAACTAGGTAATAAAGTGATCACTTTGATTTTTTGTTCACATCTTTTTAATTAAGTCAATTTTTTTTAATAAAGAAAATTACAATCAAAGATTAGAAACTAATTAAAACTAGTATTTACATCGAAGCAATTGAGCCATCTGCAGACTGTTGAAAACAATCTACCGGTAGCTCAACTGATCCATGTCAATACCAGTCGGAAGCGTCCCCAAGACGCTGGCTACATTGCCCCGCTGTAATAATTAAGTTAATTAAATTTATACAAATATTTTTTTATATTTTAAGTTAAAAATATATTAACAGTTCGAAATAGTTAATGTTAAATATTTATTATGGTTCATAAAAATTATAGCTAAATACTACATTCTTCTTTTCCGGCCACTGCGGCCAGTAATAAATGAAACAACAAGTAAAAAATGATCGTGTCTAAGTATAGTCATTTTAATGTGGATTAATTAAAAAAAATATTGACACTGTATAATAGTTAATGTCACATAGTGGTTAATTGTCACATAGTAGTTAGTGATTAATTGTAGGTACCTATACACTTCTTTTCCGGTCATTCGGCCAGTCACCGTTTGGTCCGGATATCTCCGATATAGTTCGGTGTAAATGTGCCCTGAATTACGCCTTTCGACAAACATTATTGTAAGTGGTCTACTTGAAAAGCTTGGAACTTTTTTCAATTACAATCAAAATACCTTTGTGTGGTATCATTTGAAAGCTGTTTTTATGTCGATTAATTAATACGAAATATAAATTTAGTCCAACAGATTTTGCTGAACAAAATATCTCAGGAACCGTAAAGTGAACTGCTAAGCCTAGGGTACCTTGGTGTTTTCTTTCCCATATTTTGATGTATTCGTTTGTTTTAGGATAATCACAGTTAAATCTTTGCTTCAGGGCTGAAATAAGCTTTCAGAAAATACTAATATTTTAATTCTCCGTGTTGGATTTATATTTAAATAATAATTATGTATCAGCGAGAAAAAACCGTAATACGAACCAATTTTGTATTGGTTTTGAAAGCTTGTAAATAAATATTTTTTTACAATGGAATGTTTTGTTTTGTTTTTTCTGCTTCAGATTGAATTTATTTATTCATATAAAACATCTAAAACATAATTTATCCCTTCATTTTTAAAATAAAAATAATTGTATACAATATGCTTTTTTTTTTTTGAAGTTGAAAGTTCTGATCTATTTTATTTCGTAATACACTTTCACACTCGTACAAACTATGTGTCATTCAAAGCGCCAACTCAGTCTCAACAAAAAACATACACACAAGAAGGGTCTAATTCCAAGGAGTTGAGTAGTAAATAGCCTCTAAGTGCCAGATGTCGAATCGCGCGCAGGCCGAAAAAATAACGGTCGCCGCGTGTTGATTAGACGTGCGCGAGTCGCGCGGGACTCGTTTACTCCAGCGGATACACAAAAAAACAAAACTTGGTATAAATAATCTATAGAGTGAATAAAAAACATAATTTTTATTCTTACACTATAAACCCTAGGGGAGTGCAATAAATTTTTGAAATTTGTATTTCATAAGACTTAGGTAAGTAAATTTATAACTATAAGTAATTGTAAAAATAATATAAGAAATAAGTTTAGTGATTATTGATTTTTTGTGAAAATATAAATGGTGATGCAGAGCTATGTTCTATTATTCCACAACCTCTGAACAATAATTGAAACTTGTCGACGGCCATTTTGTAACATCTGGGATTCATTCTGGTCCTCAACTTGATCCCTTTGTGGTTCTTGTTGATCTCTTTCAGCTTGAGAGTCTGTGGGTGACAGTTCAGGAATAGAATGATTGTCTCTATTAGCCATGTTATGCAGGACACAGCATGCATTAATTATTTTTGCCACAGTGCGGTGGTCACAATGCAGCACTCTATGAACCAGCAAACATCGCCAACGGGCCTTTAGTACTCCTATGCACCGTTCAACAGTATTCCTTGCTGTGCAGTGGACTTTAGTATAATATTCCTCAGGAGTATTAGGGCCGGTATTGATAATAGGGGTCAGAAGCCAAGGCCTCAAAGGATACCCTGAGTCACCTGCAAAAAAAAATCAAAGATAAAATAAGCATAAACATAATTTAAGCATCACTATATATACACACATGATGATGATGATTAATGGCAAATGTTTGGGCAGAATTGAAAGAAACAGCTAATATTTGTGCCAGAGAGTTTCCCCCTCATTATGGAGTTGTTGAATGTGTGGGTTTATTTCTGATTGACGCCAGATGAATGCATCATGGCTGGCCCCTCCAAAGGTTGCATCAACATTTAAGATATTCAAATCACTATCACAAATCTGTAAACAACATATGAACATGCTTTAATTACCATTAAATTAGGTACTGTGACAAAGGTGTTAAGTAACTCACTATTTGAACATTCCTAGAATGGTAATGCTTGCGGTTGAAAAATCGTTCTTCATGTTCATTGGGTCTCACCATAGCAACATGAGTACCATCAATGCACCCGAGAACCCCAGGAAATCCAAATTTGTTGTAAAATCTAAAATAAATGTAGAAGATAATATTAATTTTTGTAACTTTATGTAACTTTATGTAACTATTTAATTAAATTATTATTGTAACTAGTTGTGATTTGTTATTAAGTATTTGTTGATTGCAATATTCTTTGTTATTATTTTACAATAAATGGTGGATGATATTTGGGCAATAGGTAAATCTTTGTTAAGTCATAACTATACCTATGTAATAAATTTTACAGTCAAATTCTGACAATAGTTGGTGGTATTTGAGCAATAAACTTAGAAATAACAAAAAACACACCCATTTATTATTGTCTGCCTCTCTCCGCGTGTTTGTGGAAATCTAATGTACTTCTGCAAAATACTAATATGATTCAGTGCCTTGGTGACTTCTTTCACAGCATTTGAAACACTAGGTTGACTAAGGCCATGAAGAAAGTTCATGCCAACTGGTTTTTGATATGATCCAGTGGCATAAAATGAGAGGGCCGTTAGTACCTGCAATCAAAAACCATTTAATAAGAACTGTGTACTAGGGCAAGGTTCCATAAGACTTGAACATACATTGAATTTATGTTGATAAGCTAGCTAGATAGGTAGATACCATACCTTACATTCCAAGCTCACTTTTGTTCGTCTTTGCTGTGCAGGCATATGAGGTTTGAGTTCTAGGCACAATTGAGAGAATAACTCTTTAGAGAGCCTGTAATGGGCTCTAAATTCAGAATCTGGCACTGTTAGGGGATTAGCTTGATCTCTGAGATTTCGCCGCAAACGAGCCCTCTCAATAAGTTCATCTCTCCTTTCTTCGCCATCTAGACCCTCAATTAGTATCACAGCGCGTGCCATCTATGAAACAAACAATAATTTATTTTAAAACTATCAATTTATAACAAAGTATTGATTTTTAGAATGCCTTGATAGTTTATATGTACGTACTTAGCTGTAATTATTTGCAAGACACCGAAACTTACCTTTAACAATAACGAGTTTCAAATTTTTAAGGTTTTGTTTATTTCCTTTGAGAATCACTTAAAAAATTCTTTATATATTTTCACCACAATCAGTAAGCAATCGCCAACTTTGTCGCCAACAAAACAGCCGCTGGGGTTGTTGCTAATTGACAGTTTAAATTGCTTTGCTACCGCTGTCGCGTTGCTGTCAAAAGTGCCTACGTAATACCAAATAGTAGCCAGAAGACGAAAAGAACGCATTTTTTAGTTCGCCGATTGTCCGGCAGAGGGAGACGTTGCGATCGATTGCTGTGGTCGCTGTCGCTGCTGATAGCTAATACAAATTTGACGTTTGACAGCGAAGATTGCGCGATTTACGCCTGTTGCAAACTGGTCGCGAAATCCGTAATAGGGGGATTGCCTCCCCGCTGCCGCGCACGTACCGCGCCAATCAAGAAACACTCATTGAAATATATGCGCTCGGTAAGTTTTCTGTACCGCGTATACAAATCATGCCGATGTCGCGCCGATACCGCACCGACAAGTCAGAAAACGGCCTGAGAATCAGTGAACAAATATTTGTTCAATTGGGGATATTTACTCTCTAAGAGCTTACCTACTCTATTTGCCAGCTGGGCCAAAAGTAGAGTACCATTAAGTTCAAGTTGAGGGATTGTTAAATTTTTTTTTAGTGGAGAAACCCGTGATTTTGAACAGAGTAAGTCTGTTTTCACCGAACCACCTTTTTTTATTATTCTCAGGTACAGACAGCAGCCAAAGCTTTGATTGATGCATCCGAATATCCTACTAATTCTACAGATGCAATTTTCTCAGTATTAACATAACACACCTAGATATAGTTATTTTTCCCATAATCTTTAAATAGCTTAAGAATTCATTCCAGTATGAAAACTGATCAATGGGTACTATAGCGTCCCATCCTATTTGCAAAGACCATAGCTCTTGCATAAACATCTAATCTACTACTTTTATTTTTTTCCTATAAAGCTAAGAATTTTCTATTTGTATTAGTATATTATGATCCTCCTCAATTTCTGGGCGAGAGAAGGTGAATTTATCTGAAGTTATGTCATAAGTACATCAAACCTAGTCTTTATTAAATTATATCCATTTATGTAAATATTTTCAAACTGTTTTTGCTCATTTGGAACATCATTAAGGACCTCTGGCAGGTTTGAGCACCATTTATGCAGTGAAAAACTACCTAACTTAAGGAGCCCTACTAATTGAGCTTTGAGCTGATGTAATTGTTCCACATTATCTGATCCACATAAAACATCATCTACATATGTACTTTTAAGCATTGTTTCAGCAGCAAGTGGGAAATCACCTTTATAACTTTGAGCTAACTCTACAAGGCATCTAGTGGTTAGGAAAGTACTTGCTTTTAATCCATAGGAAACGGTTAAAAGCTTTAAACATCTAATGGGTTTCCTTTGTTCATCTCGCCACAAATATTTTGTAGGCAGGGATGGTGTTCATTGATGAACACATTGCGAAATGCTTTTTGAATATCACAAATCAAAGTAAAAATGAATGTCCTGAATGTAATCAAAAAGCTCACTCTGTACCACCGGGCCATTCAGCATGACATCATTGAGGGATACTTGCTTGCAGGATTTCATGCTCCCATCAAAAACCACCCGAAGTCGGGTTGCCTTACTAGCCTCATTGATAACAGCATGATGTGCTAGAAAATAAGCAGGACCATTTTTTATATCATAGTTCGCAATATCCACCTCTTTAGCATGCCCTAGCTCAACATATTGATCTATAAACTATTTATACTGCTCTAGTAATAAAGGATCAGATTTAAATCTTTTTTCCAACATCAAAATCTTTCGTAGGCCACTGAAAATGAATCACCAATCTGTTAAGTCTTCTAGAGGTGCGATGAGAGGCATATCTACATAAAAGCGATTATCTTTGAGCCTCATTGGGCTTTGAAAACCTTCTTCAGCCTTTTGATACTCATCACAGCTCTTTTGTATGGGTGGTTCGGTAATTTTTCGGTGAGCCGAAAATTTACCATTACATTTTACAACTTTTTGTGATCATCAATGGCAAAGTTTGATACAAATTTACAGTTTACATTACTTACTTCACAAGTTTCAGACTATTTTATAGGAATGTTGCCACCAACTTCATATCCAAATAGGGTGTTTTGCAAAACAGGTTCATTTTGAAGTTTTACACAACCATTTAGTAACACATTGCTAGTTTAATATTATTTGGGATTTTCCAATCAGATATGTTTATGTATTGTTGGGGCAGTTTTGTAGTTACAGTGTCTACAGCATAACATTTTAAATTTAATTTAATTTTGTTGTGGCATGGAAGCACACACAAGTTTACAATCTTATTAATTTGTGTATATTTATTACCTATACCACATTTTATTACCTATAACTATATTTATTACCTATACAATGTTTTGGTGTTGACTTATGGCTGTCAACCCAAGTTGGTTTGCTAGGCCTTTTGTAACAAAAGATGCTTGAAAGCCAGTGTCAAGTAATGCACGAACAGAATTTAACTCACCTTGTTGGTTTAGCAAGTTTACTTTTACTGTTGGAAGCAAAATAGTATTGGAGACAGGGTTCGATAACAAAGTCACTGCATCCTCAGTGGGGCTTGGTTCACTAGGCAAAGCCTGATCTTCATGCAGCAGTGTATTGTGCCCTTTTTACAAATTTTAAATGTCAAAATTAGCTTAAACTTTCCTATGTGCTTTTTGAGACAAACTGTACACAGCTCATGGTTCCGTACAAATGATTGTCAGACTTCTAATGCTGCCATTTTGAACTCTGGACAGCTGTAAAGAGGACGTTCACTTTTATTACATTGTTTACACATTTGAGGCAACGTTATGTTGTAGGTTTATAGAACCTGCTTGTACTTTCATTGGAAGTACTTTTGGGGGTGAAACTATCTTCTAACGCGATGGCGCTTTTTTCAAGGAATTGCAAAAAATCTACCATGGAAGGTAATCTTTCAATGTTCCTATCTAATTGATAAGCTCTATTTGTTAATGGATCTAATTTTCTGGTTAGAATGGAAATTAGCATCATGTCCCACGTTTCTATGGGCTGCTCAAGATTTTTCAACGCGTGCAATTGTTGCTGCACATATGACACAAGAGACCTTATAGAGGCTGCAGTGCCTTTTTGCATTGTTTGATAATCCAGTAGCAAGCTAATACGATTTCTTATTAACCGTGCTTTGTTATCAAAACGTTTCTCCAATAACTGTAGTGCTTCCCTATACGACTGATTTACCAATGGCAAATTGACAATGACTGCTAAAGCATCATCTGTTACATACTTTCTTAAATAAAATATTTTTGTACATCTGACAACGACCTGTCTCTATACCTCTATAATGACCAAGAAAAGCTCGTAGAAAGGTTTAAATTTGGTAAAGTCCCTTCCATCATATGGGGCCAAATCAATGGTTGGCAGCTTGCATGTACACAAGTTGTGACACTCCGAGACAGTATTTTTTCCTATTTGTTTTAAAGACCCATTTATTTTGGCAAGTATATTATAATATTTTTCTTCAACAAGACCAACCTGTTCAGGGTCGTTTTCAAAACCACAACAAAAACTTAAAGTTAGCAGCATGGCGTGAAGTATGTTTAATACTGAAACCAAACTTCGATGAACTGTATGAAAAAGAAAGAAAACAGTACGGTGAGTTTTTAATGTTTTATTGATAAAATGTAAATGCATTGATAAATTTTATTTTATAGCTGCTGCCTGCCAAATAATTAGTAAATGATGTCCGTATAGCGATGGCATTAGGGCCACCTCGACTTGACACATTCCGATTCATGGGTGTCGTTTCTTGTTCTTGTCTATGTTCTATATTTTGGTAACTTTCAAAATTTATACCATCTTTTTCTCTTACAAAATTATGTAAGACTATACAAGCTTTAATTACTTGAATTGCTGTGTCTACGTTCAGATCTATAGCTCGATGGATTATTCGCCACTTATTTGCCAGAATACCAAAAGCGCACTCAACATACCTTCTTGCTCGACTTAGTCTATAGTTAAAAATCTTTTTATCAGTATTCAAATGTGTACCTCCATATGGACGTAGGATATTAGGTGTTAAAGCAAAGCCTTCATCGCCAATAAGTATAAACGGTAATTCTTCGTGCAAGTTTTCATGAAGCGGTCTAGGCTTTGGTACATTTAAAGTACCATCATTGATCTTTTGCCAAAATGTACTATCCTTTAATATAGTAGAATCGCATTCCTTGCCATATGAGCCCACACTAATAAAAATAAATCGGTACTCTGAATCGACAACTGCCATTAATACAAAAGAATAATACTCCTTGTAATTAAAGAACATAGAACCACTCTTGGCTGGTTTCAAAATTCTGATATGTTTGGCATCTACTGCTCCAAGACAGTGAAGAAAGTTGGCTTTTCTTTCGAATCCTGAAGCGATGTCCTCCCATTCTCTCTCAGTATCAGGCAGCTTAAGGAAATCTGTCTTTAGGTTTTCCCAAATGACGTGGGTCATTTCTTTTATTAGTTTACTTATTGTCGAAACGCCTACTCTGTATGAGTAATGTATTTCTTTGAATGAACATCCTGAAAATAAATATCTGAAAAAAAAGTATTTTTTGTTTATACATTATTACTTTATACGTCACCAAGAAACAAATTGTTTTATGGTATTTTGTTGAAAGGAATAGACATATGTCAACGTCAAATTCTATTTGATTGTCACTTTAACTTCACGTCAAAATGTCTAGTATCTACTGACTCGCTGTGTAACTCAATTTTTCAATTGGTATCCGCGACTATTATTTACCTTCATATTTTTTTATTGATTTCAGGAAAACAGGTTTCAACTAAATGGAATAATATACGAGATTCGTGGCTTAAGACAGTAAAGAAACAAAAAGATGAGTCTAAATCTGGATCTTCGGCCAAAAAGACACGAAATTATTTATATCACGAGCAATTAATGTTTTTGAAAAAAGTCTCCGAACCTCGACCACCACATGAGTTAGTTTCAAAAAAAGCAAGAACCGAGACTGAAGTAGGCATGGAATCAGATTTTCGTTCACCTTTAATTAAAGATAAAAGAAAAATTTATAATAAAGAGGTAAATGACAGGATGGTAAAGTTTTTGGACTCCAGAATAAACCCAGAAAAGGAAAACCATTATCTGTCTTTCTTCAAAAGCCAATCTTGAACACTTTAACTATCGAAGAGACTTTAGTATTTCAAGCTAGCGTCATGACAATGTTGCAAAAAATTAAAAGTAGGAATAATGAGAGACCTAATTACGGACATTGGCGTGATTCATATAATCAGATGACCGGACTAGATCAGTATTCTGGATACTACACACATAATAGCGTCAATCAACAGGCAACACCTACGCAAGATCAACACCACCCTGGATACTCTACGCAATATAATAGTAGCAATCAACAGGCAACAACATCTTTACCATCAACTTCATCTCAGTCATCGAATCCGATTCCAGCTTCGCCACTGATGGCGAATCAGGAATGATGGAATGATTTCAATGGAATGATTACTAGATGCTGACATCTAGTAATCATTCCATACATTCCCAAGACTCAGATTACTTAGATTTTGAAGGGTTTTAAGTTTGAGTACAAATAAATACATAAATAAGTTATTTGCATTTTTAATTCATAATGATTATCAAATACATACACCCTCCCACACACACATTATATATATTCACATTCATCAAACAAACATACATAGCAAACATTCATTCAGTCTTAAGTAGGTACCTACGTCAAAACTATTATTACGCAATCTAGTGCATAAAATAATCTTGCCTTAGACATATGGCTAATCTTTGTTCTGGGCAAATACATTCTCTGAAACTTGTATCTCGTACTCTTATGTCTAGTCGTCCCAGTAAATCGTCAAAAGTGGTTGCTGTCATTCGAAAATAATTGAAGAACTTTGATTCGTCTCTTCTAAGTTCACCCATTAATGTTTCAAATGTTCCAAGTGAAAATATTTCCCGTAAAATAGGGTGTACCCAATGTTTTATTTTATTTTGCCTTCTATTAAGATACCACCACAACACAACAATTTCGTCGTCCATTGTGCGCGCAGGTCCAAATTCAACTGAGGTCTTGACTGTCTGAATTTCTTCCGGGTTCCGATGTAATGTGAACACTCTGTCCGGTGTCCGGTTTCCGGCAGGTCTGCCGGTCCGGCGTAGTGGGAACGCTGCCTATGAGTTTCTCCTTCCTGGCCTCGAGTATATCCACCGAAGAAGATGCAAATAATTAGAGATGGGCCGAACATGGGTTTCACCGAATACGAACATTCGGCCGAATATTCGGTACATTTGATTCCGTTCCGTCGCACAAATGCAAGTTTAATCTTGTTTACGCCAAGCGCGCGTATATATTGTTCATTTTCCTTCAATTAAGGCCTGTCTGTATAATATCACTACATATAAAACAAAGTTGTTTTTTCTGTCCCTATTTCCCTTTGTCCCTTTGACTGCTTAAATCTTAAAAACTACGCAACGGATTTTGATGCGGTTTTTTTTAATAGATAGAGAAGCCGTGCGAAGCCGGGGCGGGTCGCTAGTATTATTATAAAGAGTTAACACTTAAGCCTAATCCCAAAACAGCTAGATACCTATATTTTGCATTAAGTTATTATGGATTCCTTGCCTACCCTGCAAGGGATCCGGCGTGAAGATATTGATTGAAGTTATTATCTTTTTATCAACCTACTTTAATTGAAAATAAAGCTTCAGTGATGACAAAATCAGAACGCTACACTGTAACGGTACGTCTTTCTATCTTTGTTGTTCATTATATGGCACAGCATTGAAGATGCAGCTGTGAGCGTGTAGTTGTATGTAACACAGTACAGTTGTTGAGTTAGCGGTGGGAGAACGTATCTTCCGTATTTTATTTATATCAATGTGATAAGTTATTGTTGAGTGCTGCTTGTCCATCCAGCCAGTATCTATCTAGTCAAGGAACAATGTATTTTGTTTGATGTAAGTACTTACTACATTTTTATCTTGTTTTCGACATTACAATTTTATTATGATTTATTTTAATCGTACTTTTTCGATGTTTCAGGTAGTATAGCATACATATAAACATGCAGCAACAGAAACTTGACTTTAAAGAGTACATCAAAAAAGGTACGCTACGTGATAAGACGTCAGTGTGGAACCATTTCCTCAGAACTTCAGATGGCACTCATGCACAGTGTAAAAAGTGTAACAAAATTATAAAATGCCAAAACACAACTACTTGTCTGCATAATCACCTAAAACTCCACCCTGTTGTGCCTACAGTTGAAAGTTCTGCTACAGCAACATCGATCACAAATCCAAGTCGCCAAGGTCTTGATGGAATTGAGCCAAAGAAAAAGAGAGTAAAAATGATGGATAAATTCATAAAAAACAGAAGATGATATGCAAAATTTGGTGTCCAAAATGACAGCTTGTGATGGTCTCCCATTTAGCATATTCTCTACATCTGAATCCATACGTAAGCTCTTTATAAAAAGTGGTTATGATGATTTACCGCAGGCACCAAATACTATAAAAAAGATCGCAGTATAAGAAAGTGAGCAAACAAAGAGGGATTTTAAAAAGAACTTGAGAAATTAAAGTTTAAGGGACAAAAATTTTCCGTCTCTCTAGACGAATGGACTTCAGCTCGTAACCGCCGCTACATGAACGTAAACGTTCACTGTCCTTACTTTCAAGGCAAAAGCTTTAGAAATGTCGGACTAGCTAGAATAACTGGCCGCGGAACAGCAAGCCGTTGTGCTGATATTTTAAAAGACAAACTAGCTACCTGTGATCTGTCATTAATAGAAGACATAACATCCATAGTGACTGACGGGGCAAGTGTGATGTGTGTGATGTGTGTAATGGGTAAACAAATGCCTTCGTACCATCAACTGTGTCTCGCACATGGTATCCAATGTGCAGTGTTGGATGTCGTATACAAAAAGGCACAAAAAGATCAAGAAGAAGTATTGCGAGAGGAGGATGTCTCTGATCGAAACTTCAAGCGACACAGTTTTACGAGTGACCGGCTGCTAGAGGCTCTGAAGGATAGGATTGCTGAGAGACGCCTACAAACCCAGTTTGTACCTTGAAATATATGCACAATCCCAGAAACTATTACACAGAGGCACCTTCGAACATATTTCCATCTCCAGGAAATGACACGATTGTTAAAGTAATAACCACGATCGATAAAGAATATTTTTGTCATAGAGATGAGTCTGATGATGACGAGGATGACATAGCCTTAGTTCATCTCCAACAGCAGCAGAATCAAATTGAGGCGACACAACCTGAAATAAGTTTCAAAGAACAGCTGCAAAGAAAAATCACTGATATAATTTCAGCAACTCCTCCTACGTCTACCGCTGGTTTATCAGACATAGAAGAGTTGGAAACGTCAATCCGCATGCAAATGGCGCTCTTTGATACAGGAGGTCCTAGACAAGTATTTTTGAGCCAAGCATAATTATGACTTTCTGCTGTGTGTACCACCTACAAGTGTAGAGTGTGAAAGAGTGTTTTCATCCACAAAATAGATTTGAGATTTTCTCTAGAGGATGATTCAATCGATGCTCTAAGTTTTATAGATCTCATTTCCAAGGAAATCTTTGACTAATGTATCTGTATAGTGTATCTCTAGATACTAATCTGTGATTTATAAGATCTCATACAAACGAGACAATGTTAGAGAGGATTGCTATTTTGCTTTGCTTTTTGATCTGCTAAACCTCTTGAAACTGTTTGTGTACCTACCATGTTTCCGTTACTTGTCGTGTTTATTTACTTGTTATTGTGTAAAATTTTATGATAGATATTATAAGCATTATAGATATTATACAGGGTGTTAGTGTGAACACCGTTGTCCTTGAAACTAGAGGTTCAGCATCATGAGTAGAATCCAAAACGGATGAAAAAACATGATTCTATTTTTTACTCATCAAACGTTTGCTCACAAACACGTGACACAAGTACTTCGACCAGGCGACACGTGGCATGTGTCGGATCACCTTCTGTGCGAATATCCCGTCTTTTGAAGGGCACAAGTAATGAAGTTACGATCCAAGTAAGGCGCGGGTATAAGTACTTACGTAGGTAGGTACTTAAAGTATGTAGAGTGACTATGACATCGTGTACGATAGCGAAGACATGAAATATCAAAATCTTGCAAAACTAATATAGGTGTTAAGCTTTTCTCATCGGTTTTGGATTCTACTCATGATGCTGAACCTCTGGTTTCAAGGAGAACGCTGTTCACACTAACACCCTGTAGGTAAATACAAAAAGTGTTGTTTTAAATATGGGATGAAGTTGATAATGCTCAATCAGGACCATCTACGTCCTGGTCAAACGTAAATTTTCTTCAGAGCCTATGTTAACAGCAGGATGTGCTGAAGAGGAAGGAAATAATTCTACATTGTCCCAAATTCAACATGTTGAGCCAAACGCAACCGGACTGACAAATGATAGTAGAACATTAAATATTGACTCTATTGATGCAGCTTGCAGCTCCAAAATAATACAATAGTGAACTACAAGAAGAGGTATTAATGTGAAAATTGTATTATTTTTTATAAATAATTATAATGTCTCTATTCCTTTTAAACGCCAAGCCCCAAACGCATTCCCGTGTCCTCTACGCCACAGCACAAAGTGAACAAAAATACTATCGAAAAAAATTGTGCTGCCACGAGTCGATAAAATTTAAATTGTCGATTAACACATAGACACTTCGAATTCGTTGTTTTTATGCAATAAACAACTTCTTAAAATCTGGGATGTTTTATTTAATCTTGCTTGCTATCTCCCACTCCTAATACAATATAATTTAGTGCATAAATTAAAAATAAACATACAATTAAATCGTAGTAGAGCACAGCTCTACTCGCCATAGCGATGACGTCATTGTCACGACTGGACGACAACGGCGCAGCTGACCTACGGTTTTGAAACTTTCCTAGAGATGTAGCCGTGTCAAACGCTGAGTATCGATTTCAAAATAGATGTCGATTTTCTAGCTATAGGTGAAATAGGCAGACATCGATGAAAAATATTTTGTGTTTGGCAGGTCAAGTTATGAAAAATGTTACGCTTTTATGAGAATAGTGTTTGAGATGGTGCTTTTGAGAATAAGAATGGAAATCGCAATCTTTGCTCTTCATACCTTAAATAATAAATATATTCTTTAGTTGTAATTGCATATCAAAATCAACAATTGTACAAAATTATTAAGTTATCAACCGAATTATAATTATTATGAAATAGTGGTTTTCTAATTCTAATAAGTTAATTTCTTATTTCAGAAAGATAACCTACGACGAGTATAATTCTTTAGCTGGAAAAATTATTACCACTTAAATTTTAATTTTTGGAAACCGTGAACACCAGCTTATTGGTATTATATTTAGATTTTAATAAAATATTTTAATTTAGTCGTCATTTTCAGATGAAAGTACCTAATAATATAAAAAAAGTCTACATTCTGTATTTTGATGACTATTACACTTTAACGGTAGTCTGTAAGTAATGATGACTAGTTTGTGAGTAATGTTTTTGTAAACATAATAAGGACAGGTTGATTTACTGGACGACGACGGCGGACTCATACTTAAGGGGGTCATTGTACTTATCATTACGAACAACTTTAACAATGGGCAAAATCCGAAATCACGAAAAAACTCAGCTGTTCCACTTAAGGGGGTCATTGTACTTATCATTACGAACAACTTTAACAATGGGCAAAATCCGAAATCACGAAAAAACTCAGCTGTTCCATTCTGTCGCGACTAGTCGCGAGTCAATGAACTATTTGTATGAAACAGCTGATTTTTTGATGAGTACAATGAGCTCCTAAAGTTTGTCCGTCGTCTAGAAAATCATCCTGTAGTTATACCTTTATAGTGCCATTATTGATGGACCATTACTCTGTAATAACTATTATTAGTATCTATATTGACTATCCAGTAAATTAAATACAGCTTGAAATAACAAAATTCAATTGTCACTCATTAAAAAGTTTTATTTGAACCGATAATGCCCATACTTAACTAGTTTGGGCATATTTTTTTGCGCTTTGAGCATTTTTATTTTCCAAGTCTAAAATAAAACATAGTCGGTTCAAGTAAAACTATTCTTGATTTAGTGACAATTCAATATTGTTATTTCAAGCTATCTTTCATTTACTGGTTATTAATTTAACAATACATACTGTCAAAAAGAATAAATAAATGTTTTTAAATAAAACAACACGAGTTTTAATAGAGGTAAATATATTATTAGATTAACACTACCAGTAGTTTCGAAACGAAATATATTATTGTAGGTCTAACTGAACTAGGTATATTGTTCAAACAACATGTCGCGTGTACTGACAATATTTAATGCTAAAACAAGTAAAACAAAAGCAGAATGGAAATATCTGCTTTGTTAGGTAAGTACACAATATCATAGTTTTAAAACAACAAGCTAATCTGTTTTCTCTTAAAGATAATATCATATCCTTGAAACGAGTAGACCATGGGTGTTATAACAAAAATATGTTTTGTAGAACCAAGTTCAGATTAGTGTTGAAAAAATAATCAGTATTCTTACAACTACAATTCTTATATTGTTGAAGCAAGCAAAAGTACTTTTAAACTAACCATACCATTATTTTCAAGCTGATAAAATTCGAATTCTTCTTAAGACAATATCAATATTGTTACAATAAGTGTACTACTAGTATCAAATTGAAACAGTATTTTGTGTTGGTACAAAAAAACCATATTGTCCAGACAGTCCGATATACAGAGTGATTTTTTTAAATGGGACAGTATGGGGAAATCCGAATCTAAAGGAGATAGAGGAAAAGTGTCTAAGGAGACATTAGGTGTTTTTTTATGTGAACAAATTTGGCTCGTTCAAATTTGTGGTCAAGCGTGAGTTGTTCTTAAAAAATGATAAAGTTGATCAATTTTTTTTGACGCGGATCGACTCTGTTTCATGTAAGGATTATTTCATTGTTTGGAAAGAAAAAAATCTGAACAGCAGAAGTTGGTCAAATTTAATGAAAACTAATCTTCATACAGTTGCAGTATTCGCCTTTTAATATTGTTACAAGTGCCTAGGCGTGTAAAAAAATATTTAAAATTATTCCATTTTTAAATTTTGATAATCGATAAGAGCTCCAGATGATTCAAGAGAAGAACATTTTTTTTAATCTTCGTAAACATCATGGCAACCGATAGTCTTGAAATTATAAAAAAAAGAATTCAAATTTGGAACGCAAGTTATTTCTGCAGCTGTGATTTTGTTTCCAATCAGTTCATGCTTGTAATTTTATTCATCATGGCGTTAACTAATTCACATAAAGTTGATTTGATTGAGGCGTATTTTCTTAATTATCGCAGTAGAGATAATGCACTTAAGTGGTATCAAGAACGCTATCCTGACCGTGTAGTACCGAATCGCAAGATATTTGATAGTTTAATAAAGAACCTAAGACAGGAAGGCTGTTTCAAGCCTAAGCGTAAAAGGCCGACAATAGTCAATAGTGAGTTTATAACTATTGCCGTATTGGGATATTTTGAAGCATACCCAAAAGCTTCGTTACGGGAAGCAGCTGAAACTATCGGTATTCATAAATCAACTGTAAGGAAGATATTGAAGGCTCATAAATAAAAGTGTTACATAGAAGGTCGACTTGTACAAGCGTTACTACCTGGAGATAAAGACCGCAGGTTACATTTCTGTAATTGGTATGAGGCTCAGACTATTAGAAATAGATGTTTTCCTAATTTTATTATTTGGACTGATGAATGCAACTTTTCGAACAATGGCATGTACAACAGGAGAAATAACCATTACTGGTCAAAAATAAAACCGCTAAGAACTACAGAAACCCACAACCAAATCCGATTTTCTTTTAATTGTTGGTGTGCGATATTACATAACAGAATTTTTGCTATCAAAATTTACCAAGGAACGCTAAATAGTGAAAAACATCAGGAAATATTGAACATGGCTGCAGATTTAGTGGATGAGACTATTAGCTTAAGGAACTTTGGTAAGATAATCTACCAACAAGATGGTGCACCAGCCCACAACAGTAGGGCAAGTAAACTATGTTTGGACGAGCAGTTTCCAAACCGTTGGATGGGTACATATGGGCCGATAAAGTGGCCCCCACGATCGCCCGACTTAACGCCATTAGATTTTTTCTTATGGGGTTACCTTAAGGGTCGAATTTATGTATCCCGATACAACTCCGTACAAGAATTAAAAGATGCTGTTTACAACACTTTAAACACAATTCACCATAAGTCTCTGTTAAATGCAACTAGAAGTGTCTTGAAGCGTGCTCGTACCTGCATAAGACAAGACGGCGGCCACATCGAACATTTACTCAAGTAATAAACCAACTGTATGAAGATAGATAGAAAATTCTTTATTGCACACTTAAAGGTATTATACAAAACATAAACAACTTACAAAATGTGTAACAATAGGCGGTCTTATCGCTCAAGAGCGATCTCTACCAGACAACCGTGGATGGATAAGAGTGTTGGATTGGACATGGGGATCCGTGTGCATTTTAATGATTAAATAAATACCTACCATACCATATTACATAAACTACTACATAAAATACATATAAGTACATATATTATATTAAGTACATATATACTATATTAAATACATATATATTATATCAATACTTATCCAATATACATACATATATATCTACTTTTTAATTAAGGGAAACTAGTGTGTGTTCAGTGACAGCAGGACAAATAGTGTTCCTTCACCATACCCTTGAATATAGGGAGTGATTTTGCACGCCTTATTGAAACTGGCAAAGTGTTCCAAAGTTGGACAGCTCGGACAGTAAATGAGTTGTCGTAGAAGGAAGAAGAGTGGATAGGGACTTGGAGCATAAGAGTTTCAGAGGACCGCAAAGATAGAGCGTGAGAATGATAGAGAAAAGTGAAACGTTCCTTGAGATAAGGGGGAAGATTGAAGATTAGTTTTCATTAAATTTGACCAACTTCTGCTGTTCAGATTTTTTTCTTTCCAAACAATGAAATAATCCTTACATGAAACAGAGTCGATCCGCGTCAAAAAAAAAATTGACCAACTTTATCATTTTTTAAGTACAACTCACGCTTGACCACAAATTTGAACGAGCCAAATTTGTTTACATAAAAAAACACCTAATGTCTCCTTAGACACTTTTCCTCTATCTCCTTTAGATTCGGATTTCCCCATACTGTCCCATTTAAAAAAATAAGACAATATACCTATTGTTGAAACAAGGAAATAATGAGTGTTGGAAAAAAATAATAATTTGTTTATTTAAATAAAATATCACATGAAATCAATGAGGATGCTTGGCATAAGTAAACTATAATTGTTACAATAACAAAACTTAACATTTTTGAACTAATAAAACTGTTTTATTGCGTGAATACAATATTGTTATCGATATCATTTCGTATATTTAAGTAAATATTGTCTTCCTCTATAGGAAATTTGCGTTAAATTAAAGCAATGTGCGTTAAATTAACAATTCCTTTTTTACCGTAGGTATCTACAAATAGGTCTGCATTCGTGCTGTTTTTGGGAAATTCGGTATATTCGGAAATTTGTCATGTTTTCCATATTGTGCACCTTGGGATTTAATAACCCCCTTGAAATAGAAGTCCATTCTACAGATGTCTTCGGTATCTACAAAAACATACATAGTATGATAAATATTTATACATATAGTGCTTTTTTATTCGCATCAACAACCATACGAGAAATTTATAAAAACTGTATCGGCTTACCCATTTCAAGTATATTATTGGACAAGCGAACAAATAAATTATTATAAAAATTGCCAAAACTATGTCAGAATGTCTATTGATGCAACTGGGTCTATTTTTTCAAAAGAGCTGCGGCCTGTTGTTAATGAACACACAGAACTGGTCTTAAATACAAGAACCCCTATTTCTGTATGTTGTTATGACTGATAAAGTTAGTTGTTAAGGGTATTTTTTTTTAGGGAGACCATCAGCACATTAAACTTAAGTAGGTATTCCAGCCCAAATGATATCTGAAACACATACCATGGATGACATAGTTCGGTGGCTACAAATCTGGCTTAGGATTGGAAGACCTTCAAATGAGGTCGTAAAATGCAAGAGGGCGGGTTGGACGAGGGCATGCGAAAAATCTAGGGCAGTCGAGTCAACGTCCCGGGGAGGCGACGTCGTCGCCAGGCCCGATGGCAGCCTGGCCAGCCTCTCGAAGAGATTTATCTCACTGACGATGATGTTCGCCTCCAGCTGCGTTACATGGCGAGGGATTTAATGAGGAGGCAACAGGTGAGAATGGAGGATCTAGAAAGACGACGCAGGAACCGCGCTATGCCACTAATGCGAACCCAACCGCTAATGACGCCGCAAGCTCCGGTTGATTGCACCGTTTGAGGCCTATTATTGATAACTTTTTTTTTTAGGGCGACCATCAGCACATTAACTTAAGTAGGTATTCCAGTAGCCCAAATGATATCTGAAACACATACCATGGATGACATAGTTCGGTGGCTACAAACCTGGCTTAGAATTGGAAGACCTTCAAATGAGGTCGTAAAATGCAAGAGGGCGGGTTGGACGAGGGCATGCGAAAAATCTAGGGCAGTCGAGTCAAGGTCCCGGGGGAGGCGACGTCGTCGCCAGGCCCGATGGCAGCCTGGCCAGCCTCTCGAAGAGATTATCTCACTGACGATGATGTTCGCCTCCAGCTGCGTAACATGGCGAGGGATTTAATGAGGAGGCAACAGGTGAGAATGGAAGATCTAGAAAGACGACCGACGCAGGAACCGCGCTATGCCACTAATGCGAACCCAACCGCTAATGACGCCGCACTATGGAATATCGTAGAACAAGAGCATATTAAAAATGTTTTTGACAAATATCATAATTTATCTAATATTATGATTTAGTTAGATACTCGGATAGTCAAATTATGTTATTCAATAGGAATTTGTTACTTAATACCTAAAATAATATTATTTTTCATAGTCAAAAATACGTTGAAGATGGCGGAAGATCATTGTCCAAAGTTTTATAGGAAAACATATTTTTATCTTTTACATTCTTCAGGGATGACGATCGATTCCAAAAAAATTGGCGAATACGCAATGGAAACTGCTAGAATATACGTGAATAAATATAATTGGTATTTATTACATGTCATCTTCAGCCCACAAGATACTTTTACACGGAGAAAATATTATCATATCTTTCGCTATTGGACAGCTTTCGGAAGATGCACAAGAGTCGCGTAACAAAGACTACATAAACATGCCTGATCATGCCAGAAAATGTTCTCGAACAGCTACAAACGAAGATGACTTTAAAACTCTTTTGTACTCGTCAGATCCGTATATAACAAGTTTAAGATAACCATACGTAAAAACGTCAAAGATCTTGAAGAAGAGCCACTAGGTCTTCTAAAAGTGGCACCACTTGCAACTCACCCTGAAATATATTATGTGTAGTAGAGCCTAAGTAGATGGTGATTTATTTTCCAATGTATTCAGTCTTAAATTTAACCATTACTTTTCACTTTTATACAGTAGGCAGAAAATATAAGGCAATTAGGTAAATAGATAGATACTAAAAGTAGGAGTATTTAATATTGTTTTTGCCATGACTTATTGTAATTAACCTTAGTTTAAAACTAAGGTTAATTTTTGGTAATTAAAACCTTTTATTTCACATTAAATTAAATTATTTACTTATTTTTTCCGTGGGTATCCGTTTTTTTTCTTTTTATGCTGTATAAATATATGAGAAATCACTTAAACTTATATACCTTTTGAATCTCTATACATTATTGTATATCTGTACCAAATTTCATCACGGTATGATTAAAAATCATGAAGTTATAGATTTTTGATCCGAAAATGACCTAAATATTCCATAGTGTGCCGCAAGCTCTGATCGATTGCACCGTTTGAGGGCTATTATTGATCACTTGAAATGGGCATAGTAGACCAAATTGCCAAATGCACATTCTAAGTATCTTCGTGCTTTAGATAAGCGATAATTAAATAGCCTATTTTGAACATTTGAACACTCGAAAAATCACCACCATAAACACACGACGCAGATACGGTAAGATATCTGTACCTGAGCGTACATCTTTCGATATATCGGCCCGGGTTGCGCCGAAAGATGCCACAAGTGGTACATGAAGGTATTCAGAAGGTTGGTGAACACCAGCCTTTTGGATGCCTCTATAATTATACACTAAAAACCCGGCATTCAAACTGTGCTTGTGGTGTAGCCGAAGGGTTGCTTGCCCGATTTGGGAAAACTGTAGTTCCGCTGCCACCTGTTTTGTCTCTTCGGCTCCAACCGGGAAAGCATTTTCCGGTGCCCACGGAGAAATTACCCAACTCTGCAAGAAGACTCGCAACTCGCAAGAAGTTCTCGTGTGCCCGGTGCAAGGCGCTGAAGAAACCCCAGACCCAGGACCCAGGTCAAGACAATATGCCTACTGTGCCAGGTACCGTTGTGTATCGGAGAGTGTTGGATAGATTATCACTCTCATGAAAATCTATCCATCACTCCCCGACGCAGTAATCAGCACGAGTGCGATTTGAGATTGAGAGATGAAAGGAGATGGAATATACGTTGAGTGCGATGGATGATTGAAGCATGTAAAAGACAAGAAAAAGTGCCTGCCAGCGCTTTGAAGCGATGAAGATACAAGAAAAGTGAACAGGCTGCGGCAACGTTAGTGCCCTGGAAACGTGAAGAGAACATGGGTTTTCTTCCTTATATGGGATGTAGGAACACAAAAACAAATGTGATTCGTGTATTGCGTGTGTATTTTATATCTTTTTATTACAGTACATTGTGTACCTATGTTTAAGAACCATTAAAATAAAGCATAAGTGATTCCTACAAAATGTTTTATTTACCTAAATAAGAAAATCAAACTTGAATGGTAATTTATTAGTCAAATTTCAGAAATTTATTGCACGTAGCCTAGGGGTAGTTTCGTAAAAAATAAAAAATACGTGTTAAATCATTTACTTTGTTTATTTATACCGAGTTTTGAGTAAATTGAACCAAGGACAAATAATTATCCATACAAACTTTACCACCCTAATTAACCCCTCCATAGGTTAAAATTTCCAAATTTTAATAGCCTATGTTCTATTCTAGGTCCTAAACTATCTATCCTCTCGCCTCGCGGCTCTCGTAGCGAACAGACCTATTGACAAATTGTCCCGCAGAATTTAATTATTTATTCTTGGACTTCGCCCGAATCCACGACCTGTGCATCATTAGAGTGGTGGCTGCGCCCTGCTGTCTCTTGGAGTCCCCAGTCAAGTACTGAGTGAGTGAAAGATTATTTCTGGCTCTGCTTGCATTCGCTTGTGCGACACACTCGGGAGTCGGTCATACGTCACCCGAGGATTCGAACCCGCCGTCGTCCGCATCGCAGTCGGCTCATCTACCAACTAAGCTAAGAAAGCAGTGAGTCGCCAGCTTGAAATTAGCGTACTCATTCCAAGAGCTACTGTTACGGGGGCTTTTTACGTTTTTTTCGCATATTCCCTATCCTGCGAGACACAAATATTGCTGCAACTATTTATCAAAGCGCATGCCTATTGTATAAAACGACACAGAGCCTTATAGAATACATATAACAACGCCTGAAATTTTACCTATAGCAAGCTTTTGTTAAGTCTTGCTCTACTAATAAGCTACTAGTACCCTGCCATACAATGATGGAACATACCCCTCCGGGACCAAGTCACACAGATACCGATGAATATGAAGGAAACACAATAATCAGTCGCAGAATAAAGCGCAAGGCTCTGCGAAGCCCCGAGCTTATAAACTCGTTTAAGCTAGAGAGTACGTTAAATTCGTTTAAAACAGATATCTCTGAGCATATGACTAAATTATTTGTCGATTTTCAAAACAGCCAGGATGAAAAATTCACTGCCTTGATGTCGGATATCAATACCATAAAAAAGGAAGTCACGGAGATCAAACAACACAACGAACAAACAGAACAAAAAATTGAGGTCCTTACCAATCACTACGAGCAAGTCTCGATGAAAACCACAAAATTATCTATTGATCATGAGGCCAACTGCAGCAAAATCAAGCAATTGGAGAATAAAATTGAGGATCTACATAGACAAACTTGTTCTTACAAGCTCGAAATAAGAAACATCCCATCGACGGCAAAGGAGTCTGAATGGGACCTGCTACGCATTGTGGATAATCTACTCAAGATACTGAATGTACAAGCACAACACTCTGATATACGTACCGCCAGACGACTCCCGGGAAGGCCAGACGTTCCTAGGCCGATCGTAATTGAAGTGACAACTATGAAGTTCAAACAAACTATTTTGCAAGAACTTAGAAACTTCAACAAGGCAAACCGCTCTGCAAGATTGAGCACCTCGCATCTATCGATCCCGGGTCTCGAAAATACATCGAGGCCGGTGTACATTGGAGAGCACTTGACGAATAAAACAAAAGGGCTGTTCTATAAAGCCAGGCAATATGCAAAAAATAATGGCTATGCATTTTGCTGGACCTCAAATGGCCAGGTATTATTGCGTGAAGAAGAGGGCTCCAAGAGCATAGTTATAAGAGACGAAGAGCAACTACGAACTCTGGAACGTGGTGCATGACTACAAGACAGCATGTACGCGCATTTCCAGATTAAAAACCTTAGCTATTACCTTAAAATTATTTACAGTATTATTAAAAACTATTATTTAAGTCTAACATACAACACAGTAATCACTTTATCGTTCAGCCAAACACTAACTACACAACATTTACATCAGCTGCAAATAAAAATTTATATAGTACACACTTTACACACATTTAATAACTACGAGTATCTTTACAGGGATTATGGAAAAAAGGAAAAGAAATATGGGATTGGCTTGTTCAGATTAACACTAATTACATTATTCTATGTAAATATAATCACTAAAAAACTCTCGAGTGTATTTACACACTCTCCATTTAACTATTATTACCATGAGTAATAACATAGTTAATTTATGTACAAACATAGATAATGTAATGGTGTCTGAAACATTCCAAACTACCCCTGAAACTTGTCACAACTTAATCCCTGTATCGACTCGCCAATTAATAATAATAACACAAAATATTAGGAGTATATCAAGAAATTTTGATGATTTCTGTGTAATGATTGAAAATTCTAAAATTAAGCCCGATATTATTATTTTAACGGAATGCTGGTTGCAAAAAAATCACGTTCTACCTATAATGGATGGGTATACTAGTACTTTCACGAGCGATAACCCTTCACAGAATGATGGTGTAGTCGTTTTTATTCAAAAAAACATTAGGTGTCATCAGTATGAGCCCTCATTAACAAATTCTAATTGTTTAGTCACTGTAGTAAATAACTCGCTTGCCATAATATCTATATACCGGTCTCCATCGTTCACTAATATTGATTTGTTTTTAAACTCATTGAATACACTTCTTACAAGTTTGGTGAAGTACAAGAACATTGTGCTTATCGGAGATATTAATATCAATATTATTGCTGATACACCCGACAGACAAACCTCAGAATACTTGGATCTATTGGCTTTCCACGGACTCCTACCATCGCATACTTACCCGACACGACAGGCAAATTGTCTCGATCACTGCTTCATTAAAACTTCCCAAAAAGCTATTACTGCGGTTATACAAAACAGTGTTACGGACCATGATGCAGTCCTATTGGTTCTAAGGGACCAGGAAACAAATTCGTATGCAATGTGTAATAACACAACATATACTAAAATAGATTATGCATCAATAGCAAAAAAGCTAGCGGAAACAGACTTTAAATTTGTTCTATCTGACCCTGACTGTGATTCGGCCACTGAATCATTCGTTAAGTATATTATGGTTGTCATTAAGATGAACTCACAACAAGTAAGACGACCACGTCGACAGACTCCAATAAAACCTTGGATAACGCCCGGTCTCATACGCTGCATGAAGCATAGAGACAGACTACATGCCAAAACACGCAGAGAACCTCAAAATGAAACTTTAATTTTTAGTTATAAACGATACAGAAACTTCTGTAACTGCCTTTTACGCAAATTGAAAAATTGCTATGAAAAAAACCAACTAGATAAAGCTGGGAAAAATATGAAACAAACATGGCAGGCCATAACCAGCATTACTAATTTCAAATCAAAAAAATCTCTACCACAAGACTTGATACAGTCCTCTGACCCTCAAAAATCTGTAGACTCGGTAAATGATTATTTTGCTAACGTAGGAAAAAAACTTGCAGAAAAAATTACAAAATATCCGAAAATTCAATCTATAGAACTAGGAAATGACTCTAATATAGTAAATTCTTTTGGATTGGTAGAGACGACAGACACTGAAATACTATCCCTTATTAATTCGTTAAAACACGATTGCTCTATAGGGTGGGATGATATATCTACACGCTTGATAAAACAAAATAAAATAAGCCTCATAAAACCCCTCACTTACATCTGTAACCTCAGCTTTGCTACTGCAGTATTCCCTAAAGCCTTTAAAATGTCAATCATCCTGCCTATACATAAAAACGGTGATAAAACGGTAGCATCAAACTATAGGCCTATATCTATACTCCCCGCACTATCTAAAATACTAGAAAGAGCTATAAACACACGTCTGGTCAACTATCTAGAAAAATACAGCCTCCTGTCAAAACACCAATTTGGCTTTAGAAAGGGTAGATCAACCGCCGACGCAGTCTCAGAACTTAACAACTATATTATAGGATCTCTGGACGCAAAAAAGAAATGCGTAGCTATTTTTATCGACCTTGCAAAAGCTTTCGACACTGTGTCCATCCCACTTCTCTTAAACAAGCTCCATAACATGGGTATACGTGGCAAGCAACTCGACCTTATGCGAAGCTACCTAACCAATCGAAAACAACGGGTAAAAATTGGAAAATACATATCCAGAGACAGGTCAATCACTTACGGTATACCACAGGGAAGCATACTAGGACCGACGTTATTCTTGGCCTACCTAAATGACATTTGTGACACAAAATTGCAAAATGGTAAACTACTCGCATACGCGGATGACACAGTGCTCTTATTTCAAGACATAAGTTGGGAGAAAGTCTATGCCAAAGCTCAACAGGGATTTAATCTTATATCTAATCAGCTATATGAAAATATACTGACCCTAAACACAGATAAAACAAAATACATGACATTCTATTTGAAAAAATCTTACAAACCTAACTCTACAATTTTCCCTCATCAACTTAGAGCTCACAGCGCGATTTGTCTTCATACATCTACACCAAACTGTTCGGATTGCCCTATCCTTGAATGTTGCGACGTCATTAAGTACCTAGGCGTGACAATAGACTCTACGATGACGTATGCACCACATATTAACCTTCTAACATCACGAATCAGAAAAATAATGGCTGTATTCAAAAAGATTAATCATGCAGCTAATGAGTCTCATTTACGCACAATTTACTACGCACTTTGTGAATCTCTACTTACATATTGTGCTACAGCATGGGGCGGGGCAGCTAAAACCCATATGCTCCCTCTAGAGAGAGCGCAAAGGGCTGTGCTCAAGGTTGCCTACTCAAAACCATACAGGTACCCTACAATCGATCTCTATGCAGACTGCAAATTGCTCACAGTGAGACAACTATGCATCCAACAATTTATCTTGAGACAGCATCATAAAATATTAATCCCTAACGAAAATTCATCAAATAAAAGACGGAAGGACCTAGTTTATCCAACTAAACACTGTAATACTGCAACAGCTCAAAAACACTATTCTTTCATAGCTCCATACCTATATAATACAATAAGTAAACAAATAAAGATAAAAGACCTAACATACTTTGAATGCAAATCTAAGATTAAAAGCTATCTAATGACTCTAGATTACAATAACACGGAAAACTTACTAAAAACTGTCCTAATTATTTTGTACTCACACTCAGACCACACACACATAGAATCACACTCACTAACACACACACACACACACACAAACTCTTATATAACTAACTACTACACTAACACTCCATTTACTGGCTGAACCTTAAAAATATTAAGATACTTAGATGGACTAAACATGTTGTAAATACCTAAGTAACTATACCTACTGTGTTTATTTTGTTATAACCTTTTTTTCATTATATTTTAATTATATAATATACCATAACTTTTTTGCCTTAATTAAGCTTTGCTCTATGTTTTTATAATCTAATAATTTGTAATACCTGAATTGTACTGTTAGTTACCATAAATACCTGTAAACTATGCCGAGGTAGAGATCCCTCGCGACCACATCACAAGTCTAGAACTTAGTTGGAGCGAGGAGTTGAAACTTTAATTAGTGAACTAGGTCTAAAACACATTATGTAAACTAATATGTAAGACCTTCAGAAATAAACGTTTATCTTATCTTATCTTATCTTATCTACGTACCAAATTTCACTGAAAAAACTTTAGTAGTTACGGAGATTACCTGTTACAAACATTCACCCACACTTTCCCATCACTATATACCATTTAAATTAGGTACTTTCTGACATGTAGATGTAGAGAATAACATGACAACGGAAAGAGTTACCCCCCAGTTTTTGGAGGATTTGTAGAATAAATTATGAAGTTTAATACAACATGCAAAAAAGTACACCTCAATAATCCAGTTTTAAAGTTACAGAGAAAAAGTAAAATAAAAACAGTTTTTTTTGTCTAAATTCTAAGAAAATATTATTTTTCTACGCTTATGTACCGAATTTATTTTATTAGCTAGGTAAATTATCTAGCTTTCAAATGAGACTACTTTGAATAAAATACACCATTAACACAATAAGAAACATGTAGATTAAGGGATGATTTATATTAGACCGGGCCGGGCCGTGTACGTGGCCCGGACGGGGCACGGATTTGAAACGTTACATACATTTTATATGAACCAGTTTATATTACACCGTGCATGATCCGTGTCCCGTCCGGGCCCGGACGACGCTCGTCTGCGTCGTCGTGTTGCACGGTTCCGCCCCGCCCCCTCCACGTCCCGTCGTAATACGAACACACTTCCGTGCTGCGTACGGGCAGTGACCGACGTATGTTTAGTGAGCACGCACGCTCTGAAGCTCATCTTACGAAAACGATTCTTTGTGCATGACTTTGCAACCATGGACGACGAAAAATTAATTGAACATGTCCGAAAGTATCCCGAGCTTTATGACATGACCCATCAAAAATACATGGATACAAAGTTCAAAACATCCATATGGACTTTAATTGGAAATACATTAAATGAAACAGGTGAGTAAAATACTATAATTATTTATTATTATGTAATTAAATATAAAATACACATACCTATAGGTTCTTATTATTATTCTTCTTAGGTTGTATTATTAAAATGTCCGGCCGGTGACGAAAAGTAATTTTTAAATATTTCTCTGACCGCAAATGCATCGTTTGTAGATTGTCCGTGATTTTGTGGTCGTAGTTGATCAAGAATGGACCGCCTTAACTGTAATATAGATTGTTCTGTATCACGTGGTGTAAAAGTCATGTCATTTTGGTTGCGTAAATAGTTATGAAGTGTGCAAGTAGCTAATATTACATTATCAACATTTTTTGGGGCCATCTTTATTCTTCTAAAGAACAATCTGAAGCTTTGAGCTAGAATACTGTGGTGTTCTGTCACTCCTATAGAGAGGGAACTGGGAACAGAAACACTTGGATAGTATGTTTTATGATCGCACCCGAGACCACCGCACGCGCCGAGTGTCTCGAGCTGTCTGCCCACGTGCGGGTACCTCAAGCGTAATCCCTTTAATTGAACGCTGTATCTCACATCTCTTCCTTTTACACAAATGAAAACAATTCACCCAAAGTAAAAGGACTACGATTATTTTAAGTCAGTAGGATATATATATGTAATTATAAATTAGTTGTATTTAGTCTATATACTTCCAATTTCAATAAGATAAGTTTAACACAGTAAGAAGGTAAGTACGGTATAAAGCATAAGTTTCCAACCAAATTAATTACAACAAAATAAGCTAAACTGGCAACATTATTCCTAACAGAATATACAACAAACAACAAAATTCAAAAGGTAATTCGACACATAATTTAGTCAAAATTAATGTTATGCTATATTAGCCAAATCCATCTTCTTCTGCTTCTTGATCTTGGTTACTTTCATCATCATTAAAATTGAGGACTATTTTTATTCACAAACTATTTTCAAATGTTCAGCCATCCATGATCGTTTTAACGATAGGTACTCGTAGTACTTATTTTCTCAGTTCATGTTCTCAACTTTAAACCTTCCCTTCAACCCTGAATTCGGGTTCTTTTACTTTTATTTTTCTAAATTCTTATATTTCTCTTTTTTTCCTTTCAAAAGTTAGTCTCTGTCACAACCTTCTGTTATTTTTTTATTTTGTAAATCAGCGGCAGATTGTCAATCTTGTCCGTAAATAATATTATATATATACATACACTCGTCTGCAGTTAGCTTAATGGTTTCAATTGTAAATACTAGTTGTAATTTTTCTATTCCTTGCTTGTAATTTTCGTTGTTAATAAAGCTGTAATCTTTGCCTCTAATCATTATTTGTTTAGACGTCAACAGCGCATTCATGAATAATTCATTTGATGAGCCATTTTACAATTCCAAGGAGCTGTGTTTCTTCTTCTTCGTTCTGTTGGAACCGATGGGGATAAGACAAAATGATTTGGACTCCATCGGATGGCAATTCTTTTTCATTATTAACAGTGATGTTGACAGGAATTCCCATTTTTTAAATATTTTTCATGATTTTTATTTCATTAAATGCACAGAAATAATCAGTAACTACTAGCTGCTAGTGGTTGGTTACTTGGCGGTGGAAGCAAATCCATTGCAATATCCACCATATGTAGTGATGAAAAATCGTGCACTTTCATTTAGCAGTCGTTAAGTTTCCAATTATATAATGTAGATAAATCGGTCTCCAACAACTATTTCATAATCTATGCCTGATGTTGTTGAAGACAAGTACTTATGACGTATGTGCATTTGTGCATCCCGATATTCTCCATAACTTTTGGGCCACCAAGCTTGTCACGTATACAGAAGTCCACAGTCGGAGTTCATGTCGACTATTCAGCATGGCTTTCATAAGCAGTTGCTAAAAGACTGTCTGGTAAACTTAACATGTGTTTTATTTTGGAAGAAATCGGTCTCAGCGATAAGGCCGCTTTTGTACTTTGTTTATTTTAAATTAGATATTATAAGTTTTTAACTGTATGATACCTTTAAGTACACTAAAGTGTTCATTTATTCATTCATTTAACGGGAAATCCAGTTTTATTTCCTTTTAACAGGATCTCTTCAGAGTTTTTGTATGAATAATTGTAGTATTAGTCAGTCAGTATGTATCCCAATTATTTTGAAACCTTCAAAAGAAGTTTCATTTCTTGATCTTCGGGAAGTTTGACCGACTTGTTTTGTTTTAGAGGTACTACTACTTTGTTTCGTTTTAGGATACCGTGACTGGTCAAGCACTTTCGGAGTAATTTAATTTTTCTGCTTTCATAGTCCCTCACAAGATAGACTAAGTCTTTTATTTTTATTATTCGAGGCATGTCGGTGAGAAACCTACACCGCTGCATTATTGGCGCTTGGTTTTGATTGTTGACCAATATAATGACTTCTAAAGGTTTGTGGTCCGTGGTAATTTTGAACTCGGCCACTAGTAGGTAAAATGTTCAATCGCCCATACCAGGCTTCATGTTCTGTCTGTAGTGACTTCTCTATAGACACTCCACGCCCTTTAACTTTTGATTCAAAAAGCAATTATTTGTGAGGTACATTGCCTACTTGTCAACCTGAACTAGGAAAAACCAAGTCCAACAGGGCTTACATCAGCCATTGTTTTATAGCTCAGGTCACAACGGTCAGGGTAATATTTTTTAGCCTACGCCTTATGAGTGCATTATTTATTTTGCGTACAATGTGCAGTGCACTGTACCAACAACTTGAAATATCATTATGCGAATTGAGTTTCTATCAATGTACCTAATGTATATACTTGTCTGATAGGGTTGGTCAAAACCATTTGGTAGCCATAGACCGATATAAATATCAGTCTCTTGCTTATCTTAAACAGCTCTAAACTTTGCTAACAGTAATTTGTCTCCATGAACTACTTTACTAAGTATTCTTGAGAGAACGCCATTGCTGTCAGATTATGTCCAAGATCTGGACTTATTTAGTTTAAAAGATATATTTATTACCTTTGAGAAGAATGCTATTATATCCATAAGCTTCTACTTATACCTGCTCAAACAGACGTAATATCGAAATTGCTTGTAATTCGAACATATTTCCAACATGTTTGCAATACATATTTATTAAATATTCATATTTTTCATTCGAATCGTATTTAACGAGTCCCTAGAAAACTAGTTTTTTTTTTTATTATTTCGAAACACTAAAACGAATTGCAAAATACATCGTTTTACTTTAGAAATGATATGTTTTCTTCCTATTCGTATTATGTTGATTTATAACAAAACTTTTAATGTTTAGTTACAGAGTACCATCACTTTGTGCACTATATACTCGTGCAATATATTATTACGGAACACAACCAAATTTTAACTTTTGACGGTACCATTGTTATTGCGCACTTAGGGAGTGCGCCTGCATCAGCTAAAGCGATATTCGGGCCGATTATTTGTACGCACCTCGAATTAAAACTGCAAGCGGTGTTCGCCTAACCCGTAAATCGAGCGCGTTGTTCTATTTTATTTTTACTGATAACAGCTATGTCGACAAAATGTAACATAATATCCTTGACACGGTACAAAATCTCCATTATTTTCTGAACAGGGCTAATAATTTTAGGGCTTGGAGGCATAAGTATATTTTTTGCTTTATTTCTAGATATTCAAAGCTATTGTTTTAAGCCAATATCATTTTACCCATTGTGGAACATATTATGCTTACCAAAATAATAATGTTTGTATGTTTTGTGTACCATATCGAACAAAACAGAATGTTTAAGTTTGCAATTCCAATCTCAATTTCCTTCGGTGTCATAGAGATGTAGATTGGAAATGATAGGTAAGTAACTACTAGAATTACCTATATGTTGGTATAACACACTATGTTTTGGTTTCTCAAGATTTTCGTGTGTTGAGCAAACCAAAGTATTTTCCTCTCAGAGGATCTAGTTAACAACTACATTATTGTACCATATTTTATCTAAGCGGGGCAAGCTCTAGAATCAGAATTGTCATTTTTTGCTACCACACATATTGCCATCATTATAGGGCACAGCTATTGAATCTTAATTTTACTTGTGGGTATACCCATTAATTTGCCTTTTATGTGGGTAGGGAACTTGTTTTTCGAAGCGCTATCGCTTTCTTTACAATTTTGTGTACTTACTTACATTATGTTAATCATATACAGATTTCTGGTAGGTAGTTTTGCCGAAATACATTTCGGTGGTTCAAATTACCGAAATACATTTGCCGAATAGCATCGCCGATATTGCCGAAATACATTTCGGTGGTACAAATTTATCGATATGTTCACTATTGTTTTTCACGAGCATAACAACTGTCGCTCGAAAAGAAAACTTTGTTTTGGCATGGACACATTATTAATTTAGCTACTTTAAAGCCGTCAACACCATCTTTGAGACCAAGATTAGGTACCTGAGTACCTTGAGTACGTAGATTGTTTTCCTGATAAATCTTTGGAATATGGCAAAGTAACGTATAATACGTGGCACAGTTACAATGAGTAGGAACTAACAGACTGCTTAGGTGGGTAGGTACATAACATACATTGTATGCGTATCTGATAATTAATTTACCCAATTTTGTTATTGACTCATTGTGGAACTCTCTTTCGAATATGGCAAAGTAGCGTATAAATACGTGGCACAGTTACAATGAGTAGGAACCAACAGACTGCTTGCTTATGTGGGTAGGTACATGACATAGATACATTTTATGCGTAAGTATCTGATAAAGAATTTACCCAACTTTGTTATTGACTCATTGTGGAACTCATATCAAGGCGTGTAAAAACTGGTGTCCATTCCCTGGAGTTGGTCCATAGCAATGATACAGTAGCAATGTAGGTAGGTATACTTATTTTGTTTATAAGTTACAACCAGAAACCTTTTTACATTTTGTAAATTGTTGCTATGGACAGATAATTTATGCCTTTTATGTTATATCATCGACATCATGTCTCAATAGTATTGTATGTTACCTACCTTCATTTATACCATTGTAATAACCACCACGAGAAAATGCTTAGGATGCGGTAGACACGTAATCGTCGGCCAATAGTGAGCGTGTATTATAATTTCTTAGAAATTAATCTCAGGTACGGAGATTGTTTATCTTCCTACCTTAGTATTTGTTTAAAACAATTTAACTTTCATAAAAAAAATGACAGCACATCTTTAATGAAATACACCAACGCACAAAGAACTTTTAACAGAAAATAACCTCAATCACGCATCTACCCTTCCCTTCTTCAAAAATAATTTGGTGGGAGAACTTCAATACACTTTTTGTTATACAGTGTGAGTCTTTATAAAGTGCACATACTAAAATGAGTGAAAATGTACTCAATTTTATCGACGGAAAAAAAGTTAAAAAAATTCTAAAAAATATATTAATTTTTTTATGGCCTTTTTAATATTTTTTATGACCACTGTCTACCCAATGTAAACAAACTGTTATTATTTTTGAACAAAGAGTCGTATCTCTATGAATCAAAATTAATTATGATCTCTAATGATAGGCCGTGCTTATAAACCAAAAATGCTTCAAAAAATACACACCATAAATTAATAAATAAATGATATTGGAAGAAAAACTTACTATTTTTTTATCGTTTTTATAAGAAATATCAAATTTCTAAAAAAAAAGTCCCACAAACCCTATGTTATTGTTATTTCACGTTATTCTACATCGTATTAGCTTTATAATAGTAAAAAAACCAAGCCGAAAACATAAATACAACATTTTCAATTGGTGGTTAAACAATGACCTTCATTCAGCTGAACATGTTTTTTCGATAAGCTACCAGGTAGAGCCCCTTTTTTGTGTGTTATTGTTGTAGACAAGATCGGGGTGAGGTGAGGTGAGGTGCGGGGTGCGAGGATACGGACCCCAAAGGAAGTTAGGACAGCATGAGTCAGTCGCTCCGAACTATTCGCCGCTGCTACTTGTACTTTCGTTAACCAAGTTGTTTTTGTTTGCGAAGTACTACGCCTTTGTTGAATGCTTACGTGATGCCGCGTATAAGTGATTTCACTCCGGCACACATTGCCGACATCCATTATTATTATGGAATGGCACGGGGAAGTGCTCGAGCTGCACGCGTAGCTTACATAGCTGCGTTCCCGAATAGGCAGCCCGTACCATCTGCCCGCAACTTCCAAGAAGTTCACCGAAAAATATGCATTTCCGGAATCGGAGCCATGAGAGATCACCGCGAACCGGCTGTTATAATTGACGTCGCTATCGAAGAAGCAATGCTAAATGATTTGTACGCTGATCCAAGTACCAGCACTAGACGTCTGGCTTTGCGTTATGGAATTTCTCAAAAATCTGTGTGGCGGATTTTAAGGAAGGAAGGGCTGTTTCCCTATCATTATCAAAGAGTGCAGCATCTGCATGAAGATGTAGACTGGCGGCGCCCAAGATGCGTAATGTCGAGATGGATACTAAGAAAGATAAGTGAAAATCCCGAATTTTCAAAAACCATACTATGGATGGACGAAGCGTCCTTTACAAGAGATGGCATCACTAATTGCCGAAATTTACATCGGTGGTGCCCTAAAGGTGAAAACCCGAAATTGAAACGCCCATCAACATTTCAAGTCAAATTTACTATTAACGTTTGGGCGGGTCTTATTGATGACCTATTAATTGGACCGCTGATATTGCCGCAAACTCTAAACGGCGAAAGATTTTTGGAGCTACTGCAGGACCAACTTCCACAACAGCTGGAGGATGTGCCGTTAAGGACACGGCAAAGAATGTTTCTTCAAATGGACGGGTGTCCTGCCCACTACGCGAGAATTGTACGAGAATTCTTGAATGAAAATTACCCTAACCGATGGATTGGTCGAGCAGGACCTGTAGGGTGGCCTGCACGTTCACCCGACTTGACGCCCCTAGACTACTTTTTATGGGGGGCAATGAAGCAACGGGTGTATAACACTCATATTTCAAGTGAAACCGATTTATATGACCGGATCGAGAACTGCGCAAATAATATTCGCAACGATCCGGAAATGATAAGAAGAGCCACTCAACAAATTTCCCTTCGCGCTTTAATGTGCCTACAACAGCGAGGTGGACATTTTGAACAGTTAATGCACTAGTTTGATCCTGTAAATAATTTAATGTTAAATAATTAGTAAATGATTTTAACTAGTTTTCTTTGTTTTAATAATTCATTTTCCCTATTAAAAACACACCAGAAGGGCCTGTCTTCAATCACCGGTAGAAAATGTTGTGTTTATGTTTTCGGCTTGGTTTTTTTACTATTATAAAGCTAATACGATGTAGAATAACGTGAAATAACAATAACATAGGGTTTGTGGGACTTTTTTTTTAGAAATTTGATATTTCTTATAAAAACGATAAAAAAATAGTAAGTTTTTCTTCCAATATCATTTATTTATTAATTTATGGTGTGTATTTTTTGAAGCATTTTTGGTTTATAAGCACGGCCTATCATTAGAGATCATAATTAATTTTGATTCATAGAGATACGACTCTTTGTTCAAAAATAATAACAGTTTGTTTACATTGGGTAGACAGTGGTCATAAAAAATATTAAAAAGGCCATAAAAAAATTAATATATTTTTTAGAATTTTTTTAACTTTTTTTCCGTCGATAAAATTGAGTATATTTTCACTCATTTTAGTATGTGCACTTTATAAAGACTCACACTGTAGGTAGGTAACTAGGTACATACTGCTTTTATCCACGTCGCCAATGTGGTGTTCTGTCACTCCTATAGAGAGGGAACTGGGAACAGAAACACTTGGATAGTATGTTTTATGATCGCACCCGAGACCACCGCACGCGCCAAGTGTCTCGAGCTGTCTGCCCACGTGCGGGTACCTCAAGCGTAATCCCTTTAATTGAACGCTGTACTGTATCTCACAAATACCAAAAGCACATTCAACTAAACGTCGTGCCAGCGTTAATCTATAATTAAAATATGTTTTAGTGGCATCTCCTATTGTTTGGCTACCTGGGTAAGGTCGCATTATATAAGTTTTCAAAGGAAACGCTTCATCGGCTACTATAACGAATGGTGCAATAATATCCGAGTTAGGTAATTGTCTTGCTGCAGGTAGATTCAAAGTTCCATTTTCTAGTCGTTGTCCTAAAGAAGACTTTGCAAAAACACCACCATCACTATTTCTTCCATATGATCCAACGTTTACTGTAATAAATTTATAACGCACGTCAACAAGCGCTAACAGTATGATTGAGAAAGTGTTCTTATAGTTATAAAAGATAGATCCGTTATTAGGTGGTGCCTCAATGACAAAATGCTTTCCATCCAATGCACCAATACAGTTGGGAAATTTCCACAAAGTTTCGAAGTCATGCGCTATCAATTTCCAATTATCCTCCGACGGTTGTGGCATTACTTTTTTCATAAGTACGTTAACAATAGCACGACATGTACTGTTTACAATTTGATGGACTGTCATGTGACCCAACCGAAAACTGAATGAAATGGTCAAGTAGGAATTTCCAGTTGCCAAGTATCTGAAAAGATAAAGATGTGTTATTTGCCACCCTCCTTTGTCAGGGCAAGAAGAGAGAAGGCGAATACCATGTTATTGCATTTATTAAATTAAATCACAAAATTTTCTATTGAAGAATACTATTTATTTATTAAATCTAATAAAAGGGTTCCATTACTAATATTATAATATTTTAAGCTATATACAAATTTTATTTGCACCTATGTTTGTTTCAGCTAACGTTTGTAAATCAAGATGGACAAATATTAGAGATCAATTTAAAAAAAACTTGAACAAAAGATAACTAAAAAGTGGTCAAGCAGCAGCCAAAATAAAAAATATAAATACGAGGATTTGCTCCAATTTTTGGTCGTTCATATACAGGACAGACAAGTTATCGAAAATATTTCAAAAGACGATGAACCTGAAGAGACGCTTCAAGATTATACTGATACTCCAACAACTGCACTAACTGATAACTTCAACAACTGCACTAACTGATACTTCAACAACTGCACTAACTGATACTTCTACACCTGAAATTTTGCCTCAAAACCCCAGTATGTCTACAACTTCTCTAAATTCGCCGCAAAATATAACTGCACCTACAACTTCAAGTCATTCATCCCAAAATGCAAATACAGTAAAAAAAAAACAAGCTCGTGCTCGTGCGCAAAAGCAAGCGTCATCACAACCATCCGCTTCAGCTTCTCTAATGAAATATATTATTGAAAATAAAAAAACATAAAGAGGAAGATGATCATATCGATGCTTTTTTCAAGGGCTTGATACCGACGATAAAAACATTTTCGCCTTATTATCAACATATAGCAAAAGGAAAAATATTCCAAGTTGTTCAGGATTTAGAATGGGAACGGTTGAGCACTGATCCTCAAACTTATACATCACCATCGCCTTTATCATCACCATCAACATCTACTCCAACCCCTCCGCCGCCACCACTGTCGACACAACAAGAAGATAATTCTATAGACACAGACCTATCAACATTTTTGAGGGAGTATAACCCTTCCAGTGACAATTCGACGGTTGAAGAATCATAAATTAAATGTCAGAATAAATATAATGAAAATATTTTAGAGTATGTCCTTAATTTTGTTATTATTACCTTGTATATGTACCTTTTGTTTAGACTCTCCCGCCTGTAAACTTTAATTTTGCTGTCACAATTGTACAATATGCGATTAATTGATTGATTAACGCATTCATGGCCCATGACGCGTATGTGCGTTTTTTAGACACAAACTATATGCCCATGCGCGTTCCTTAGTTTTCGCTCGGCGTTCCTACGGTGCCCTGGACGCATCTGTGCGTCTATTGTTACTGAGCAAGCCCAGGATTTGGGTACATTCTCACAGGCCCCGAATGAACGTTCAACCTACACAGGGGTAATAAAAATACAGGTAAAAATAAACAATTGCTCAGTATCAAAAACGCATTCAGATGTCAGTGTTGCTAACGCACTTTTGGAAAAGAATAACAGGAAAGGGTTGTTGCTCACATAGCTCAATTGCAGAACGATTTCGGATAACTGTTTTCGCTAGCGGTTAGTACTATGCAGGTTGTTAGGGTTTGACTATTTCTGTCAATTATTTATACTAGAAGCGGGAAGATACGTATAACTACCTACCTAACGCGTTAATTTAATCTACTTCTGTGGTGTGATGTGACTCAAACTAGGTGGTAACTAATGGTAATCATTTCAAAGTTTTAGGCGCAGACTGTGTCAATTTGATATCACCAGTTGACTAGGTAGCAATTAGGGATTGCAGAACTGAGTAGATTTTGAAAAACCGGGAATCCCGGGAAATCTTGAAGGCAGAACCGGGAATTTCCGGTTCCTACTGACCTAGTATATTTTTAATAATATTCTCCAGAAAATAACTAAATAAAAACTCCCATTTTTTATTGGAATTCGCATAACTAAATTCCTATTAAAGATTTAATGAAATCATTACTAGGCCTACGCATGTTCCTTGTTATCTCTGTCCTTCGGTCACAAGCCTCAATTTCTGTAAACGAAAAAAGTGTAAGTCTACAGTCACTTCATTCCATTTTCAAATTTGAAGTGGGGCTATCAAGGTACAGTGGGCCATTGCTGTTTGACTTCTTGATCCTGATACATACAATTTTGCTATAAGAGGTAGTGAAATAGATTCATGTTTTTTTCCCCGAAATTTCCCGGGAAATGATTAACGATTTCCCGGTTCTGAAATTGGTCTAAATTTTCGGGAATTCCCGGGAAATTCAGAACCGGGAATTCCCGGGAGCAAACCCTAGTAGCAATGCAAATATAACCTCTAAATTTTTCGAGTCATAAAGTTTCGCTCGGTAGTTGATCATTTGCAATTATACGTAGGTAGGTAGGATATTATTAAAAAATAGAACTGAACTAGGTATACTATTATGAGCATTTATCATACCTGCTCTTAACTAATATACTTAGGTAAGTAGGTACTTATATATTTTACAGCTATTTAACAGGTATCTACTTAATAATCTGAAATTAGCCAGGTACCTAGATTGCATTGCATATATACCTAGCTAGGTATAGGCACCTCCTTCAATCCTATATAATTTATGTATGCCTAATACCTATACGAAACACATGTAGAAACACTGGCGACGCGACGACGGCACTATGCTGCTAACCTTCCTAATAACTATGTAAGTACCTACCTACTTACGCATTACCTGATTCATTCAGCTGTTCAACTTTCCGTAAATATAGGTAAACAAAATAAATAAGTAAAGAATTTAAAAAAAAGTTTAGTGAATTAGGTTTAGTGAATTAACTTCTTTAACTCTTTACAGAATAAAGAAATAAAGAACAAAATGAGATAATTTTTGTTTTAACTTTTTCTATACAACAATAAAAGGTATTGCGCCTGGCGCGACGGCAATGTGTCCGCCGACATTCCTTTTTGTGTCAGTGGCCACTGCAGCACCACCTCAAATTTTCGCGGCAGTGCTGCCTGTCACAATTTTGCTTGTGGCAGTGTCCGTCAGTGCACATTGCACGAGGCCTACGACGGGGCAACATTTCAGGTGAGTACATCTGTAAAAAATTTTGAAAAGCACTTTGTAAACACTCAATTCTAATTCAAACGAAATCGGAGAAGTGTTAAGATCCCATAATCCATATAATACATACCTACAATCCCTACGCCACACAGCATTCCATAAATTGCATTAGATCTAGCTAGTAAACCGCGAGCTGGCAAGGTTGAATGATTGAAATATGGGTAAAAGGACCTACCAACCCTGGTTGTTGAAAATGGTAGGTATTTGAATCTTATATTCTATTGGTTTAAAGTCAACAACCCTGAGAGAATCGACCAATGACACCCAATGATGATAATTGATGCGAGTTTCGGTCAGACGTTCGTATTCCAATGCATTCATTCATTCATTCAAAGCTACTTCAAAGAACTTTTGAATTTTGCGTACCTATCTCATAATAAGAATATTATTCTCTCTGCAACAATGATGTGAGTAAATTAACACCAAGTAGGTTTCTAATTATGGTTCCTACTTCAGTTGTGCATAATGGTGTCAAAATTCCATGTACCTACTAAATTCTCCATAAATCTTTTCCAGTGTCAAAGCACACCTGGCACTCCTGGCGGTGGTCGCGCTCGCGACAAGTGTTTTTTTGTCACGTAGAAGGTCTGTGTACTATATACCTAGGTATTAACAGAGAATAAATAAGTATATTCTTATCAAATTCTTTATTTTTCAAAAAGTTGTATCGTTTGGTACCTAGGTAGTTACCACGCGTAAGACAAGGCAAATAAGTAGGTACTTAGGGAGGTACTTGAAATCATAATGCCTCAAATCTATGAACATTTTATTTCAGAAAAGAAAATAAAAACCATCACGCTCTCCAGGAGAGGCGGAGGGCGGTAATCGAACGCAAACTGTGGTGGATCAGGTGGCAAAATCTGCCACCTAGGCCACCACTACCAATGCGTTCACCACCCTCTGCCCCGATCCCAATACCCTGGAGAGGTGATGGTATGCAAAGAAGGGCGGAGCTGGAGGCCGCGGTCGAATTTGGTAATTTTGAGAGGAGGCAGCGGCGGGGCTATGTTAGTTAGGTATTATCTGTCGATACCTACCTAACTAGCATGGCCCCGCATCATAATAAATGAACTTTTTTATAAATATGGTTTCTTTTATTCCAAACATTCCTATGATAGTAGGTAGGTACCTAATATAAGTAGGTAAAGTAAAGACTTACCTTTTAGATATAATCTTAACGTAAGAATAGGTAGGTAGGTAGGTATTTCCTTCGTGGGTTGTAGCCATCAAGCAATAATGGTCCATCCACTTACGAATGACGATGACGTCACATGAAAACTCATACGACATCATACTAGTGTTGTGCTGATAAAATAATTTATCGATACCGGAATAACATGAACTAGATAAAATTTATCAATTTCAAGTTTTTATTTTATAAACACTACGGATTTTGCATATTATTAAATCGATATATTATATCATATTAATTCAAGTATCTATAATAAATAAATAAAACATCAAAAACTTAAGTGTTTGTAAACTAGTGACCATTATTTATTATTAGTTTACATATAGTAAGATTAAGTTTTACATTCTACATGACTAACTGAATTGTTTAAAATTTCACTTGTACATCTTTATCATATTCTAAACACCAAGAATACCTATTACAATTTAAAATTGCCTGAAGCCTATACTTCCATTCCATGTTAACGCAAATAATTTTCTCGTCGTTCTTTGTTTAGTTGACTATCGATAAAAATACATTGTATTTTATCGATAGTACATGTTTTAGTTTGTCCAACTGATGCTTGATCTTAAGTCGGTCAATGTGAACAATACAATAGAATGAATGAATGACAGTTTTGAGTTGCCAACTTCTTCGTACTCGTCAATCTAAGGGAAAATTTAAATATTCATGGATCCTTATCCTGACAGATTATTCCTTACAGCTAGCTTTGTATCATGTAGTTAAAACAAAATTGACTTATTTTATAAAGCTAGTCTTCTAATAAGTAGGCAAAAATTATTATTTTGTAACGGATTTGAAAACAAATCTGTACGCCTGTAGGATGTAAAATAATTTTAGGCCTTTTTAGACCTAATTTTTATCGTATCTACTTGAATAGTATTTACCTACCTATCGGCTCATCAAAGTCCAGAAATTTATAGGGTTTGATGAAGATAATATGAAATGAAAAATAAAACATATTTTGTAAAGTTTATAATATATATATTTAAAATAAAATTTAAATCAGGCAAAACTTATGTTTTAACTTACTTCAGGACTGCAGGTATATAATATTTATAATACTAATACAATCACAGCTTCTCATATGTAATCATCACAGTAATCAACTTAAAGTCTTAGTGCATACAAAACGAAGCATTTTTTTTATTTTATAGTAATTACCTGAGACACACTGCTAATCGTTGTTTAGGTTCTATCGGTGTCTTGAATCTCGTCTGCTGTCTTGTAAGGGCGGGCTTTAGCTCATTTAGTAAAATCTGGTAAGTATCTACATAGAGGATTAAATTCTCCGTCAAATTGACGCCTTCTCCAAAGCGGATGCACGCTCCATTTCCGTTTAACCTGGTTCTTCTTAGTTCTTGCTTCTGCTTCCTCTTCATCTAGAGCTACCGCAATAGCAGCCATCTCCAGTAAAGAAATCTCCATTATTATTAAATTTCGATAATTGGGAATATTCACATCACTACGCCGTTTTGAAGCGACCGTGGCGGCTTATAGCCCGTTTAACACTCGGTGTAGTATAAACGTGTAGCACGGACGGGCCTCGTTCCAGCCACGCCCCGGCCCGCACTCGGCCCGGTCTAATATAAATCATCCCTAATTATTATTTTTAATGATGACCTTAGTGGCGCAGCGGGGAATGTTCGCTTGCACGCAGGAGGTTGCAGGTTCGATATACGCCTCGGGGCAAATGTTTATATGATCTGCAGACATTTGTTCTGTGTATTATATTTTAGTGTGGTACTTAGCTAATATTGTTATATGTTTGAGTAGCAAAATCTCTTGGAACCCGAATGATGGGGAGGCTCCCCTAGACTCTATGGCGGTGCTTTATGGGGAGGATAGTAAAGAGGTGCTGGAAGAGATGGACGAGGTCTTCGAGGAGGAGTACCTCGAATATGAGGACCTCACTGATGCAGAGGTATTATTTCAAAGAAAACCATTTTAATTTAAAAACGTGACCTTGTCGATAACATTCAAAAAAATAAGAAGTTACTTAATTTTTATGTATGAATGGTAACAAAGACTATTCAGTTAGAAAAATTTTGCTTTTCGTGGTTTTGGATTACAGGTCACACCTTCTTTTTTTTGTTATCTAGTTTGACCAATACAAAGTCCTGACAGTCAACATCTGCTCAACATTATGTAACGGTTCTTTTTATGACTTTTTACCATTGCAAAGTCATCTGGTCAACCAGTCAGTCAGTTGTGTGCAATCGCAGTTACATACAGTGTAGTCGAGATCGAGAAAACAATAAAACCTAGTACCATGAATTCCTTTCGCAATTTATCGCAACATGAACGCTCCCAAATTGTTTTTCTGAGAGATTTGGGACGAAAGATCTCGCAAATTTCGGAAGAATTACGCATGTCGGTAAGTAAGGAATAATATTATTTCGAGTTTATTTTTTGCTAGCAGTGCCTCAGGGTTTCACCCCTGTAATTCCCGTTCCCGTGGGAATTTCGGGATAAAATATAGCCTTTGTGTTATTTCAGACTATAATCTATCTGTATGCCAAATTTCATCCATATCTGTTCAGTAATTTTTGTGTGAAAGAGTAACATACATCCATACTTACAAACTTTCGCGTTTATAGTTATAGAAGGATTAATCTAATATGAAATAGGATGCAAAGGCATTTAATATCATTTGTATTTTCTTTACAGCGAACAACAGTACGACTGTGGATAAATCGTTTTGATGAGGAAGGCATCACCATCACAAGCTACGAGCATCGCGACATCGTCCTTGGACAGAGTGGTTTCCATATACGAGGAACAACCATTCACATCAACAAGAACAATAGCACAAGAATTTGACTGCTCGATTCAAACGGTGCGTAAGGCTCTAAGAAAGAGGCCTGCACAACAGAAAGTCGGCAGTTAAAATCTTTTTGAACGACGCTCAAAAAAGCGGCTCGCGTCCGATTCGCTAGGGATTTCAGAGACTACGATTTTTCACACGCCATATTTTCCGACGAAAAAAGTTTAAAATCAAGCCAACATGGTCGTCGGCACTTATAGCGTGTGAATAATACAAGATACGAACCGACACTTCACTACACCTGTTGCTAGTTTACATAGTGCGTTCCGGAATAGTACGTCACATTGTCCTATGTGGCACTTGACCAGAAAATTATGACGACCACTGCTCTATACGTAGGAGCCGTAGGTCTGGGTTTATAAAAGTTTGGTAGATTGTAGCATTGCGCCTGAAACTTTTTGGAGGGATGTACATTTTCGTGATGTGTTAGCATCATCAAAAAAAGCATAATGCTCCTTCATCAATTATTATTATTATCTGTAGTCAGGTAAAAATATAAAATTAGAAAGTTTATGTAAGCATGGAGCCATGCCGCCGCCGGTGCGAGATGTCAATTCTTCAAGAAGTTGAAGTAGACGATAATCAGAGATAATAATATGATGGTCGAAAAAAACAAGTAATTACGCAATTTCATAATACAGTCAAAACCTGTTATAGCGACATTGAAGGGACCCTATAGTTGCCGACGTTATATCCGATAGTTGTTATAAGCAATACACATACATACATACATATGTAGTTACATTAGTTGTGTAGTTATATTTTTATAGGTAGGTACATATCTATCTAGCATATGGGTTATGTTTGTGAACTTGTTGTCAAATGAAATGTTAGAAAAAAAGTAAAAATATTTATTAAGAAATAACACGCGCACTTGGTGTAAAATATGCAAGGTCAAATAGCCGGGAAGAGGTTCGGATGAGGCGGGAGAAAGTGTGTAGGTAACGGATACGCGCTTAAATATTCCTTCAATGCCTATCAATAAGATTTAAAAATACTGGACAAGAAGCGATTGGTCGTTATAACCGATGAATATCGATACATTTCGTCGTTATAAGCGATATGTCGCTGTATCCGATGTTGTTATAGGCGGTATGTTTGCTGAATAGTTTACTAGAGATTCGGGCGGGACTTTACAATCTGGCTGTAATAACCGATAGGTCGTTGTAAACGATGTCGTTATAAGCGGTTTCGACTGTATAAATCATTGTACAGGGATATTGTATGTGTTATGTTAGAGGCGCAGCGGGGAATGTTTTTTTTTTCCTTTTAAAACGTGACCTTGTCGAAAACTTTCAGATAAATAAGAAGTTACTTAATTTTTATGTAGGTAGTCATTGTATGCCCTTTTTGTACCTGTTATGGTATAAGGAAATTTTAATATTTTGTTGTTTTTTAGGATATCGAACCCTCGTCACGTCACCTCTAGCTTCAGCCTATTCACCCCTCACGTCGCCAGAGCGCCGGGGAAGCTGGCCTCCACCATCAGAACCGTAAGTTTTTATTCTTTATACTTATCTGTAGTTTGGGAAAGATCTGACGACTACACATACTAACGACGGTTCATTTATTACAGATATTTGAGAACCCCGCAGGATCGCCAGTCCCGCTCATGCTCGCTCGCCCGCTCGCTCGCCAGTCCGTAAGTTTTAATCACACTAATATTATAAAAGCGACAGTTTGGACGGATGGATGCATATTTGATATTTGTTACTTCTTCACGAATCGGGCTAAATAAAATTATCCCTACTTTTTATCCTGTTTCTGACTACACGTATTGTACACGATGGCGTATTTATTTCAGACTTGGCGTCGTATTGCGGATCTACGATGAAACGGGTACACCATTGGAGGCCGAAGAATTTTATGCCCCGAACTCGCATGCCCTGTATGAAATAGATGACGATATGAATGGGTCGTGAAAGAAGCGGCAAGTTAGCAGCCTGTGGCGAGGGCTTTAGTGAGGAGGCGACAGGTGAGATTGGAGGATTTAGAAAGACGACGAAGGAAACGCGCTAGAAATTTTAATGAAGGGGAAAATAGTGAGAGCGATGACGCGAGCATGATGACGTATTTGAGGACGCCCTTGGTGGAAGGGATAATGCGCTTTTGGAAGGTGAGGATCTCCATTTCGAATGGCCACCAATGAAGACTTTTCGAGGTATCGAAGTGACTTTTACACATGAAAGAGCTCTGAAGCGCATAAACAGGCAAACAAAGATTTACTTAGGAGATTTTAGACAGAAAATGGCTGACAAAATTACCCGACTCAAGATTACGAAGCTTGCTTTTGCATCGGTATTTTTTACAATACTGGTTCTGTTTCGTCGTACACTAATCCGTATGATGCTTTTCGTTCTTCTTGGGACAATGGCATTTTACAGATTATTGTGGACGAAACAAACCGATATGCCAGCCGAATTAATTCGGCCTCCTTCAGATTGGTATCCTACGAATGCTGTAATCTGATATTTTGTAGGATATCTTTTTACAAAGAAAGGTTTTGACAAGAGAGCATTGGTGCCTTACCTTTATTTATTTTATATTACAAATATGCTGTCTACGTCTTATATCAGAGATCGTAATTCCACTAGAAAAAAAAAATCTCGTCACACCATCGCTATATAAAAATTGCTGAAAAATTTAAGCCCAAACCACATTCAGATAAATAAGAAGTTACTTAATTTTTATGTAGGTTGTCATTTTATGCCCTTTTTGTACTGTTGGTCGCAACTTTGCCTAAATACCACAAGGATGATTTTTCTGTTAAATTACCGGTTACCACCCGGGGCTTTCTTGATTTCTTTTGTGTTTAAAGACCAATAGGAGCTTCGTATTTCGTGGGTCTGGTCAGGTACTAATAGCACCAACTTTTGAAAACCAATAGCAGTTATGTTTTAGGGCTCTGTCATAAAATGTTTTCACCAAAACTAAGTCAACAAAAGGCAGTCGAAAACCAATAAAAAATTATTCTCTAGGTATTAGATGATAATTCAATTAGTGAACAAATTTTAGCCATGAATAGTAGTGCAGGTAGTAGGTTAAAATAAGATTACAAATTGTCTAAAAATCAATTTTATTGATAGATGCAGAATTATAATATAATGCACACTAGATGCTCCCGCGGCTTCGCCCGCGAACCAGAGTTTTTTTTTCGAACAAATTTCAGAACTGCACACCCCCTAGGGGTTATTGTGTAAAAATAAAAAATACCTGTTTAATTATTCAGTCCATAGTTTATTTATACGAGTTTTGAATGAATCGAACCAAGGAAAAATAATTTTCCATACAAACTTTACCACCTATTTAACCCCCTCAGAAGATAAAATTTCCAAATTTTAGTAGCCTATAAGCTATTCTAGGTTCTTAATTATCTGCATACCAAATTTCATTTAAATTACTTAAGTAATTACATAGATTACTTATAACAAACATTCACACAGACTTTCCCATTTATAGTAAGATAACAATTTAAATTTGACAAAACCCATAAAAACGATAAAATACTAATTACCACTACCAAGTATACCGGGTGGATTTTTGAGAAGGACGTCTCACCTAATGTAGAACTTACTTTGCTATAGTTAAGGTAACAGTAGGTAAAACAGAATCACGTTGAAGTCCCGGAACAAAAATCCGCAGATTGTGCAAACATTTCCGAGCCCCTAAGATTACCGCTAGACAACAATAAACCAACTATAATAAGTTTGTTTATTATAGTTGGTTTTATTATTGTCTAACGGTAATCTTTAGGGCCCGGATAATTATCTTGAAACAACCAAACACATATTCACACTCAATACAAAAAGTCAATGGGGGATCAATAGTTCTGCATTTTACGACTTCTGTAGCGAAACGGGCGAAGGTCCGCGAAATGTTTGCACTAACTGCTCACATTTGTTCCGGGGCGGGGGTTTCTAGGTGATTCTATGTTACTGTTACCTTAATTATAGCAAAGTCAAAATAACTAACCTAAAAAATGAGCAGACATTAAATGCCTACGCAGACCACCTAAAATATTTGATCATTTATCATTATCGATGATACCTTTTATTAAAAGTATTTACAAACCGAATCTTTCTACTACAATCAATTTAGATGCGAAATACCAAAACACAGGGGTTTGCTTCTCGGGGTCTTTAGTCAACTGAGGCCGCTCGAAGTTATCCCGCGGGATCAGTTGACCTAATGAATATTTGAATCGGTCAACTCATCCCATTGATACATTTTATGATTAGTATAGACACGTAAAAAAGTGTTTCACGTAAGATTTAGGAAAACAACAATGCAAGTACAAAAGCACAAATATATTGCGCTGGGGAAATGTGCAGTTGAAGGTCAACTTGTCGAATTGTACGAATACGACTACCTGCATTCGATCGATTACAGACAAGAATCATAAATATATAATCAGTAAATAGAAAGGGATCTTTCTATTTGTTTCGTATTTAGTCAAGCATTGAGTTCTGTAGTAAACGTGTCTGTTGGGGTAAACGTGTTCTTGAGTGGAAACCGCGACTCAGTAAACGTAGTGTAGGACGCTCTCCGGCCAGGTAGGATAACGATTTGCGAAAGACTGCTTTCAGATGATGGATCCGTCAAGCCGAAGACAGGGCGCTATGGCGCTCATTGGGGGAGGCCTATGTCCTGCAGTGGACTAATATAGGTTGATGATGATGATGATGACTTTTGTAATTGAGGTGTTAGCTTAAGAATAGACAAAAACAGTGGAGAAGTGAAACTTCGCTCTGAACGTGCTCCAGGTCACGATATTAGACTACGCGATTCTGCACGTTAAACGGGCGGGTCCATTCGGTAGGGCTATCACAGGCTCACAGCATGGCTGCTGTGACTCATGAAAATGCTGGGAATCATCAAAATATATGAAGATAGTTCTTCAACTTCACGTGGCAATCCATCTCTGTATATAAGTACTACTCAAAGAGGTTCCAAAAAGTTAATAAGGCATGGCTATGATCACTACATAGTTGGTATAAAACAAAGTCGTTTTCTCTGTCCCTATGTCCCTATGTATGCTTAAATCTTTAAAACAACAGATTTTGATGCGGTTTTTTTTATTAGATAGATTCTAGAGAAAGGTTTATAGGTATAATAAAAACGTGCGAAGCCGGGGCGGGTCGCTCGTTACATAAAAATAAAAAATAAGGATGGATCAATCTCGTGGCGGTGCACAAAAAAACAGTGTTTTGTTCATATAACAGTGTGTTTTATTTATTTTTTTATTTTATATTGGTATTTATATACATATCTAATAATTATATAATATCAGTCATCTAGTAACCAAGTATTATAAGCTATAATATGATGGCGTGTGGACTGGCCGAAATTATTTATTATTATTAATTAAGATTTTGTCAAAATAAATAATGGTTTGACACCAGACGCAGAGCCATAATCAAGAAGTCGAATTAAGATTTTTTTTTATCTCAATGCTTGTGTTAGGATTGGGTTCGCGTCAGTAAATCAGTAAATGGGTGGGAATCGAAAGTCCGATACTATCAGGTAAAATTTGAAACACCAGTTCCCTACCGGTTTGATCATAAAACAGTGTTTTTTTATTTATTTTTTCGCTTACATTGTTATTTATGTACGTACATATCTAATACACAATCAAGTTTTTTTTTTTTATCTTAATGCTTGTTTAAGGATTGGGTTCACGTCAGTAAATGAGTGGGAATCGAACTCATGACTTCTCAATCGAAAGTTCGATACTGTTGGGTAAAAATTTGAAGTAGCAGTTCCCTGTTAAGATGCTTAAAATTTTTAGACTGATTACTTGTTTAGTTCTACTTTTATGTTAAATTATCAAACGATTGTGGTTTTATAATATATCAGTATAACCGAACAACAGTGTCACATTTTTTTCCCAATGAATTTTGTTCATTAGTGTACTTAAAGTTCAAATAATACACTACTTTTTAAAAAAATTTAAAAGCGGGATCAGTTGACCTATCAAAAATAATTAAATTTATTAATTGGTCAACTCATCCCGTAGGATAAGTTTAGAGCGGGATCAGTTAACCAAAGAGCCGCTTCTCGCACTTATCCATTTTTTGTCAACCGAAATGAAAAAAAAATCTCCGTTAGGCTGCTTTAAGTGGGAAGGTAATAACATAAATTCGTCAAAATGATTAAAAGCTTTAAAAAAATCTACTTCAACCAAAACATACTAGTTTTCAGATTCATATGCTGAATAACTCAGTTGCATTTTAACTTTCACCCCTTTTGCATCAAAATGACTGTGTTGTTCGAATTAGATTGTATGTTAACAAAAAACAATTTCTTAATTTTAGTGTTAAAGGAAGCTTTGTGGCCTTGGGTTGGCCTAACCCATTTAACTAAACGAACTAGGTGTGCGTGTGGGTTACAAAGGCCCAATCACATAGGCCCTGATCACTTGATATTAAATTTTAATTTGGATACAGACCGTATTAAATTTTCGTGGTGTGGTGCTTATGTGGCGCATCTTATTATGACCACGAAGAACCCGATGAGTGCGAATATTGCTACGAGCACAGCAATAATTTTAACAAAGGTTAGTTTGTTTGTTTTTACCTACTTTACTTGTGAGTGAGAAGTGTATTATTAAGACAACTAAAGTTCTCTACTATTTTGGAGTTTCTAAAATGATTTATCACTAGATAAACTATAGAAAATAATTGATCACCTTCACATTGTTCATTTTACTTTCTTTTTCCAGATCTGATGCTGGTGACGGTGGCGGAGCTTCTGGCATATAAAAATTATTGTCAGCCACCGGGCTGCTTGGTGGTGAAGTTCCTGGGGAATCTGATTCATCGTCGGCCACCGGGCTAGTTGCCAATGACGACGACCAAGACTCCGGGTCCTGCTCCGCCTCCCGGCTCCAAGTAGTCACAAAGACGTGGACAATGTTGGACCAGCTCCTGCTGATCCAAAATGCAACACGGAAATAGTGGGTGCTTTCCCACGCTTGGCCTCTTGAGACAGGTGGGCTGGAGGGACCAGCCCACCTGTCTGTTTTTTTCTCTAATTGTATTATTATTCCACGCAAGTAACTAATAACTTTACAAAATTATCTACTATAATATAATACCTATTTATATTATCTCACTTTCCTAGCTTTGACGTGACCAAGTTTTCCAAGTTATTTTATGGTAAAAAAGCAGTGGATTTTATTGAAGTACGTAGTAATGTGAGTAATTAATATGTATTTATATTATTATCAAATGAATACATAAAAGTAAAAACAAAAGGCCCTTTGTCCTTTGTTTATGTTTATAAAGGGGCACCGCCGCGCCGCAGTCCATCCGACGATAAGCAATTGAAACCTTTAGAAACAATGTAATCAAATGTGGCTAAGCGGTATAAGCTTCGAAACATAAGGTGTAAGCAGGAAGGGCTAATTATAAACAAGAAATCTGTTTGAAAGAAATATGTTTGATTTGATATTTTGGCTATTGTCATTATCACAATCTCAGTATCTAGAGACACAGACTTGGACACCGAACTGATCAATAATGGGATGGTAAGTCACTAATTTCCTATTAATAATATCAATTTTATTTTATTTATAGACGAAGAAATTGTAAATACTATTTATAAATGAATATACTATATATCAATGGATGATATACCTAATAGAGCTTTACAAGACAGTAAACATATCCATATTTTATAGCATAAACAGCTGTATTGGTTGCGGGCGGGCCCCTGCCAGCGCGCGAGAGGAGAGAGCGTCCATCTCATCATGGACCCGCTCCTCATCCACAATGAGCCTACCCGGATTGCTGGAGGCGTTCGGATACATTCCAAGGGTGGAGACGCCGGACTTATATGAGGAAATAGGTCTGGGGGAAGTTCTTCCCGCCGCGCCTCCACCCTCTTCTGCCGAACATCCACCCTCTCACCTGCCGAATTAAAAAATAGGAAAAAAATTGTAAGTACTAACATAATTGCTTACTACTTTTAAGTAATCCTCTCAAGATTAGATAGGATTAAGACTACGTGAATAACAACGAAATGTGACTTTAAGTAACGCCTACAGTTACCAGTCTATTTACTCGCGGTTTCGCCCGTGTTTAAATTAATTTGCCAAATGGAGAACAATAATAATATAGATGTCAAAGACTGAGAATAAGATATATACATAAAATGAGATAATTTATAACAAACATTCACATAGACTTTCACATTTATTATAACAGTAAGATAGTCCCCTACTAGAACTTGAGTTTTGATTCGACGCACCGTTCTGACTCGACGACGTTTTCAACACTTGTTACCCGACTAATTGTCAAGTGCTGTGATTATCGATAAAATGTGCCGACGACGTAGACACAAAATTAAAATTACAAAATTAACCTTAGAAACAAAATTGTTTATACTTACTAGAACAAAGCTCCCGTTGTGTGTATAATGTTATAAAGGTTACTCAAATTTTCGATGTATTCATTCTGAATATTTTATTTGCCGAAGAGCGACTGCGACGATTACGTTTTCAAGTTAATAATATTATCAAAGAAATCAAGAAAATGTCAGCCACCAACACCGGTAGCGACGAGTGCGGACCCCGTGAACCGGAGGCGCGAGAAATTCCTATTACCCCGGTATTATTAAAGGGGCCTACTTGGCCCCAATACATCACGGAAACCGCCAGAATGGCAACATTTAAAAACTGGCCTGTTGCCTACATCAATCCACAGGATTTAGTGGAGGCCGGTTTTTTCTACATGGGTTGCAGCGACCGTGTGAAATGTTTCTATTGTGGTCGCGGTTTGGAAGAGTGGTAGGAAAACGACAATTCGTGGAAAGAACACGCGAAAGCGTTCTACAGGTGCGCATATCTACACGTCATGAAAGGGACATCGTATGTTGCCACTATTAAGGGGGGGTCAGTGAACAGTTAGTGAAACCTCCAGACTATTTAATCGGTGAAAATCGGTGACCGCGACAGTGACAAAGTGTTTATATTGCCACCGGTGTTTTTCTTGCTAAGCGGTTAATACAATACACTTCATAGATACTACATATTTTAATTATACTCTCTACATAGATAATATCAAGAACTGCAGATCGCAAGTAACTTACAAACATTTGTCTCGAGGCGGATATCGAACCCGCAACCTCCTGCTCCGCAGGGGCCTTTCCCCGCTGTGCCATAGAGGTCGATATTGTGCTAGGTAACCTTAGAGTGTAGGATTTTTAAAAAAAGTTTACTAGTTGTATTTCTCAATAATTTGTAAGTGCTGACTTAATCGATATTATTGAATCACCCTTGTTAAACATTTTTATTATTTCTATGTACTTAATACTTTTTTTGCCTTATTTAAGTTTTTTTTACTGTCTTATGTAACATTAACCACATTCAATTATATTATTTGCGTCTAATTACTATTTTACCTCTTTCGAACCCGCAACCTCCTGCTCCGCAGGGGCCGTTCGCCCGCTGTGCGTCCCACATAGGTCGTTATTGTGCTAGGTAACCGAGTGTAAGATTTTTGTAAAACGTTTATTGTTTGTATTTCTTAATAATTTGTAAGTACTGACTTAGAATCACCTTCCTGTTAAACTTTTTTACTAGTTCTATGTAATCTTTTATTTGGCCTTATTAAAGTAAATATATTTTTTATAATATATTATATTGTTAAATATTTTAAATTTTTATACAGTTCATGTAAAATTTACCATATTAAAGTATATTGCTTGCGTCTCATTACTTTTTTTCTCCTTCAGATTGGTAGGTATCCTACGAATGCTGTAATCTGATATTGTGTAGGATATCTTTTTCATATCATATCTTTTATAAGTTACTTAATTTTTCTGTAGGTAGTCATTTTATGCCCTTTTTGTACCTGTTATGGTATAAGAAAATTTTAATATTTTGTTGTTTTGTAGGATTGCGATCCCTCGTCACCTCTAGCTCCAGCCTATTCACCCCTCACGTCGCCAGAGCGCCGGGGAAGCTGGCCTCCACCATCAGAACCGTAAGATTTTATTCTTTATACTTATCTGTAGTTTGGGAAAGATCTGACGACTACACATAGGTTCATTTATTTCAGATATTTGGGATCCCCGCAGGATCGCCGGTCCCGCTCACCCGCTCGCTCACCGTTCCGTAAGTTTTAATCACACTTTTATAAAAAAAGCGACTGTTTGGACGGATGGATGCATATTTGTTACTTCTTCACGAATCGGGCTAAATAAAATTATCCCTACTTTTTATCCTGTTTCTGACTACACGTATTGTACACGATGGCGTATTTATTTCAGACTTGGCGTCGTATTGCGGATCTACGATGAAGCGGGTACACCATTGGAGGCCGAAGAATTTTATGCCCCGAACTCGCATGCCCTGTATGAAATAGATGACGATATGAATGGGTCTGGTCGTGAAAGAAGCGGCAAGTTAGCAGCCTGTGGTGAGGGCGTTAGTGAGGAAGCGACAGGTGAGAGTGGAGGATTTAGAAAGACGACGAAGGAGCCTCGCTAGAAATTTTAATGAAGGGGAAAATAGCGAGAGCGATCACGCGAGCGTGATGACGTATTTGAGGACGCCCTTGGTGGAAGGGATACTGCGCTTTTGGAAGGTGAGGATCTCCATTTCGAATGGCCACCAATGGAGACTTTTCGAGGTGTCGAAGAGACTTTTACTCCTGAAAGAGCTCTGAAGCGCATAAACAAGCAACCAAAGATTTACTTGGAGATTTCAGAAAAAAACAAGCTGATCAAAGAACCCGACTCATCAGCTTGCTTTTGCATCGGTGATGTTTACAACACTGGTTCTGTTTCGTCGTACACTAATCCGTACGACGCATTTCGTTCTTGTTGGTACTCCTTCAGATTGGTATCCTACGAATGCTGTAATCTGATATTTTGAAGGATATCTTTTTACAACGAAAGGTTTTGACAAGAGAGCATTGGTGCCTTACCTTTATTTATTTTGTATTACAATTAAGCTGTCTACGTCTTATATCAGAGATATTTATTCCACTAGAAAAAAAAACTCGTCATACCATCGCTAATGATAGAAGAATTGCTGAAAAATTTAAGCCCAAACCAATGTCTATTGCTGAAATGTTTAAAAAAAATCTAGGTATTTTTTTTATATTTATTTAGAACAGGCCCGTCCAACATACGGCCCGCGAGCTACCATGCGGCCCGCGTCCCTGCTAAAGCTTTAAAAACTATATGACTGAAACATGTAGGTAAATATAACTCGCTAGTCTCGAGAGGCGTGCGGTCACCGGCGGCGGCAGCGCGGGAGTGGTCCCCCGCTCTTACTATAAAGGCGATTTAAAAAACCAAAAGACAACTCAGAGACAGTTACATAAATCAGCTTCATGATAGCAGAAGCCAAGCGAAGCAAACCCCTTTCGGACGAAGAATTTGTCAAGGAATGTTTGGAGAAATTAACATTATTGGTAGCGTGTCCGGTGCAGAAAACATTAGTTAAAAATACAAGCTTATCCCATCAAACCATAGCAAGAAGGATTGATGACATGGCCAACGATATCGAATAGTCTTTAAAAACACAATTAAATGGTGTGGAAAGTGTACCACTACTTCAAGTTACACAAATGATGGAATAACATTTCACAGGTAAAAGATTTTATGCTAAATTTTATTTAATTAGATAATAAACAAAAAAATATTCCTTACTTCGCGCTCCCGTTGAAGGCTTTCATGTTGTCTCTTTCTAATACACTGATGTGCCAATGCAGTCGTCTCTTTTTTCCCGCTGGTGATGTTCCTAGCATCAAAACGTTTTTTATAGACAAAAACCGGGCAAGTGCGTGGTGGTCAGGCGAACTTATTTGAATAAGATAATTTAAATACATAAGTATTTTTTTACGTTCTGAAATTTGCAGATTTCCGAAGGACGGCGATAATAAAGAAATTTGGATCACTGCCACTCATAGAGAAAACTATTTCCCAACAAAACACAGTGTTATATGTTCCAAACATTTCACACCAGATTGTTTCGAAAATTTAAAAAATAATAGACGCCGAGTATACAGCTCATCAGTACCTACATTATGTTTACCGTCTTTGGTAAGTATTTTTCATTAACTTTATAAACTTGTTCATAGACTGGTTGGTTTGATCTTCTGATATTTTTTTTATACCATCAGCTGATTATATAAACACCCAAGACCAACTCTCTTCATCGAAAGACATTAATATTGAATTGCCTAAAAGCACGGTAATTATATTTAGTTTGGACGATTTTGTAAGTGAATTTATAGTATGCACGATTTTATAGTGAATGCTTAAACTGGTTTTTAATTTAACTTTCAGAGTTCAGATGGACAAAATAATATGGAAGTTCAGGAACAATATGTAGATTTAACCCCAAGAAAACGAAAAATGAAACGCCTCATTGCCCATCTTATATGTAGTTTAAATAAAAAGAAAAAGGATGTGAAAAGATTACAAGACAAAACAAGGGCACTTAAAAAGAAAGTAGCAAGTTTACAAGAAATATTAGATACACTTACTAAAAATTCATTAATAAATAAAGAGAACGAAGACATATTAAAAGGTATTGGAGTAGAAAATCGAGAATTAATAAAAAGACAACAGCAAAAGTGTTTGACAGGACACATACCTAGAACAAAATACTCGCCAGAACTTCGAGCGTTTGCTATAACTTTACATTTCTACTCACCTAAAGCTTACGATTTCGTTAGGAAAACTTTTAGTACGTGTTTACCTTGTCCTAGCACTCTCCGGAAATGGTACCAGTCTGTTAATGGACAACCCGGCTTTACTAAAGAAGCTCTCGATGCACTTAAGGTTGTCGCAAAACAAGGAAAACAAATTTATGCTACCATAATTTTTGATGAAATGGCAATTAAAAGCGGTACTGAGTATGATCCTCAGGGAAAAAGATTTTATGGTCATGTCAATCATGGAACTGACTTGGAATCAGACGGTCAGCTTGAAGCCAAAGAAGCACTTGTTTTCCTTTTGGTCCCCTTAAATGCCTCTTTTAAAATTCCCGTTGGCTATTTCTTGATCAACGGCATCGGTAGCGTTCAAAAAGCATCCCTGCTTACTCAAGCCATACACTTGATTGAAGAAATCGGTATTCGAGTAGTAGCGGTAACATTTGACGGTTGCCCTGCGAATGTGTCAATGGCTAAAAAGTTAGGCTGCAATTTCGATCAAAATAACTTAATTACTACATTTAAAAACCCGTGTAATGACAAGCAAGTAGCCGTCTTTTTAGATCCTGCCCACATGATTAAACTTGTGAGAAATACATTTGAATTTTATGGCAACTTTTCGAACAAAGATGGTCAAAATATATCTTGGCAAATCAAATAAAATCTTGGTAAGCTTACATAATTTACAGACAGAAGAACACTTTCACTTAGCAAACCGCCTAAGAGCTGCACATATATTTTTCAAATGCAAAATAGTGAAAGTTAGTTTAGCTACACAGATTTTCAGCAAAAGTGTAGCAGATGCTCTTGAATTTTACAAAAATCAGCTTCAATTACCACAATTTAAAGAAGTTTCGGCTACTATTAATTTTTTGAAGATGATGAACGACCTGTTCGATATTTTAGACTCGCATGTTCACGGCTACGATTTCAAAAGGGCAGTAAATAAAGATAAGATCAGTTCGTTCGTAGACGACGTACGCTACGCACGCATACCGCGACCGCTAACCCGTTCTCGCAAACACCAGCGACAGTCAACTTATCTTACTCGGGGCCCGCTTTTTCGGCTTTCGGCTTTCGTCATGTTTAAATGCAAGAGTTGTAATGCGGAGTTCAGGGATGGAGCTATCTGCTCCATATGCCAGGGGCACTTCGACTTTACCTGTGCCGGAGTCTCAGAAACCGGCTACCGTCGATTGGGTGAAAGGAAAGCCACTTGGAAGTGTTCTCATTGTAAGAATGCCAGATCAGGAAGTCCGAACCCAACTTCATTGAAATCTCCCGCTCCAGCAGACTTGGACGCCGTACTTGCTGAACTTAAACGGCTCACACTTCAGGTAGCTGTACTCCCGGCCCTCGAAGCCAGTATAAATGCTATGAAGACTGAATTAACGGACTTAAAGACAATCAAGCAAGAAATATCAGACATCAAATCATCAATGAGTTTTATGGATCACAAATTCGTAGCCTTCTCGGATAAAATCACGGAAATGGAAAAAGATTTCCAATCATTTCATAAAACTAAGAATGACGTTGAGCATTTGCAGTTACGTATACAGAATTTGGAGGAGCAGCTCAAAGAAAATGACCAAAGGTCACGCCTGAACAACATCGAGGTTAAAGGCGTTCCTGTAACCAATTCTGAGAATCTGTTCGATGTACTGTCTAAGATTGGATCCCATATAAAATACTCCATTCCGACTGACCAAGTGAACTACGTGGCAAGGATTCCGATGCGAAATGACAGGAAAAACAAAACAATCATAATTGCCGTACATAGCCGGCACATTAAGGACAACTTCGTGGCAGCTGCTAAGAAGTGTACTATCACACCCTCAGACCTGGGTCTGCAAGGTGCCGGTCGTGTCTACGTCAACGATCACCTTACATTAGAAAACAAAATTCTCCTGAATAAAACGAAGTCCTTGGCAAAGGAACGGGGGTTTGCATTCACCTGGGTAAAGGGATGCAAAATCTGCGTAAGAAAAGACCCTACGTCTCCTGTGATTGTGATAAAATCGGAGCTCGACCTAAAAAAACTATAAATACTTCTAATCGTTCAATTTGTCACTTAATTCTTAAAACTAAATTAACTTTTTCTATCTGCTTATTTTTTACGACCCTTGAGTTGACGAGCGCTGACTCGCTGACTCGTTCTTACTACGTCACACTCAATGCAGCTAGTAGGTGCCACTGCGATCTGTCTCTACCCTCAACGGTAAGTATGCTGATTTTTATTCATCGAAACTGCTACGTTTTTTATTTGTTTGCCTTACGTTTCTTAATTGTTGCATTATTTTATTTTTTCATTGCTTCCAATCCTTGTACACAATATGTTTTGCAGCTCTTCTATCAAATTATATTTATTGTTGTTATCTCGGTAATACTCTTGATATTATTCGAAACTATAATCCTATATTACTTAAGCTTAATTTATAAACGGAATATTTTGCAGCTACCTTATTCAATAATACCTATTCTCGTGCTAATACTTCTCAATTTTTATGATGGATTCAATTAAGATATATTACCAAAATACCCGCGGTTTGCGCACTAAAACAGTAACATTCCTTAGGAAGTTAGCGTTAGAATCTTATGATGTAATTTGCATTACTGAAACTTGGTTAAACGAAAGTTTACATAACAATGAACTATTTGATGATCGATATTTAGTATGGAGGCGTGATCGTAACTACGGATCCACTGGTCAGCGTATGGGAGGCGGTGTTCTTATAGCTGTCCGACGAGACATACCCGCCCAGCACCGGGTGGAATGGTCTTCCACTGCGGAAGATATCTGGGCCACATTAACTTTAGTAAATAATAGGCCTAGATGTACCTACAAATTACACATAGGGGTGGTTTATATTTGTAATGAAAATTTAGGTAATTCGCTATCTACTCAACTTTCTAACTTTGCTACAAATTTAAGTAAAATTTCACTGGACAACCCCCTGGATAAAATTATTTTATTAGGCGATTTCAACATGCCTAATGTATTATGGACAAGGGATGTCGACAGTTTCTCACTTTCTCCTAATAATATCCAAGGATCCCACCAGTCAGACTTAGTAGATATCCTGGATACATGTAATCTATCTCAATTTAATTATTTTATCAACGATAGCCACGGACGCCTGTTGGATCTAATTTTTTCTAACGATGACATAACTGTAAATTCATGCAATAATCCTCTCGTTCCTGAAGATCTTCACCACCCTTCCCTTGTAATTGATGCAAAATTTGTCCAATTACATACCATCCGTCCGCAACCCTACACTAAATACCTATACAACAACGGTGACTATGACTCATTACGCTCTGACCTTAATGCCATCGAGTGGCGTTCGGAATTAGATAAAAGGTCGCTCGAAGACGCTATTTCTTTTTTTTATACTCGTTTTTATGAACTACGCGATACATATATACCATCCAAGTTGGTAACTGCATCACGTAAATATCCACCATGGTACCGAACTCCATTAATTAAATTACTGCGCGAAAAATCAAAATTTCACAATAAATTCAAAAAATATGGCAATTTTTACGATCGCGATTCATTTGTTTTACTAAGAGACAGGGCTCGTATTATGGAGAAAGAAATGTACAATAATTACATAGCTAATATCGAAAATTCTATTAAAAATAACCCCCGAGCATTCTGGTCGTACGTAAAAAGTAAACGTCAGTCAAATACATATCCCTCAGTTTTTCATTATGGGAGCCGGTCTACGGATCAAGGGGATGAGATTTGCAACTTGTTTGGTAATTATTTCCACACTAACTTTCTTCAAAGTGGTGCCTCTCATCTTCCAATCCACTCCATCTCTCCCTCCGCTTCCTCCTCACAGCTGGATGTCGTCTCCTCGTCTGATATCAGCTCTATTGAAGTTTCTGAAGAATATGTGTTTAAATTGTTTAAATCCATGGATCTAACAAAGTCAGCGGGGCCCGACAACATACCAGCTATTGTGATTGTTAAATGTGCAAGAAGCCTCGTTCTGCATTTAACTATTTTATATAAACGCTCCTTATCCGAGGGCATAGTACCCAACATTTGGAAGGCTGCCTTCATCACCCCCATACACAAAAAAGGGGCTAAAAATCATGTCGAAAACTACAGGCCTATCTCAAAATTGTGCTTGTTTGCCAAGGTTCTGGAAAGAATTGTGTATACCCAGCTTTATTCAGCAATCAAGCACAGCATTTCATTACGTCAGCATGGTTTTTTAAGAGGCAGGTCCACCACGTCAAACTTACTGCTCTGTACTGATTTTATAACTCGAATAATGTCTGAACCTTCGCAGGTGGACATTATTTATTCCGACTATTCTAAATGCTTTGACCGCATCGATCACTCCATCCTCATTGAGAAGCTGCAAAACATAGGTATTAGAGGGAACCTATTTAGATGGTTTACCTCGTATGTCCGCAACCGTTGCCAGACCGTTGTACTGGGTGGCTACTCTTCACAACCCCTTAATGTTCCCTCAGGTGTTCCCCAGGGATCCTTACTAGGACCACTACTTTTTAATTTATTTTTGAACGATATCGCTTCTTGTTTTAAATATGCAAAAATTCTTCTCTATGCTGATGACATGAAGATCCTACTTCCAATCAAAGATTTTAATGATACTCTAAACCTTCAATCTGACCTAAATAGATTTCAAAATTACTGTGTTGTGAATAAACTAGATTTAAATGTCTCTAAATGTTACACGTGTTCTTTCACCCGCAAACCTAATAAATTAATCTCGACCTATTCATTTTTTAACTTACCTATAACAAGAGTAAACTCGATTAGAGACCTAGGGGTAACGTTTGATACAAAGTTGTTGTTCGACGAACATATTAATAATATATCTAAGAAGGCATCTCGCGCTCTGGGGTTTGTTCTGAGAATGTCTTCGGAATTCGTTAGCGTCAAAACCTTTAAAATTTTGTATTGCGCTTATGTACGTAGTCACCTCGAGTACGCATCGCAGGTGTGGAACCCGTCCTACGCGATTTACTCATCGCGTCTCGAAACAATACAAAAAAGATTTTTGCGATATTTACAATACCGAGCTAAAATTTACTTACCTGATTACTTAACAAGGTGTCGCAAGTTCCATTTCCTTCCACTCTCCTACCGCAGGCAGATCGCTGACCTAACATACCTCATTAAAATCTGCAATGGTAACGTAGATTGTCCTGAGCTGCTCGAGCAACTGGGCTTACGCACAAATACTGCTGCATTGAGAAAGCCGAGTATACTTTACGTACCTAGGGTAAAAACTAGTTATAGACAGAATGCATTCTTAATACGAGCTAGCAAATCGTTCAACTCATTGGTCAACAAAAACATTGATGTTGATTTATTTAACACATCTGCAGGTAAGCTTAAAAACTTGCTTAGCAAAGAATTCTTTTTAAAATAATTTAAAATATTAGTAACTTTTGATTTTATTTTGCTTTGTGTTGCATATCTATTTCTTGTTATTATTGGTTAAGTCGTCTACTTTCTCTGTTTTAATTATTATTTTACTCAAGTTATCTGCGGAAACTTTGTAATTGGCCTTCAGCACACATGCACTGGTATACACCTGCATGTATTATGTAAAAATCTATTTGTAAGTACCTAGCTGTAAGTTTTCCTAAAATTATGAAAATAAAAAAATAAAAAAAAAAAAAAAATAACGCAGCTTGCATAATAAATAAATTGGACACGGCGAAATTAGAAATCTTGAAACTATCCACTGAATTGGTTAAGGCGAGAACAAATACAAAACAAACTGTAAAACTAATAGATTCACCACGACATACAGGATTCCTGGGATTTTGTATCTGCATAGAAAGTGCCAAACATTTGATTTGGGAGTTGGTCCCTCAACAAGGAATGCTCAATTTGCCACTACATAAAATTAGCCAGGACCATATTGAGCACTTTTTTGGAAGTATCAGATGCCACGGGCGGCGGTTCGAACAATAACCCAACCGCACGAGTATTCGAGAGCATCTATAAAAAGTTATTGACTTATGCGCAAATAAAAAACACAGGAACTGGTAATTGTGAAGCTCTAAATCAAATATCAATTTTACATTGTACATCTGCATTAGATCGCATTAATGCTACTATACAGCGCAAAGACCAAGACAATGTATCAGAAAATAGCGACGACTTTGGTCCGGAACTGGAAGAAGAATTCTTTTTCACTGAATTCAGCACGAAAGTAGTTGAATATATAGCAGGTTACATCGTGCATGTTTTATTAAAAAAGATAAAATGTCAAACCTGTATTGGAGCATTACTTGGGGAGCCAAAAGAAGACAGTTTACAACATCAAAAAGATGTGAGAAAGAAACTTATTTATGCATCAAAAACAGTAATAGATATATGTCGCCGACGTGAAATTTATATAAAAAGAGCTTTGGCAGAATGCGGCGGAAAAAGTTTAACGCCTAAATATAATTCAAATTACTTTAAAATAGTTGTTCTCAAATCTTTTGTGGGATCCGATTTATTCCAAGACATAAACTTTCACCAATTTGATAAAGATTCTACAAATCACTTAATCGAACTAGCTTCATGTGTAGCAGAAAAGTATGCTGATACTAGACTGACATTTATTACAAAAAACAATAAAAACCCAAAAGATTATATACGAAAAATATAACCTAAGCTTATTCATTTTAAAAACCAGTGAATAGACTGTCATGACAATAAAAATATCTCCTTTTTACTTTTATTAAATAAAGATTATTAAAATTTCATCACCTGTTTCATTTCAAAATCAAACCCGAATCTTTATTTTTACATCGTAACCCTACAAACCTACAACAACGTCATCAATGATAACAGTCAAAAAACTTCCACAGCTGGACAAACGCCTCTTCCACAGATCTCAAATAGTGGCTAAAAATATCGATATTTTTGTCATTACTGTTTTGCAAAACCTAGAGAAACAGTGGTTCGTTGATAGGATGACGCAATTTGCTATACATTACCGCGTTAGTTTTATGTCCGATCCAATACAGCATGCAATACAGCATGAAAATGGACACCACACCGGAAGCAGCGTCTCAAGTGGTTGCACTAATCGAAGCTGGACAGAACCAAAGTCAAGTGGCTCGTCAATTAAATTTGAGCAGATATGCTGTCCGACGTGTATACCAGCGATATCAGCAAACTGGTGGCTATACCAGGAGACCAGGAACAGGCCGAAAACGTGCGACAACACAGCGCGATGACCGTTTTCTTGTGAATACATCACTACGAAATCGCCGGTTGAATGCAGTTCAACTCGGACAGCAGCTCCAGGAAGTTAGAGAAGTGGAAGTAGGCAGTCCTCTTCTCTGACGAGTGCAGGATGTGTCTCCATGGTAACGACGGACGTGGTAGAGTCTACCGAAGATCTGGTGAGCGTTTCGCTCAATGCTGAATCTCCGAACGGGTCGCATACGGCGGTGGTTCCTGTATGTTCTGGGGAGGCATTTCACTGGAAGCGAAAACTGAACTTGTCTTCATCACAGGGCCCGATACCGACCGTCGATCGGGTGGATTAACTTCTCAACGTTACGTCGAGGAGATCCTGGAAGAACATGTTGTGCCCTTTTCGGGATTTATGGGCGAAAATTTCGTTTTTATGCAGGATAACGCTAGACCACACACCGCTGCTATAGTCCGCCAGTACTTGGAGGAGGTTGAAGTAACCGTTATGGCGTGGCCTGCTCGAAGCCCAAATCTCAATCCCATTGAGCACTTATGGGACGAACTAAAGAAACGAGTAAGAGCCAGAAACGCAGCGCTTACGAGTCTCAGAGAGCTCCAAACCGCGATCAAGGAAGAATGGGACAGCATACCGCAGGATTTCGTAAAAAAATTGATTTCTTCAATGAAACATCGAATGGAAGCTGTTATTAAGGCTAGGGGAGGCAATACCTTGTATTAATAAATCGTAAAAATCACAAATTTATTGTTTTTTTAACCTTTTATACCTGCTCAAAGTCCCTCAAACCGAGGTACCTGAAACGAGCTAATTTAGGCCATTCTGTTGTTAAGTTGCCATTGTTATGATTTCGAAGGTCAAGGCTAGACCATTATGGGTTTTAGGAAGCTAACAGTGTGTACTTTAATTTAATTTAAGTTATAATTGCAAACTTTAATTTAAAAAAAAATAAGGGTCAAAAATAAAATATAGGAAAATATGACGGGATGTGCGATTTCTGTGCTCTCCAGTGTATATTAATAGAAGCTCGCATGGGCAAATACAAGCAAGGCTAGCATCAACCACACCATCGGAACATCAGGGACAGTGTTACAGCATCGACAATCTGTATAGCATTCCACAAACAACTGTACGTGAAAATCTGGATTTTCAATTTGATAACAGCCAGGAACCATCTGATCAAGACATAATTCCATCTTTGCTGCGGGAATAATTTTTCGAGTGAAATTTACAAATGATCCATCAAACATTCGAAGATCACGTAAGATATTATCACTGCTTTCTCTTTGTGATAAGTAGTTTCGCACCCACCACCTTTTCTTTTTATAACGTTTCGGTAAACTACTCGATAAAATATAAATGTACGCAGCACTAACTGCCACGACTTCCTCGGGCGACATCTCGGCGGAGACTGCTGGTGTGGACAAGCAAAATGTATCACGACATGTTACCAAAATGTTCTGAGAACACGCACCGTAGATGTTCTGTAACAGTCTCAGAACTTGTGCCCTACTTGTGCCTTAGTGAATTCGAGGCTTTAGGTTATATTCAGCCAAACCGAAGACCTAACAATCTCGGTTTGGCGTGATGCCAATATTGTTTCACTCATTTCAACATTTCACAAGGCAGTAGTCGGCGGGAAAGAAAAATATGGTATGTACGAATACAAACCCCAGGTTGTGCTCGACTACAATATGACCATGGGGGGCCTCGACAATAAAAATCAGATGTTGCAGGCGTTCCCCGTGGAAAGAGTGCGCAACCTGGTGTGGTATAAAAAACTTTTTCGCCGACTACTCAATGTGTCCATATACAGGGTGTCCCATAATGAGTGGATAACCTGAAAGGTGCTTATGCGTCAAGTCAAGGCCAATCAGAAACATTTTTCATTTTTTTTCTAACTTGACCCGTTCGGAAAATATTTAATATTTTGTAAATTTGGAAAAATTTGTACCTTTGTTCACATTTTTGGACTTTGTGCCTACAATTTTAATAATTTTTTAATTTTTATTTTTGGAATATACTAGAGAAAAACAGCTTTTTTGAACACCGTAGGAAATATTGTGGTAACTAGGACCAGTAATTTTCAAGGCAGGTTTAAAGTAGAAAATTTTAATTTTTCATATTTTTGTGCAAAGTTTGAGCTGCTGTGGTTAAAAAAAAAGATAAGGAAACCTAAGATGCCAGGTACTTTAAAAACATGTCCATTTCAAGAGCATCCTAAAATGATAATAAACGTTGAAATTTTGTAGGGTAAAAAACTGAGATATTACTACTTTTGTGCCAAAAGGGGCCAAAGCTACTAAAAATAATATTGAACCAACACATCAATAAAATATCTTTTTCACCTTACTCGTTCTAAAATGGTTACTTTGCTTCTTAAAAATAGTGAGGAAATCTATTTTTGCTGATTCATGGAAAATAGGAAATATTTTGATAAATTATAAACAATAATCTACCCGAAAGTAAAGAGTTTGTGTTATGAGTACGAATTTGGTGGTATGAATTTGGAAAGAAGATTCCAACTGCATTCAAACTACAGAATGACGGGTGTCCAGTACACTAAGCCGTTCAGAAACGGCGTTATTTAGATTCAGCGTATCCAACCAAACAGATGGGTTACGCGTGGTGGCGCTTCCCAGTGGCCAGCGCGGTAGCTGGACTTGAACCCATTGGATTTCTTTTACTGGGGCAACTTGACGGAACTGGTGTACAAAAAACCTATTCCCTAAATACTATAACTTAATTTCATTTCATTTATTATAATTTAATATAACTTCGACGTCGAGTCTTAAACGATGCGGAAAAAATTAAAAATTAATTATATTATTATTAATTATTAACTTATGTCCACTGCTGGACATAAGTCTCCCCTAATGAGCGCCATAGCGCCCTGTCTTCAGCTTGACGTATCCAGCATCTGTCAGCAGGCTTTCGCAGATCGTCATTCTACCTGGCCGGAGGTCGTTCTGCACTACGTTTGCCAAGTCGCGGTCTCCACTGAAGAGCACGTTTACCCCAACGGTTGTCGGTTCTTCATGAGATATAGCCGGCCCACTGCCACTTCAGCTTGCTAATTCTTTGAGCTATGTGAATAACTTTGGTTCTCTGTCTGTGTATTCCTATCCTTCAGAGAATTCGAGCATAGCTCTTTCCATAGCTCGCTGAGCGACTTTGAACTGGAGGAGCAGCCCTACTGTGAGTGTCCACGTCTCAGCTCTGTAGGTCATCAGGGGTAGGACGCACTGATTGACAACTTTCGTTTTCAAACTTTGCTGTATGGATGATGAGATTTCACTCACTGTTTTTAAGTAGCAAAGTAACCGTTTTAGAACGAGAATGGCGAAAAAGATATTATTTTGATGTGTTGGTTCAATATTATTTTTAGTATCATTGGTCCCTTTTGGCACAAAAGTAGCAATATCTCAGTTTTTTTATCCTACAAAATTTCAACGTTTATTATCATTTTAGGATGCTCTTGAAATGGACATGTTTTTAAAGTACCTGGCATCTTAGGTTTCCTTATCTTTTTTTTTAACCACAGCACCTCAAACTTTGCATAAAAATATGAAAAATTAAAATTTTCTACTTTAAACCTGCCTTGAAATTTACTGGTCCTAGTTACCAAAATATTTCTTACGGTGTTCAAAAAAGCTGTTTTTCTTTAGTATATTCCAAAAATAAAAATTAAAAAAATATTAAAATTGGAGGCACAAAGTCCAATAATGTAAACAAAGGTACAAATTTTTCAAAATTTACAAAATATTAAATATTTTACGAACGGGTCAAGTTAGAAAAAAATTTAAAAATGTTTCTGATTGGCCTTGACTTGGCGCATAAGCACCTTTCAGGTTATCCACTCATTATGGGACACCCTATATAACAGCTTTGTTATCTTCAATCACGGCAAGACTGGTAATCAGAGACAGTTCCGAGTGTCTCTGGCCAAAGAGATTTTGATAAAAATACTGGGCGAAGTACCGGACCCTGTCGAGAGGTAAAGCAGTCGAGCCACTTTCCAGCCAAGGCCGAGACAAATCGCACTCGGTGCCGAATGTGCTCCATCAAAAAGAAACAGACCCGTACCTCCTTTAAATGTGAAACGTGTAATGTGAGTTTGTGCATCGTTGGATGCTTTAAAGAGTACCATTTGATGGAGTAAGGATTAAATGAATCTAAATGATTTCATTTAACCCTTCAGTTTCAATGGTTTCTTTAGGAACTTCTTAAGGTTCTTTCAGATAACGGTCTTTTCTGAAAGTCTACAAGCAAATCCATAGTTTGGAACGGTTTTGTCTGATAAAGTCTACTCTACTCCCAAGTCCTGCCTGTGTATAGGAGTTCATTCGTAAATTCAATCTAGAACGATCTTGTCTGTTAAAGCTTGTCTCTTAGAGCTTATAGCACAAAAAAAACAAATTTCGACGATGTGAATTATGCAATCTCAGAAGTAGTCAATTGGTTTAGTGCCAATAATCTCTTGCTTAACGAAACTAAAACGAAATGTAAGTTTATGATTTATTCTACCCAATATTAAACAAGTTAATATGAGACCTTCTTGTCTGATAACGTCTACTCATTGAGCTTATTGCACACAGAAGTGAAATGAGGCTGTGGTCATCAGTGGTTTTGTTGTCTTCAAAATACGCGCTCACACATGGGACATGATCTGCCGTTATACAACACATTTGTTTGATAAAGTACTCTACGCCCAAACCACAGTGATCTCGAAGTCCATACGACATGGCCTGCTCTCAAACAACACTAATTGTATTAAATTTATATACACTTTAATATTTCTTCAGTATTTTTAATAAGATTTGGAATAAAATTTACTTGACAACTTACAAAAAAGGATTTATTGAAAAAAATATATACCTGTGCGAAGCCGGAGCGGACCACTAGTATATTATAATTATAGATCCATACTGCATTCTTATTTACCGGCCATTGCAGCCAGTTATAAATATATATGTAATTCTGTAAAAATAACTGTGTATTTGTAATTTAAATGTAGTTTTGTATTTAAAATAATAATAATAGATTGTAACATAATGTTTAATAAATTATGCATACCTACTTATAATATCAGAGGTACATACTTCTTTTCCGGTTAATCCGGCTAGTCACCATTTGGTCCGGTAAAGTTCAGTGTAAATGCGCCCTGAATTGCGACTTTCGTAAAACATTTTGTAAGTACTTCAATTGCTTTTAACTTTTTTCGATTGTAAGGGAAATTACTTTGTGAGGTATCATTGGAAAGCTGTGTTTACGCAGATAAATTTTTACGGGATATAATTTTAGTCCAATAGATTTCGCTGAACAAAATATCTTAGGAACCGCAATGTCAACTACTAAGCCTACGGTACCTTGGTGTTTACTTTTCCATATTTTGATGTATTTGTTTGTTTTAAGATTATCACAATTAGAGATTTGTTTCCGCCTGAAATAAGCTTTCAGAAAATACTCGTATTTTAACTATACATGTCAGCTTTGTATTTAAATTAAATTTTGATCGTCAGCAAGTAAAATCTGTGACGTGCACAATATTGTCTTGGTTTAAGAATTTTGTAAATAAATATTTTTGTACTGAAGAATGTTTCTTTTTGTTTTTTACTGCTTCTTATTGAATCTAGTAACACATAAAAACATAATAAACATAATTTATCTTTTTATTTTTGAATTACAAATCATTTTGTAATTCGGGGTTTACTATTTTTCGAAGTTATTGTTTCTGAGCTAGCTCTTGCCTGCAACTTTGTCTGAGCAGAATATATTGAGCATGCTTAGGCTTATGATTCTATTCCTTGATAGTTATTTTCATTGTATATAAAGTAGGTATACATATTAGGATTATATACCTATTGATAAGACATATCTTAAAAGATATTACCTGTTTAATAAAAAATAAAGGTTGAATAATATAACTTGATAAAAATCTAAGAGTTGATCCTCTGGCAGTAATTTATTTGTAAATTAAATGGTACTGTTAGCATTTTACCATTTTAACTTGTTTCAGCAAAAAAGAGAAAATCCTCTGCAATTGAAGATGACACTAGTGAGTGCAATGAAGGTACAAAATTTTTATATGGGATGCCTACGATGGCAAAGTCTCTTCAAAACAATGGTAATTTTTATGAAAATTCATCTAAAAAACTAAAGTGTCTCAAAAAGCTAAGGCGACAGTAAATTATTTTTCTTAATTCCAGGTAAACGGAGAAAGATTGATGATGGACGCAGCGAACGCAATTATGCCAGCAAATTATTATAATAAGAAGGCGGAGAAGTTAGATTTAGAAATAAGATTGTTACAATTTCAGTTACTAAATAAAGAAAATAATGGTAGTTAATGTTAATGTTAGTTTGATTTTATTAAATATTTTATGAACCACACTATAATATATTTTTTTTTACCTTAGTAAGTTTTAAATTAGAACAATAACTTGCAATTTTAATAGTAATCTTAGGGTAGTATTAGTAACATAAAAGTAAATTACTTATGCAATTTTATATAATATAATAATGTATTATTATTTGCATTAATAATTATGTACTAACATTTGATGGTAATAACACATGTTAAAATTTTCTTCCAAAGTCAGTTTATATTCATTACATAGATACATACATACAGTTTATATTTCATACAATGTAGGCAACATTATGACAAAAACGATTTGTATTGCAGTGTTCTTCACCCCAAACTGAAAAGAAAAAGGTAGGTTTTAGATAGGTACATACTTTTCTGATTGATCAAAATGAATAATCGATTAATGTTTTTAGGTAATTAATTCATAGGTGATCCTCACTTATTAAAATAGTCAGCAATTAGGGTTTCTCTCTCTGTTTGATTACTTGTATCTGTATTGTTTGGTGTAGGCACTGCTTCTGTGTCTGGGATTTCAACCTCTGGTGGAATATCATCCAAGCACTTCAGTTGACAAATATTGTGAAGTATAGCCGTTGCAATTATCACAGCATTGGCGTTTAGAAGGCTCAGACGCAATGTAAGAGCCACTACTGGGAATCTCCGTTTCCAAACTCCAAAACATCTACAACGAAATAAGAAATATTAAGAGCCTATGTCTATCTGCAAACTTATAATATATTATGTTGTCTGTAATTAAAAATTAACCTTTCAATGGTGTTTCTGGTTCGGATGTGGGCTTCATTATAAAGTTGCTCACCCCGTGACTGAGGGTTTAACAATGGAGTTAAGAGGTAAGGCTTCAGAGGGTATGCACTATCTCCCAGCAACCATTTATTTTCAAAAAGACCACTTCCACATTGTGCTGAAAAAAAGATAATTATAGTAGAATGCGCTCACCGAAACTAGGAACTATTTGATGAGTTTAAAAATCAATGACACACATATCCTTGAACACCGTCGCAGAACTCCTGCTCTTGGATTTATTATTGACACATACAGCTTTGCAAACTTGTGTCTTGATTTACTAAAAGATAACGAAAACGCAATGAAATACTTTTTAACTTATAAATGTTCGCAAGATAATCTTGAAATATTTTTTTCATGCGTTAGGCGATGTGGTGCCTTAAATGATATCCCGAGTTCGCTTCAATTTCGGTACACGTTGCGAAAACTTTTGTTTCGCAATAGCGTACAACCCAGTGTAAACGCTAATTGTGTCAGTGAGGATGACTTTGAAATGACTCCAGTTTTGGAATTCAGACATCCTAAACGAGCAGTTATAGACAATCACGAGGCTAGCGATGACCAACAACTTGTCAATTTACTGTTTTATGTTGACAATGAAGAATTTTCGTATTACAAAAACAATATACTATACTACATGGCTGGATGCTGTGCAAAAAGTATATCCGAAAAGTTAAGTTGCAAATATTGTCTTTCTGCCTTGTTTATTAAGAAACATGAGGATCATGACTATATGAACTCAATTGATATATGCACAGTTTCATCCTTTACGTCATTCGTAGACAGAGGAAAATTAAAATATGTTTCTAAATTTGTTTTTCAAATCATTCTGTATACGGAAAAAATATTCAAATTTTATAGCTCAGAGTCATTAAAAAAGGTAAATAAAAACAAAATTATATTATTTGTTTTGCAAAACTTTTATAGTATTTTGAGAGAATGTTTTGATCCACCACATCCTGTTCAATCATTTCAATGTGAAGATTCACACGAAATGCAACTTACTAAAAGCATTGCGTCTTATTATCTTACCGCCCGTTTGATGAGCCACGGTAAAACTCAAACATTAAAAATTAGAGGTCAGAAAACAAATTTAAGACAGAAGTTGCATAAAACTGTTTTGTTTAGTAATGTGTGACCATGACTGTAAGTACATTAATACCAATAAATATTATGTTTATGAATCATTGCATGCTTTTTATTTTATTTTATCCTCTATAACCTATAGCATTATGATTTTATGAAATCAAATGATTTTGTTCACGTAATTATGTCCTAAATACCTACATTGTTTGGTCACCCCAATGAAAGGGACAGAGGGCTCTCGCAAAGCTATCTCACTCGGACCGCGCATCGGCAGCCTGTGCACATTCCAGGTCGGGTAAAAGTTCCTTGTATTTTATATTATAAAATCAAGAAAATGTAAGCCACCACCACCAGTAGCGAGTGCGGACCCCGCGAACCGGAGGCGCGGGAAGAAATTTCTATAACCCCGGTATTATTAAAGGGTACTACTTGGCCCCAATACACTACGGAAACGGCCAGAATGGCAACTTTTAAAAACTGGCCTGTGTTGTTGTCATCAATCCACAGGATTTGGTGGAGGCCGGTTTTTTACAGTACATGCCAGCGCAAGAAATTGCGGTGGATGAGTCGTTGCTGTTGTGGAAAGGTAGGCTGTCTTCCGCACAGCTCATAGCTATAAAAAGAGCAAGGGATGGTATTAAGAGCTATGAGCTGTGCGACTCAAAGACAGGCTAACTTTGGGACAGGCGCATTTACGCAGAGATTTAACCAAATAATGAGCCGCAGTCGGTCATCAAAAATTGTATTCAACCTAGTTCGTCCATTGCTAGGGCGAGGTCACGTCCTATGTAGTAATGGACAATTTCTACAACGCCCCTTTGTTGTCGCATCTTCTAAAATTACAGAAAACGGGCACAAAAGTGGAATAGGAGTTCCAAATTTTGAGTGACAAATTAGAGACGCGATATAGGGTAGAAATGGCGCTGTATGATGAAAGGGGACACATGGGACCGAATTTAAAGAAGGTGTACAATGCACTCAAATCTATTCCCCCGACATCTGTAGAGTCTGAGAGCAGTGCTTCCAGATTCACTGTAATTACAGTAGACTGTACTGTATTTTAGACTTGTCTACTGTATACTGTAATGATAAAATACAGTGTATGGAATATACTGTAGTTATTTAAAATTCTTATAACTTTATCATTCTAATACGTAAAACGAAACGCAGCTAATTTACACCCATAGACAATTTATAGTAGGTCTGCTTATAATAAAGTTGCGGGGAATTCCCTGGCCATACGGAACTATCGTAGAGCACTCTGGGACGCAACTATCAATAGTAGCCGTCTCTGTCTTACAAAGGAACATTGCATTTTTCGTCTATTTATTCATAAACTTGTTTTGCCATGGTAGTATGCAGTGATGATAAACTCTAAACTAAAAACTTATAGCGAGATTACTGTAAAAATGAGTTCAAGCAGTGAGGAAAGTGATGTGCGTAGTACAGTAGCGATGCTGGGAAAAAAAATGTTCGAGGCGAGAATCGAACCCGCAACCTCCTGCGTCGCAGGCGGACCTTCGCCCACCGCGCCACATCGGTCGTAGATAAATATTGATAAATCATGAGTAAATGGTTCTGGAAAAAGTAAATAAAAAATGTTTTTTATATCGAAATATATGTTAATGAGACTTTAATGACTTAATCACAGGAAGCAGCTTATTTTTCCAACAATATTTAAACAAAATGTACTGTAATTTTACTGTAATCGATTTTGAAATCTTCTGCATTATTTTTAGAAACTGCTGTATTTTTTTACTGGTAACACTGTAATTTTACTTTTGGGATCTGGAAGCACTGTCTGAGAGTGTTTTTCCTTCCGCGGGACATTTATGTAACAAAATCCGGATTTCGCTGAGTGACGACTCCCTCAACGCACTTGTGACACTTCGATCTCATTTTCAAACGAATAAGTGAAGTAAAGAATTTTTAAAAGTCTGAGTTGTAAGTAATAATATAATAATAATAATAAACGGGATGTCCGGTAATTAATGGATAACCCCGCAGGTACTTGTGGGGGAGGGCAAGGGGGCAGAAACAAATAAAAAAAATTCTACCTGCAACATTTTTTTTGTACGAAATTTGATACCTTTGTTCAAGTTTTTGGGCACTACGGCTACTAATTCAATAATAACGAATTGTTTTTCACATGAAATAATCGTGGATAATAATATATTTATATATGTATATAATTATATTGCCTATCACACACAACATTACAAGCCCAAATGGTCTGGTGCGGGATTAGCTTATAAGGTAAAACTGACGTTTTTTTGAATGAGGGCACTGTGACATCCCAGAGCTACATTGAACGAGTTGTCAGGACATTTATCGTCTCATTTCCACAACGAGCGGTGGACGGTTTTATCCTAATGCAGGATAATGCACGACCTCACACAGCCCGGGCGACGATCTCTGTCCTGGAGGGAGGAAGCCAATATTCAGGTTTTGGCATGGCGTACAAACAACCCTGACCTGAATCCAATAGAACACCTTTGGGACCAATTAAAACGCCGAGTCCGAGCAGCTGAAGAGGGTGTGCACAACCAGCAACAGTTGATTGAATTGTTGAAAAGGTGCTGGAGAGATCCCTGAGGAAAACATCCGCCATCTTATTGAAAGCATGCCATCGAGGCTTCAAGAATGTGTTTTGAAAAGGGGAGGACATACCCGTTATTAAACACCTTCAATTAAAACAACTCAGCTGTGCGTTTAGTCTTCAATTTGATGTTATTGTTATGTGTAAACAGCCATAAAATGTGATAAAAACCAGAAAAATCATACGATTGCGTATATTTTGTCTAATTGCATTAAAATTTATTACATATATGTAATTAAAAAAACATTGTTTTATTAAATTTAAAACGATCCCTGCAAAAACAAAATCGGAAAATAAGTAATGGCCCTTATTTTGTTTTGAGGAGTGTACATATTCGTATGTTTCCCGTGAAAGAAAATACTATGAAAATGAAATTGAGAATAATTCTCCAAAGTTTGAAAAATGCAGACAACAGACACGTTTCATTTTTTAAATCAATTTACTATTTCTGGAAAAACTAGACGACAACCAAAAGTTTGTATTGAAAATTACATTTCCTTGGTTCAATTTACTCAAAACTCGGTTTAAATAAACTAAAAAGTAAATAATTAGATACTTATTTTTACGAAACTACCCCTAGGAGGCGTGCAATAAATTTCTGAAATTTGACAAATAAATTTCCATGCGGGCGAAGCCGCGGGGCGCATCTAGTAATACTTTAATCGTAAAATGGACACACTATTTAAATAATAAGAATACTAAATAATTACTAAGCCCATACAAATGTCTTGGCATTTTGTGAATTAGAATAATCTTTTACAGGTTCTCAACCAACACGACGAAGGAGACAATTTGCTGCTGTCACTGATGTCAGAAGCAGATTTTTTCATATTGAAGAGCAGCGATTAGAAATGACTAGAGTAAGGAACACCGAGTTGGCAGGCATCAGGGCTACCCTACAAGAATTCTCTGAGCAGAACAGAGAAAGCATCAGAGAGTTTGCAGGCATCAGGGCTGCCCTACTGGAGCTGTGTGATAGAAGAGTAACTCGAAGCTAAGGTTTCAACTGCTGCAGAACCAGCCACTGCCTCTCAAGCCTTAAATGCAGGCCGAAGTGCTAGAGCTACGTTAGTGGAGATGTTGGAAAGGAATAGGTAGAATAATTCAATAAAATGATTAATAATACAAATATTTTTAATTTAATATCATCCAATCTTACATAAGTAACTAAAATAATTTCCTATTATTGTCTATTTGAACATTCTCTAACAAGCCCACACAGCAGAGTCTGTCAAATTCAAATGTTCGTTTCGAACTTTCGTGAAATTGAGTAGGTTTAGAAAATTTAAATGTCAAACAATTTTCGTTCGAACGAATAACGCGAAAGTTCGCGTTATTCCTACTCCGGTTTCATTTCGTAAAGAAATGAAACCGGAGTAGGAATAACGCGAACTTTCGATCGAAGTTTCTTTTTTCGTTGATAAAAAGTAGACCTCCTGATCTATCTACATTCTCGAAACTGTTACCCACTTATGATGGGAACAGAAGAACCCTAGCGTTCTACATTGAAGGTGTAGAAAATGCAATAAATTTAATAGTAAACAGTAGGTCGACCCTTATATTACATGTTTTATAAGAAATAAACTCACGGATAGAGCTGTGGAAGCACTATCTCAAAGTCCTGGAGCCACAACATGGCTAGTCATCAAAAACGCATTGCAGCGTAAATTAGGCGAATTTAGAACCGAACTACAACTACTTCAAGAAATACAAATAAACAGATAAAATAATTATCTAAAAGCCTTCGGCGACAAAATAAGCAACTTGATGAGAACTCTCATCTCCCTAGAACCAACAAAAAGATAGATACTGGCGCTTCACAATCCCTAATAAGTCCAAAAGTCTTAACATAGAAAAAACAGGATCATAATAAAAAACGAGACATTTCATAAAAACAGCTCACGCCACCTCTAAACACAAACAGGTACCTGGTATATGTAACTACCAAAAAAGCTTTTCTACGACGATATCATACATTTTTAATCTTTAACTTTGACTCAGATTTCGTAGGACTATTAGGACTAGATTTCCTAGCCCCCCTAAACTGCAAGATAAACATCAAATCAGGCAAATATACGTATTAGAGACGACATTAAATCACACACTAAAATTGGTCCTAAATGCGAACAAATAGTCAACCTCTTATGCAATTATCAAGAGCGAGATTATTATTCAGACGGAATGACGACAAAAAAAGGCCTGATAATACCACCAGCGATAGTTTCAGTGAAAAACTGAAATGAGCTAACCTCAATAATTAACACCTCAGACATACAGATATTACTGAAGAACAGTTGTCACTTAAATCTTCACCATTTGAACATAAAAAGAAAAACAATCAATCAAAAAGATGTACCCAAGTATAATCGACCCAGCTATCTATATTATATATATCTAATAGATGAATTAATGATTAAGCTCAATGAAGAAACACTCAATTTCATACTCGATATACCACTGGTAGCGGAATAACCTTATAACCTCCTACACCTTTACTCTAATACCCAATGACAATAACACCATCCTTATACCCAAGAGCCCCCTCCTTGTCTTATAGCTGGTCCTCAATCCTTCGATACGTAATCCTACTTACAGCAGCGCTAGCAGCAGCCACATACAAATTTTGGTGGAAACCCAAGTCGGCGCACATCACATTACAGCATCCCGAAGCTGAGGAAAACCAGCTCCAGTCACAGCCGACGTTACGCCTTTATCTTAAGGTGGGAGGAGTTATGTCATCGTAACCTCGCCATACATAATGGCTTCTCTGTAAATTAGGCAATAAGAGACAAGACTCATGTAACTTCCCGGATAGAAAACAGGAAGCATTCGTAATAAGAAACGATCCTTTGTTATGATAAGACTATATAAACAAATTAAATAAATAAAGTTCAGTTTTGCTCTGGTCGACTGTTCTTCAAGCTGATCACACGCCCTAAATTGTCTTTTTAAAAAGCCCTTTGCCCTCGCTCACCACTTAACTCTCGTAATGAACTATTTTATCATAATTCTGTCTCTTGTTAAACCCAATAGCTTTCCTGGAACATTTATCCATCTTTTAGACACAGTTATGTTTTAACCCTTCGAACGTAGAACCCGCTCTAGGAGATGATTGTCAAAAATGCCTGACGCGTGGCGCCACCTCCTGGAGCGGGCGCGCGTCTGTCGCGATATTTGTAAGCGGTTCTAACCATATACCTACCCTTTCTATACTGCTCTAACTTACAAAGAGGGAAGCGATAATGAAAAAGATGGCATATGCCACATGCTTCATGATATTTTTTTTAACAAAGCAATAAATGATAGCAACCTGCAGATAGTACGCATGTTGTTAGGTATTTTGTAAGTGTTACAATGAATTGAAACAGGAACATTTCGCTTTTTGTCTTGGTGACAGTAATATAGAGTATAATGAGTGGATGGGGGAACTTGTTAGAGTAGATGATTATGTGTTTACCCATCTTTGTAGTGATACTATTTCCATTCATAATTTCATAGAAGTCTTACTTATCTGTGTAGCTGATAGCATCGATGTAAGACCATTTCTTCTTTAGAATAAAATACTTTTATACCGTGGCGGTTTCCGGTATTATAAGAATAGAACCCCTCCATTTCTACCCGTGGATGTTGTAAAAGGCGACTAAGGGATTTTTTTGTTACAGACCAACATTCGTTTTATTATAGACATGGATGGTTTCATGTTGAAGAAGAGTGAATTTATATGTCGTGAGATGGGTGTGTTTGATACACAAATAAAAGAAGCATATAGTTGATTTTTTGAAATACCTCCAAGACACACGCTGACAGAAGCTGACTCAAGAAATGTGAGTTTTTGTGTAAATCACATACACGGACTAGCTTACAATGATCACTATCTTCGTAATGAAGAAATATTACCACAGAGTGAGGTTGAGGTAGTTTTCTTAGAGTTAGGTAGAGCTGCAGCTATAAAAAATCAAGTTATAGCTTTCAAGGGGGGATCTTGCGAATTTAAAGTCATTAAAAAATGTAAAATTCAAAACTATGTAGATTTAGAAAAATTGGGTTGCGTTAAGTTTGAGAAATTGATTGAACTTTATAGTAGGGATTATTTAAAAACTTGTAATCACCATAGACAATTAAGGAATGGTAATGAACCTCACTGTCCTAAAGCTGAGGTTACCTATTTTCATAAGTGGTGTCAACTCAACAATTTATGATTAATTTTGCGAATGTTATATTTCTACCTATTCATATGTATAATATGTATAGCGAATGTAACTTACTACCTGTGTGGTGCCGGCGACTTAGAATTTGCACCACCCCAACTCTTCCCGAGGGTGTCGTAAGAGGCGACTAAGGGATGGAGGCAGCGCCCCCTGCAGTTGCGACTGCTTTAGGTATAGAATAATTTAGATATAGAACCTTTGTATGTATTGCGATCTGTGTTATGTTAACTGTCTATAATAGAATGCATCGCGAAAAAAATCACTCTTGATGTTGTGGAACAAATTTATAATCGTTAGTTGTAAGCAAAACCTAATTTTAATCTATGTTACTCGCTCTCTAGATGTACGACAAATCTATGTTACTCGCTCACTCTCTAGATGTTGGACAAATTTATGATCACTAGTTGTAAGACAAAAAAATGTTGAAAATTAGTTATAAATAAAACACAAGCTTGCTTCCCACACCAATTGGTATTATTATTTACATCCTTAACATAAGTTAGTATTATGGCTTTCTGTTACATTGCATGATACGTTGCGACAGTGTGGACGGTAAATTCTTTCATTGCGTGTTACATTGCATGTTACGTTACAGCAGTCTGTACGCGGCTTTACATGTTTGATAAGAAATAAACTCACGGATAGAGCTGTGGAAGCATTATCTCAAAGTCCAGGAGCCACAACATGGCTAGACATGTAAAACGCATTGCAGTGTAAATTCGGCGAATTTAGAACCAAATATATGAAATATAAAACAAATATAATACAAATGAACAGATAAAATAATTCTCTAGAAGCCTTCGGTGACAAAATAAGAAACTTGATGAGCACTCTCATCTCCCTAGAACCAAAAAAAGAACTTACTATGAACAAATGGCTTTAGATACATTCTTAGACAAACTAAACCCAATTACAGCCATCCTTATCAGACTTAAACACGTAGAAAATTTAGAACAAGCCATCACAGTGGCAAAACAAGAAGAAGCCAAGCTTAGAGTTAGGCGCGCACAACAAAATAAAGCTCCTAAAAATCTCACGAATACAAATAATAAGTTCTAAAAATCAGGTAACTTTAAAAAAAAGATATGCCCAATAAGAAACCATTCGGAAAACCCGATCTTAACAAAAACAAATTATATTTCCAAGACTCTGACGATGATGAAAAAAATGAAGACAAAGAACAGTCTAACGAAGAAAACACTTCAGAGGAAAAGTTAGATGAAAATTTTCTCTTAGACATAGAGAAAAATCTAACGACGTAGTTTTCATAGAGACGCCTCCCTTACATATACATAAGCGGGTTAGGAGGTAGATTTTAGAATAGATACTGGCGCTTCACAATCCCTAATAAGTCCAAAAGTCTTAAAATAGAAAAAACAGGATCATAATAAAAAACGAGATACATTTCATAAAAACAGCTCACGCCACCTCTATACACAAACAGGTACCTGGTATATGTAACTACCAAAAAAGCTTTTCTACGACGATTTCATACACATTTTTTAATCTTTAACTTTGACTCAGATTTCGTAGGACTATTAGGACTAGATTTCCTAGCCCCCCTAAACTGTAAGATAAACATCAAATCAGGCAAATATACGTATTTTTTTTTTTTTGGGTTGGCAACCCTATTTGCAACAGCTGTTCGCAAATGTTCCCTACGATTTTATTATAAAATAATTGTTTTTACATAATTCTAAAGTGCCCTTTCCGATTTAATCGCATATTTGTAACTAAATACAAGTTTATAAATAACTATTAAGGATATTTGTTGTGAAATAAGTGTGTTTTGGCCAACGGAAATTTGTCGAATTTTTCGGTTACAAGTTTTGCTAGTTTGTGCTTTTCTGAGTGTTTTGTGCTTACCTACTAATAAATCCCGATTTCATAAGTGAAGGAATACTATTTCCAATAAAGTTTACATCTTTATTTACGTAAGTACATTGAACTTCTTGAAAACATAACCTAGACATTGTGCAATCTGCCTTTTCATATTTCAAGTTGTTTTTTCAAAACAATCTACTAATTCAACATGATGACTCGTAAAGCCGACAAGTTGAACCAAGTTTTACTAGAATTAAAGTCGGCAAAAGGGCAGATTTCACAATTAGAAGCGGAAAGAGCTGAAAATGAAATTATTCTTCTAGAAGCTCTAGATAATAACAAAAAGTTAAAAATCGAGATGTGCGCACTTCATTCTGAGAATACGTCTATTAGTGAGGAACGGGATAGGCTTCAGTTGATTATTGATAGGTTCGATGAAAAATGTGGCATTGAGTTTGAGTCCGTCCTGCATAGAACTTCAGTCCTGGAGAAACAACTGTGTGACGCCCACCACCACATCACCCAGCTGGAGGAAGCAGCCGATAGCTCTGCCACCGCGAAAACTCAAAGTTTATTTGATGAGTTGATATCCGCTCAACCATCCCAGGGCCAAGTTTATGCTGCGGGCAGCAACTTACACACTATGCAAACCATTGATTTAACCAAAGATGACTCAGTGTGTAATGTGGAGGCTTGCAGCAAAAACATCAACAACACACACAACCTTAGTAAAAATAAGTTTAAAAAATATGTTAAAATAAGTAAGTTTATAGAAAAAACTAAAAAATTATTAAAAAACCAGAAAAATGTTGTATATAAACTAAAATACAAAAGAAAACTTGTAAATAAATTAGACCTGTGTACAACACAGCTAAATTATAATCAAATTAAATATGAGGCAGACATGCAAGACCTGAGATGTAAACTTGGTCAAGCTGAGCACTCCCTAGAACAGTACATCAGCCTCTATGAGAGAACTACTGAACAAACAAGGGAACTCAATCTGGCCATGGATGCATTACTCAGAAGCCAGGTGAGTCTGGAGGGCAGAGTTCTGGAAGGCTGCGGCTGCTGTGATCCCGGCCCAGTCTCTGACCACTCAGGTCCGGACAGCACCGTGTCAGCCGCATCCCATCTGGATCTCAGCACTTCATGCTCAGGTATAAATACAATAATGTACTGTGATGAAATCGGAAAAAACATGGGCCAGTTCTTAAATAAGAGTATGGAACATCCAGTAGTAAATAATTGCTTTCAAAATTCAACTCTGCATAGTATTATGCAGAAAATTAATAATGAAACTTTTAACACACAATCAAACTTGATAATATGCCTTGGGAATAGGGGTAATGTGAACAAATCAGACTTAATTAAGTATATGGACAAACTTTGTTCTTTAAATTTAAGACAAATTGTGATGTTCACATTCCCCTACAGCGACAGCTTGCCACTATCTGAAAATAAGCTTAGATATAAGTTAAATATGACATTGCATACTATTTCATGCAACAATAATGTTCATTTGATTGATATTAACAGTATTGTTAATAAAAAATATTATATGACTCAAGGTAATTATTACCTTTCTAATTTTTACAAAAGACAGATAGCTATTTCGCTATCATATTATTTTGAAACTACAGCCAAAAACTTGGCTATAACTAATGCTTCTTTTGAGCATTGTAATAATTTACAAACCAAGACCTTGGAAATTATTCCAAGTCATTTAAATTAGAAATAAAGACAATAGAGGAAGTCTCTTGCCTTAAAAAAACAAAATATAATATCAATCAAAATAAAAAACAAATTTGTAAAATTAATACAAAGTTTACTAACTTGGTGCATCAAAATATTCAAGGATTAAAAGGTAAATTATTAGAATTGGAATTGTTCATGAACTCATTTGATATTGACATCATCTGCTTAACAGAACACTGGCTGAAAAGCTATGAGCTCATGTTCAACTTCAGTAACCACCAAGTTGGTAGTTCTTTTTGCAGATCACATGCTATTCGTGGAGGCTCTTTAATATTACTAAATAAACTACTGAAATTCAAAGACCGTAAGGACATAATATGTATGTCTGTTGAAAGTCACATCGAAGTAGCATGTGTTGAGTTGGAGCAAAGTATTGTAGTAAGCGTATACAGCCCACCATCAGCCTCCTTCGAAATATTTGAAAAAATTATGGATGATATCTTATTTAAATTATCAAATTCAAGTAAAAATCTCATAATATGTGGAGACTTCAACATTAATCTTTTAGAAGTTTACTCTCTCAGTAACAGATTAACTAATTTATTTAATTCTTACAATCTAAAGCCACTATTTATGGAACCTACTAGAATAACTGAAACCTCAGCAAAATGTATTGATAATATATTTGTTTGCCTAAATGATAAAATTATAAGTAAAAATTTAATAAGTAATTTAAAATCAGACCACTTAGGTCAACTTATAAAACTCAACATTCAAATAAAAAATAATAATTGTAAAAAGAAAATAACATATATACCAGTAACCACACATCGATTTGAACGTATGAAATCACAATGGAATTCCATACCAACACCTAATTACTCACATAATAACCCAAGTGAGTTGTATAGCAGTTTTTTTAAGAAATTCACCTCTGCATTCAATTCCATATTTACACCCAGATCGATTGTGGTTTCTGATAAACTTACATTTAGTGAGTGGGCAACTGTAGGTATTCATAAAAGTAGACAAAAGTTGTATGAACTGTATAATGAAAAACAATATAATTTTAGTGAGGAGTTCAAAGATAAAGTTAAAAATTACTCAAAAATGTTTAGAATAGTTTGTCTAGTAGCAAAGTCAAACTATATTAGCTCAAAAATTAAAAATAGCGAAAATGTTATTAAATCAACATGGAAAATAATGGCCGCGGTACATAAAAGTGTATAAGTCTAATTGTACCAGGGTTAAATTGCAACTTCGTCAAAATGTACAATGGTCAAATGTGTACTTATGAGTAACTGTTACAAAGACCAAACGACAAATCATCAGCATGACAAAATCTGCTAGTGCGAAAATGTATCTGTGTCAAAATGTACAATTGCTGAAATGAGTACCTACCTTAATATAATTTTAATAATCGCTGTTTTCTCGTGGTCCCATTAATGGGACGAAGGGAGAACTGTTTCTCGTAGTCCCATTACCATTTATCTACTATATATAAATAAGGATGCGTGGTTTGCTAAAAATGACAAATGTCAAAACGACAGAAAACGTCAAAAAGTACATAACACGTCTTTGGCGTGTTACAAATTATACATTACAAAAATCCCATTTTTGAATCACTATTTTTGAATAGTGATTCAAAAATGGGATTTTTGTAATGATTACAAAAACAAAATAAAACAATTACAACTAGTAACTAACTAACTTTGAAGTACCTAATGGTGACGAAGTGGCTAAGCGTAATGGTGGACGAATGGTATTACGAATGTTTTAAATCATTGATATCCCGTTTGACCCAACAAACGTCATCGATGCATCAATGATGATTGTTGAGACAAACGGAATATTACGGGAATGTGAGCGCATAACCACTTGCACTATTAATCGGTTGCACATTTTGTCACAGAATTATTTTCAAGCAATGGATGTATTGCCACTTTCTCTTTATGTCGAGTGTACATTTTGACATTCAAATATTCTGTCATAAGATCATTAAGAACGTTTGAATATTTTGACCCATGTCCATTGTACATTTTGACGAAGTTGCAATTTAACCCTGGTACAATCAGACTTATACACTTTTATGTACCGGGGCCAAAATAATAAATAGTGAGACTGGAAAGGTTAGTACCTATTTTAATGATTATAATTTAAAAATTAATGATTGCACAATCAAAAAAGACGTTGAAGTAGCTCAAGCATTTGAAAACTTTTTTACTAACATTCCAATCTCTACTACAAAGAATCTTAACTCTTCTCAAGTGAACGCCGAGTCTTTACTCATAAAAAATGTACCTAAATGCGGTAGTAAATTTAATTTCAATCATGTTGATGAAAAAGATATTGTTAAGGTCTTTAAACTTTTAAATATTAAGAAAACTGCAGATCTCTGGGGCATTTCCGTTAAAATCATTAAACCTTTAATTGAAACAGTCGCACCAGATCTAGCTTTCATATTTAATGAATCTATTGATTGTGGCGTATTTCCTGATCTTATGAAACATAGTAAAATAACTCCATTGTTTAAATCGGGTAGTAGGTCTGACCCCACTAACTTTAGACCAATATCAGTACTGCCAACATTTAGCAAAGTTTTTGAAAAACTTATATTACATCAATTGCTTAAACATTTTAATGGCAATGACCTGCTACATTGTAAGCAGTTCGGGTTTACTCGAGGCAGGTCAACTACTGATGCCGGTGTAGAGTTGGTATCGCATATTTTTGATGCTTGGGAGAAGTCGCAAGATGCTTTAGGCATTTTTTGCGACTTGTCAAAAGCATTCGATTGTGTTCATCATGAGACATTAATCAGGAAACTACATCACTATGGAATAAATGACACCTCTTTGGCTCTTCTTTCTTCTTACTTAAATGATAGGATACAAAGAGTTGACATTAATGGGAAACGGTCTTCGGGGTCTGTAGTTACTATGGGTGTACCGCAGGGGTCTATCCTCGGTCCTTTCCTATTTTTAGTTTATATTAATGACTTGCCTGATCTTGTAAAGAATAATCACGAGATTGTATTGTTTGCAGATGACACTTCTTTAATTTTTAAAATGAAAAGACAATCAACAAATTTCGACGATGTGAATAATGCAATCTCAAAAGTTGTCCACTGGTTTAGCGTCAATAATCTTTTGCTTAATGAAACCAAAACGAAATGTATTAGATTTATTCTACCTAATGTGAAACAAGTTAAGGCTGATATAAACGTAAGAGGAGAAAGGTTAGATATTGTAGAAAGTACTGTATTCTTAGGAATCACCCTAGATAGTAAGCTTCAATGGGGCCCACATATAGATAAGCTATCAAAAAGGCTCAGTTCTGCAGCATATGCAGTCAAAAAAATCCGTCAACTTACAGACGTAGATACTTCTAGACTTGTTTATTTCAGCTACTTCCATAGTATTATGTCTTATGGTATACTGCTGTGGGGGAATGCTGCAGACATTAACACCGTTTTTGTGTTGCAGAAGAGGGCTGTTCGGGCAATCTATAATATGGGTCCCAGAGAATCCCTACGTGATAAGTTCAAAGAAATTAACATAATGACAGTACCATGTCAATATATTTATGAAAACCTGTTGTATGCTCGTAGAAATATCAATAAGTTTCCTAAAAATAGCGATATACACAATGTCAATACTAGAAATAAAAATAAACTCGCTTTGCCTACAACTAGACTAAATAAGGTTAATGTATCTTTCAAAGGGCAATGTATACGCTTCTACAACAAAACTCCAAGTGAGTTGCAAAAACTATCAGTAAATAAATTCAAACAAATTGTCAAAACTATTCTTTGTTAAAAGGCTTACTATAAAGTATCTGATTATTTAGATGATAAAAAAGCTTGGGACGAGTTTTGCTCCAACTCGAAAAATAACAACCTAACAAGGTAAAGGTTTTTGTTCGCTTCTTTACTTTAAAAAGATTGAAGTGAACAAAAATCAAAGTGAGCACTTTATTTCCTAGTTTTAATTATTAATAACATGAATTTTATGACGTGTCCAAGTGTCCTGTAAGGTCTTAAGGAAATAAAGCACTTTGAGTTTGAGTTTGAGTTTGATTAGAGACGACATTAAATCACACACTAAAATTGTTCCTAAATGCGAACAAAGTCAACCTCTTATGCAATTATCAAGAGGGAGATTATTATTCAGACGGAATGACGACAAAAAAGGCCTGATAATACCACCAGCGATAGTTTCAGTGAAAAACTGAAATGCGCTAACCTCAATAATTAACACCTCAGACATACAGATATTACTGAAGAACAGTTGTCACTTAAATCTTCACCGTTTGAACATAAAAAGAAAAACAATCAATCAAAAAGATGTACCCAAGTATAATCGACCCAGCTATCTGTATTATATATATCTAATAGATGAATTAATGATTAAGCTCAATGAAGAAACACTCAATTTCATACTCGATATACCACTGGTAGCGGAATAACCTTATAACCTCCTACACCTTTACTCTAATACCCAATGACAATAACACCATCCTTATACCCAAGAGCCCCCTCCTTGTCTTATAGCTGGTCCTCAATCCTATGGACTATGAGAAAGCCTTTGACTCCGTTGAAACCTGGGCTGTTCTGGAATCCTTACAGCGATGCCAAGTAGACTATCGTTACATCGAAGTGCTGAGGTGTCTCTATGAAGCTGCCACTATGAGTGTCCAAGTACAGGACCAGCAGTCTAAACCTATCCAATTGCGCAGAGGTGTGAGACAGGGGGATGTCATATCCCCGAAACTGTTCACGAGCGCATTGGAAGATATGTTTAAGACGCTGGACTGGAAAGGTAAGGGCATTAACATAAACGGCGGTTACATCTCACACCTTCGATTCGCTGATGACATAGTCGTAATGGCGGAGTCGCTAGAGGAGCTGACCCACATGCTGGACGGCCTAGCTTCAGCCTCGCGATGTATCGGTCTTGGCATGAATTTGGATAAAACCAAAGTCATGATCAATGGCCACATTGTTCCGGGACCGATAGTCGTTGATGGCCACCTTCTTGAAATTGTTTCCGAGTATACTTACCTTGGGCAGATTGTACAGCTAGGTAAAAACAATTTTGAGAAGGAGGCCAAGAGGAGGATCCAGCTAGGCTGGGCAGCATTTGGGAAACTACGTCAAGTCTTCTCTTCATCCATACCGCAATGTTTGAAAACGAAAGTTTTCAATCAGTGCGTCCTACCCGTAATGACCTACGGAGCAGAGACGTGGACACTCACGGTAGGGCTGGTCCACCATTTCAAAGTCGCCCAGCGAGCTATGGAAAGAGCTATGCTCGGAGTCTCTCTGAAGGATAGGATTCGTAACGAATACATCCGACAGAGAACCAAAGTTATCGACATAGCTCAAAGAATTAGCAAGCTGAAGTGGCAATGGGCCGGCCATATCTCGCGAAGAACCGACAACCGTTGGGGTAAACGTGTTCTTGAGTGGAGACCGCGACTCGGTAAACGTAGCGTAGGACGCCCTCCGGCCAGGTGGGATGACGATCTGCGAAAGACTGCTGGCAGATGCTGGATGCGTCAAGCTGAAGACAGGGCGCAATGGCGCTCATTGGGGGAGGCCTATGTCCAGCAGTGGACTAATATAGGTTGATGATGATGATGATGAATAGATGAATTAATGATTAAGCTCAATGAAGAAACACTCAATTTCATACTCGATATACCACTGGTAGCGGAACAACCTTATAACCTCCTACACCTTTACTCTAATACCCAATGACAATAACACCATCCTTATACCCAAGAGCTCCCTCCTTGTCTTATAGCTGGTCCTCAATCCTTCTATACGTAATCCTACTTACAGCAGCGCTAGCAGCAGCCACATACAAATTCTGGTGGAAACCCAAGTCGGCGCACATCACATTACAGCATCCCGAAGCTGAGGAAAACCAGCTCCAGTCACAGCCGACGTTACGCCTTTATCTTAAGGGGGGAGGAGTTATGTCATCGTAACCTCGCCATACATAATGGCTTCTCTGTAAATTAGGCAATTAGAGACAAGACTCATGTAACTTCCCGGATAGAAAACAGGAAGCATTAGTAATAAGAAACGATCCTTTGTTATGATAAGACTATATAAACAAATTAAATAAATAAAGTTCAGTTCTGAACTGGTCGACTGTTCTTCAAGCTGATCACACGCCCTAAATTGTCTTTTTAAAAAGCCCTTGCCCTCGCTCACCACTTAACTCTCGTAATGAACTGTTCTATCATAATTCTGTCTCTTGTTAAACCCAATAGCTTTCCTGGAGGGCTATTGGCTATCTTTTTGATTGCCAGTGACCAACTGGCTTCAGTTATACACCGAACTTTGATGACAACCGAGAAATTAATAACATTGGTATTGCGTATCACATTAGGTGGTTAACGAGCTACGGTGACTTACGGACGGCGAGCAGTGCTTATCGCCAGAGCACTTGACGACTCTATTTTTTATCGACTAATATACGCCTAAGTTAAGTATCGCCTTTTGGGCGTTACAATACTACTAACTTAGAGAACACTCTATTTTATGCGGCTTATAAACTCAAACAGTCGAAACTGGCGGCAATAAATTGTTTGAGCACGAAAGTTGGAATTGGTGACCTTATTTGTTTATTTGTATTAATTTGTGGTTAAAACTTTGTGAAAATAAATCCTAAAACTAAAGGTAAGTACAACCATTAAACTTCCAGCAAAACGACTAATTTATGTTTTTCACTGTGAAAGTTTTAATGAAAGTTTGTTTGAGGAGATCACTTTATTTGGTGTTTTTTTACTTTAACTGAATAAAATGTTATTTTTAATGCATGGCACGGATTTAAAAGATAATATTTTAATTAATTATGCGAATTTTCTGCTTATAGATGCCTCCACGAAGAAAAGTGTCCGTAAGGCAAATGGAGTTAGGTACTTGTGGAGTTTGCGGAGTCCCATCGCGATATTGCATTGGGTCGCTTTCCGGGAGGGCTACAGGCTATTAGAAGCATCCGTGAAGCATGGGGCTCCATAACGGTCCATCTAAACTCCGTGGCAGATGGAATCACCAAAACACCAGACCAATGGCGAAGAGTAAGTTTAAATCTTATCTTAGGTGTCCCCTAGGAATACACAATCGACTTTAAATACACTCGAGAGCAATGAATCCGGGTCACTCAAAGAATCCAAAAAATCTCGGAAAGTAAGAATGCTAGGTTAATGCAATAAATTGTATTTAATAGACAATTTAATACTCCTTAAATGAAAGTTAAAAAAAATATGAGTCACCATACATTTTATTTACAAAAAATTACATAAAGAAAAAAAACTGCTGATCTCTCCTTAAAACAAAAATAGGAAACATGAAATTTTTGAACTTTATGACGATTTTCTTGAATTTCAATACTTCGTATTACCTCCTCGTGCTTCCATTACTGCGTTTACGCGGTTTGGCATGCTGTACACCAAGTTCCTTATACGATTTTGGGGAATATGCTCCCATTCCTCTGTGAGAGCAATTTTGAGCTCAGGAAGCGTGATTGGGGGAGGGTTTCGTTGTTTAACGCATCTCCCTAGCTCGTCCCAAGCATGCTCGATCGGGTTGATATCCGGGCTGCGCGCTGGCCACTCCATACAAGTAATGTTCATCTCTTGAAGGTAGTCATTCACAATCCTACCTGTATGAGGTCGGGCATTGTCATGCATAAATACAGCATCCTCACCCAAATTGACCATAAAGTAGGCTACTTTTTCTTCGATGCATGCTTGCTTGAATCTTTCCCCTGGTCTTCTATACACTCTGTGTCTTCCATCGTGCTTGTAGAGCATAAATTTTGTCTATTAAATACAATTTATTGCATTAACCTAGCATTCTTACTTTCCGAGATTTTTTGGATTCTTTGAGTGACCCGTATTCATTGCTCTCGAGTGTATTAGCTGGTGACGGCTTAGATTTTTAAGAAATAGATGTAAGTGTAAATATGTACTAGGTAGTTGTAATTATCTTTGTGTTGTTTTAAATAGTTTAAATTCACTTATTATCAACAGCATAAGTTATTGCGTTGCTACCTAGTATTTTCTATTAACATCACCATTATTTTATTTTTAGAAATACTTACCTACCAGTTTATTGGTTTCATTATTGTGTTGCTTTCTCATGCGTTTTTTGTCACATTGCCCTTGATCCCTTTTGAATGTTTATGTTTACACCCCACTTAAGAAACCAAACACATTCAAAAGTAAGGACTTAGTTCTAAAAATAGCGCGCGTTGTAACATTGTTATTAGTTTAGCTTGATTTTTTTAATTTATGAGGTATATTCTTCAGGTATAAAATGCTTATTTTTTCTTTCCAGTACTGGATCGAGTTTAAGGCGAAAACAAAGTCGAAAGCTGCAGATTCAAGGAGAAATGCATCAGCAACTGGCGGAGGACCTAACAAGCTTGTGCCTCTCAATGAAATAGAGGAGAGAGTGCTGGCAATAATAGGTCCAGTAGCTGTCGAGGGTTTGCCTGCAGTACGCCTGCCTATTAATGTTACTTTCGTAATTTATCATCGTTTAATTCTTACAAATCCTTAGTACCTACTACCAAATTTTTCTGTAGGTATTAATGGCATTAATTTTCTTTATCTTTTATTTTACAGATACCATTAGTAGGTGAGACTGAGGACCCTGCTGATTCTGGAATTACAGCACCCAATCCTCTTGCATCCTGTCCCAGTACATCATCAACCCCTCCATCCTCAGCTCCTTATCCCACATCAACAGAGCCTCTAATGGACGTGGAATGGCTTGAAGAAGAGATGCCATCTTCATTAGACCTACTACAACCAGAATCACAGACCTTTGAGCTACCACCCTCCACTGAGACACAGCCCACCGCAACCGATGACATTCCTACGCAGTCAACCGAGCAGCCCGAGTTTACATCAAGAGAACATAGTAAGTATATTGTAAAATTACTTATTATTTATTAAAGACGAAGGTTAGCCAAATTACAAACCAATTTTGTTTTTAGGGAATGATCAGCCCTCCTCTTCACCAGCTCGAAGGTCGAGGTCACGAAGGCAAAGTTAGTACTTACATCTTATACTTAAATTATTAATAATGCTGGAAAATTTACACAACATTACCTAGCTCCAAGCTAAGCTGAGCTAGTGTTAAGCGTACTAGATAACTGATAAACTTAATACATTGAATACATGGATACTCAGATATTTTTTTATTGTAACGTAGAAAACACCCAGAACACCCGAAACAAATTTCTGCAGAACGTACACAAGTTTGTTCCGAGGCAGGAATCGAACCCGCAACCTCTTGCGTCGCAGGTGGACCCTCGCACGCTGCGGCAGAGATGACAATACCTCTGCCGCATCGTCCGCGTCGTATAAAATAGTTAGCTGTATCTACGCTTTTTGTAAAAACTAAAGTACCTAAATGTATAACTATTATAAATTGCAGATCGTCGAGATGAGAGGGCCCCGCTGGGCCTACGATATCGAATCTCGACGCATTGCTGTCCAAGAGCGACAAGCAGCCGCGATGGAACAAATAGTTATTTTGATAAGGGAGATACGAGATGATGTACGTAGACATCTTGCGGAATGACGGTGATAATGTGAAGTCTTGTTTTAAATGTATATGTTTTATTGTATTGTTTTATTTTTCTATTTTGTGTAATTAGAGTCCTTACTAGAGTAAGGAACACCGAGTTGGTAGGCATTAGGGCTACCCTACAAGAATTCTCTGAGCAGAACAGAGAAAGCATCAGAGAGTTTGCAGGCATCAGGGCCGCCCTACTGGAGCTGTGTGATAGAAGAGTAACTCGAAGCTAAGGTTTCAACTGCTGCAGAACCAACCACTGCCTCTCAAGCCCCTTGACATCGAAGTGAGTCATATGGCTCAGTACGAAATTTTCCTAAACATCGAGCTGAGATATATGACTCAGCTCGGCGTGTGTTGCTTGTAAGCCTTATTTCGATAGTGTTAGGGTCTCTTTCCAAAAGCTTTCTTATTGAATGACGTCACACTGAATGACTCGTTCGAATAAAACAATACGTGCCACCATTTTGAAATAAAAGAGAGGTCATATAACCCGCCGAAGTTCAGTCTACCGGAGCGCGCCAACGTGACTAAACAGAGGTGTTGTTGGGTTGTGATATTGTTTGTCGTGTTGTGTATTTTGTGAAAGAATCGGTAAGTTGCTATTTATTATACGTTTTAGAGTGTTTTACCAAGCTTTTTACGTAGTTACAAAAGTATAATAAGTAGTATTTGTTGATAAAACATAGGTTAGAAATAATCATTTATGCGCGAATTGGCCGATCCTTTGTTTTGTCTGTATTATTTCTATTAGTTATTTAGTTAGGTATGTGTTGAAATATCTTTACATTAGTGAAAAAAATATCGTAGAATCTATTTCAATCCTCATCTTGGCCCAATATTCCATAGTTTTGTTTATATTTGATTCTAAAGCGCGCGCGGTCCCCAAAATCACGCACAGACACGTCTCTATCTTGAATGTGTGCGTGTCGTGCGCCCGGTCGCGCTGTTATCTTGATAAAGGGTGTGGTATTTTTGTGTGGCCATCTGCTTAGCTTGGGGCTAGATGATGATTGTCCAACATTATTTATTTATGATTTCCTTGATTATTTTATGACATGAATTTATTAGGTTCAATTATTTAATGAGGTGTATAGGTATATTTATTTATTTCTAAAATATATATTTTAGCCGACTTCAATAAAAAAGACGTTCTTATTTCTTTACTCTGCCCTTGTTATATTTAACTTTTTTTTCACAGTTTCGTAATGTCTTCATCTGATTCGGACGAACCTAGTGTTGTGTGTGAGGTGCGCTCGTACACCGCAACGCCGCGTGGGACCTTGCGCCTAACGGGGAGCCCCCCCACGTTGGCCCTTATTTCTGCGGCAGCTGGTGGAACTGTAAGTCTATTTTCTTTTATCTTATTTCTCTACTCATGTGTTGTATTCACATTATACTATATGTAGGTACCTATATCAACCCGCTGATGGAATTGGCCTCACTTCTGGTGTGTTGTATCTCTTGCCGGCGTTTTCTTTTGATCATTCGCCATTCAATTATATTATAAGTGCTGGCATATGTGTTCCTAATTTTTATTTTTTATTTTAGGTGCAGTCATTGCAGGTGACGCCGACTTCGTCTCGTGCTGACGACGGAGCTGTTGCAGGTGGAAGTGTAAGTCTATTTTTTTGTATTGTATTCCATACCAAAATTAGTCTATCAACCCGTAGCCGTTCTTTTGTGGTTTTTTTTACAAACATTTCACATCGAATTTGCCTGGCGTATATTTTCTTGTCATGTTTAGTATATTTTTTCAATATCAATGTGGTTACATTGTAATAAAGAAATATAATAAACATGAACTTGACATTATACTCTAGCTAAATTCGATGTGAAATTATAAATAATTGTTTTTAGAATTTGATCTTTGAATTTGAATATACAGTGTGAGTCTTTATAAAGTGCACATACTAAAATGAGTGAAAATATACTCAATTTTATCGACGGAAAAAAAGTTAAAAAAATTCTAAAAAATATATTAATTTTTTTATGGCCTTTTTTGAACAAAGAGTCGTATCTCTATGAATCAAAATTAATTATGATCTCTAATGATAGGCCGTGCTTCATCATCATCATCACCAGCCTATAATAGTCCACTGCTGGACATAGGCCTCTCCTAATGAGCGCCATATATGGCATCATTATGTGGGGGTTATTGCCCATAATCCCCACGCTGGGCATGCGGGTTGGGGATCGCAGTTCGGTGTAGTTGTTCTGCAGAAGGCGCTGCTGCCCGCCCCCCGGTGTGTTTCCCTTAGACGCCTCTCTTTAGGCCGTGCTTATAAACCAAAAATGCTTCAAAAAATACACACCATAAATTAATAAATAAATGATATTGGAAGAAAAACTTACTATTTTTTTATCGTTTTTATCAGAAATATCAAATTTCTAAAAAAAAAGTCCCACAAACCCTATGTTATTATTATTTCACGTTATTCTACATCGTATTAGCTTTATAATAGTAAAAAAACCAAGCCGAAAACATAAATACAACATTTTCAATTGGTGGTTAAACAATGACCTTCATTCAGCTGAACATGTTTTTTCGATAAGCTACCAGGTAGAGCCCCTTTTTTGTGTGTTATTGTTGTAGACAAGATCGGGGTGAGGTGAGGTGAGGTGCGGGGTGCGAGGATACGGACCCCAAAGGAAGTTAGGACAGCATGAGTCAGTCGCTCCGAACTATTCGCCGCTGCTACTTGTACTTTCGTTAACCAAGTTGTTTTTGTTTGCGAAGTACTACGCCTTTGTTGAATGCTTACGTGATGCCGCGTATAAGTGATTTCACTCCGGCACACATTGCCGACATCCATTATTATTATGGAATGGCACGGGGAAGTGCTCGAGCTGCACGCGTAGCTTACATAGCTGCGTTCCCGAATAGGCAGCCCGTACCATCTGCCCGCAACTTCCAAGAAGTTCACCGAAAAATATGCATTTCCGGAATCGGAGCCATGAGAGATCACCGCGAACCGGCTGTTATAATTGACGTCGCTATCGAAGAAGCAGTGCTAAATGATTTGTACGCTGATCCAAGTACCAGCACTAGACGTCTGGCTTTGCGTTATGGAATTTCTCAAAAATCTGTGTGGCGGATTTTAAGGAAGGAAGGGCTGTTTCCCTATCATTATCAAAGAGTGCAGCATCTGCATGAAGATGTAGACTGGCGCCCAAGATGCGTAATGTCGAGATGGATACTAAGAAAGATAAGTGAAAATCCCGAATTTTCAAAAACCATACTATGGATGGACGAAGCGTCCTTTACAAGAGATGGCATCACTAATTGCCGAAATTTACATCGGTGGTGCCCTAAAGGTGAAAACCCGAAATTGAAACGCCCATCAAAATTTCAAGTCAAATTTACTATTAACGTTTGGGCGGGTCTTATTGATGACCTATTAATTGGACCGCTGATATTGCCGCAAACTCTAAACGGCGAAAGATTTTTGGAGCTACTGCAGGACCAACTTCCACAACAGCTGGAGGATGTGCCGTTAAGGACACGGCAAAGAATGTTTCTTCAAATGGACGGGTGTCCTGCCCACTACGCGAGAATTGTACGAGAATTCTTGAATGAAAATTACCCTAACCGATGGATTGGTCGAGCAGGACCTGTAGGGTGGCCTGCACGTTCACCCGACTTGACGCCCCTAGACTACTTTTTATGGGGGGCAATGAAGCAACGGGTGTATAACACTCATATTTCAAGTGAAACCGATTTATATGACCGGATCGAGAACTGCGCAAATAATATTCGCAACGATCCGGAAATGATAAGAAGAGCCACTCAACAAATTTCCCTTCGCGCTTTAATGTGCCTACAACAGCGAGGTGGACATTTTGAACAGTTAATGCACTAGTTTGATCCTGTAAATAATTTAATGTTAAATAATTAGTAAATGATTTTAACTAGTTTTCTTTGTTTTAATAATTCATTTTCCCTATTAAAAACACACCAGAAGGGCCTGTCTTCAATCACCGGTAGAAAATGTTGTGTTTATGTTTTCGGCTTGGTTTTTTTACTATTATAAAGCTAATACGATGTAGAATAACGTGAAATAACAATAACATAGGGTTTGTGGGACTTTTTTTTTAGAAATTTGATATTTCTTATAAAAACGATAAAAAAATAGTAAGTTTTTCTTCCAATATCATTTATTTATTAATTTATGATGTGTATTTTTTGAAGCATTTTTGGTTTATAAGCACGGCCTATCATTAGATATCATAATTAATTTTGATTCATAGAGATACGACTCTTTGTTCAAAAATAATAACAGTTTGTTTACATTGGGTAGACAGTGGTCATAAAAAATATTAAAAAGGCCATAAAAAAATTAATATATTTTTTAGAATTTTTTTAACTTTTTTTCCGTCGATAAAATTGAGTATATTTTCACTCATTTTAGTATGTGCACTTTATAAAGACTCACACTGTATAAATATGGCTAACCACTGCTGATCTGTGACTCAACACTCAGCTCTGTTTTGGTTTGTTTACAAACATTTCACATCGCATTTGCCTGGCGTATATTTTCTTGTCATGTTTAGTATATTTTTTCAATTGCAATGTGGTTACATTGTAATAAAGAAATATAATATATATGAACTTGACACAAGACTCCAGTTTAGAATTTGACAGAAACCATTTCATTAGTTCTTGACTCTCTATACCTTGTGACCTTTTTTTTCCAGGGCACTGGTCATTCTTCCTCTCGCCGGCGCGTCGTGAGAGCTCTTCGTTCACTGCCCCTCCAAGATTACAGTATTGCTCAGTTTTTGGCAGATTCGGGCAGTGACGGCGAATCGGATGCTGATTTTGCCGACATCATCCCGACACGTGCGGACATTAACCGTTTACGCCAAGCAGCAATAGAGAGACAGGACGGTGAGAATGCGAGTGAAGAATTAGGTGAAGAATTAGGTGAAGAATTGGGTGATGAATGGATGAATGAAAGGGAGCCGAATGTAGAGAATTTGAACGAGGGAATGAATGAGGAACCAGATCGCGTAAGTACGGAGTTTCTGTGGTTTTTAATAATGATTGATGGTAAAGTAGCACAAGTTTTAACTGAAACTCCTTCGAGCGCTTCTTGTACAATTTGTGGTGCTACTCCTCGGCAAATGAATAACTTAGAGGCAGTTAGGACACGAGATGTGAAGTTCATTTCAATATGACTGTCAACTACACGCTTGGATAAAGAAGTATGGAGATGATTTTACACATTTCCCATAACTTGTAATGTATCAATATTTTGCCATGATGATTTTCATGTCATTTTGTGTTCGTAGCAACATACAAGAATACTGGGAGATGAATCGCCTGGAGATGCCAAAATTTCGGGAAATCATGACCCGGGACAAATTTCTGTTGATAACGAAGTTTTTACACTTTGTTAGCAACAGGGAGAGTCAACGGCTCGTGGCTGTGCCCGAAAAATTGGCAAGGTGGCACTAATATTGGACCACTGCAGTGGTCCAATATTAGTGCCACCTTGCCAATTCGGTTTCAACCGAAAGTTTTCGGAATTATACATACCCGAATAGCACATCAGCTTAGACGAGTCTTTACTACTTTGGAAGGGCCGTCTAAGCTGACGGCAATGTATAAGGTCGAAAGCTGCACGCTTCGGAATAAAGTCTTTTGACTTATGCGAGGCGACAACGGGCGACTTACTGAAGTGCAAGCTGTACACCGGCAAGAAAACGCCCATGCATTCGGGACCTCTTCATGGGTTTTCTAACAAATCTGCCCAGGTTGTGTTAGACCTCATGTATTTGGATGCAGGGCATGTCCTCGTTATGGACAACTGGTACAACCAGTTGTACCTAACGAGGTACCTAAAAAGCCGGGGTACAGATGTACTTGGTACGTTGAACCGCACTCGCAAAGACGTCCCGCAGGCGTTAAAAGACTTAAAAGCAAAACAAGAATTTTATTTAATATTATCAAAAGTAGAGTTCCAGAATGGGAGCCCACTAATATCACAATGGATTTTGAAGTGAGTGCTATTCAGGCCATTAAAAGTTTATTTGCAGAAATAAACGTGACTGGCTGTTACTTCCATTTTTGTCGCAGTTTGTGGCGAAAAGCGAAACAACTTGCTGTTCTTAAGACACGACAAGGCCAGATACACGTTAAGTTGTGCTCAAGCTTGTCACATTTGCCGCCACAGTTTTCCGATGACGGTTGGATTTATATAATGGGAGAAAGCCCAAGTAGCGCGGAAGTAACCAAATTCAACGACTATTTTGTAAAAACATGGTTGGAACATGCTGTTCTTTCAGTTTTCGACAATTAGATAAAACCAATAATGCGGTCGAATCTTGGAATGCGAGAATTAAGAAATACATTCCAAGAAAACCAAACGTTGGTCAATTTCTTCAAGGAATAGATAAAGATTCCAAATACTTTGGTACCAAATTGAGAGAAACTCATATCCGCATTTCGAAAAGAAAATCAGAAACTGTTGAAAACAACAGACGAATTGAAGATATACTGCAAGAGTTGTTGCATGGTCAAACAAGTGTTGGTCATTGCCTACAAAAGTTAAGAGTTTAAATGTGTTAAAATTTATATTTGATTGATATGGCGATTGTTTTTATAAATAGTGTAATGAAACCTTAAATTTTTTGATATTTTGAAATACTAATGTGTATTTTTTATATTTACTTACAGACTGATTCAAGTGACTTTTTATGTTATAGTTGCCATCTGACTGATAAATAATCCTAATATTCCTAGTTGTATTAAAACTTTTTAAATTGCAATTGATCTGTGATTATTTTGTAATAATTTTGCGTGTTGTTTTTTATTTTTAAACTTTTTTAATCAAAAGCTGTTTGTTTTTACTTAAAAAAACTAAGTGTTAATTTTAATATGTATAATTTTATTAGATTAAGTTTACGAGTATTTTGGATTGTTATGTTGGTTGTTGTTTTTAGTTACCTAGTATAAAAAAGCTGTTAATCTATGATTCGATAATATTTAAATATGGAAATGTACGATTTGTATTGTATAGTTACCAAGAGGATGATTAGGGGTTTTACTGATTTTTAAGTTTATTGTAAAGTTTATTTATGACTGACTGATTATTACTCGTAGTACCTAGTTGGAGGAAAACCAAAGCAAAATTGCAATCTGTGATTACTATAACACGATAGCATTATTTTAACTGTAGTGTTTTTTATTAAAAACATTAAACATAAACAACATGTCAATATTTTGTGTTGATTTATACATGATATTTATAAATAAAACTTTTGTTTTAATATAATGCAATTTCATTTCACAAAATTTTGTATCCAACTGTACTTAAATATTTTAAAGTATTAGTATCGGGACTAATTGGCCCATAATAATAAAAGCATTGAGCGATTAGTCCTGCAGGACTAAATGCTCAATAAGGAAGTTTCCAAATTTTTAATTTAAATGTAGAAAAATAATACTATACTTGCAATAAAGCCCAGTGAAATTTTTTTTCAATTATCTTCATAAATGACGAAGTTATGATACTTTTCCCGTCCGGTTTAAAAGTTCTCGGCGCGCGGCCGCTCAACAACGTCATGACGTCACAACTTCCGCGAGACGCTCGAGTCGAGTAGTAATCGATGCGCGGTCACCTCAGATGGTTGTTGCTTTTGGCTAAATCAAGACCGAATGGATATTATCGTTGTAGAATCTGTGCAGGACAACATCTACATAGTTTTAAGATTGCTAGTATTTTTCTGAAGGTCTGATTATCAGGTTTTAGAGTTCAAAATCGTTCGTCGTTTTCAGTTATCATCATATAATAGTGTTGGTACTTGTCTCCAACAAAAATAGGCCATAGGTTATCTTTATATACTGGCCATAGATCGTTATCCTACCTGGCCGGAGGGTGTCCTACACTACGTTTGCCCAGTCGCGGTCTCCACCCAAGAACACGTTTATCGCAACTATCTAATAGATTATCTTATAGTTGATAGAAAACAATCTATGTACCTACCTACTTTTGTGTAAATAAGGTTTATTTTGTGTACATTCGAACATTCTAGAGCTTTCGGGAATGTTCAGAAAGCTCTGGAAAGTTCTGGAATATACGAGATCAAATACAAATTATCTATTACAGTAAACGTAAACTAATTAACATAGCTTGGGTTTGGAACCCTATTTAAATAAAGAGATACCTATGTGTGTTAGAGGGTTCCGCTCTTCCGTAATATACAGTTACAATAATATTGGAAGGTGCGTATTTGAAAGATTAAATTAAAAAATTTAATATTATTATTATTAAAATAATTTAATAAAGTTTGTTAGCATTTGATTGTTTAGATTTAGCACACCCCCTAGTTATTGTTATTGAGTAAAAATAAAAAATACGTGTTAAATTATTCATTCCAGAGATAAGTTGTACCGAGTTTTGAAAGAATCGAACCAAGGAATAATTATTTTCTATACAAACTTTACCACCCCATTTAACCCCTTCAGAGATTATTTTTTCTAAATTTTACTATCCTATATGTTATTTTAAGTCCCAATCGATTTACATACCAAATTTCATCTAAATAACTTAAGTAGTTACGGAGATTATCGATAACAAACATTCACACAGACTTTCCCATTTATTCTAATAGTAAGATATTAAGATATTAATAAGGTTACTTAATACTTTATATAGACACTCACACCACACACCGCGTTCCATGTACCTGCTTACTTACTGTGAGCGACAAACGACGAAACAGCCGAAAAACGCTTTCCGCCCCTACTGTACCGTTGACTCGCCGGGAATTGTGACGTCACAGGCGAAATGCCACGCACTTATTTCAAAATACGTTTGGGGTTCAGTAAAATTGGAATAACTTTGTCATTTTTCAAGTTTTTTAAATAATTCTTTCACCATAATATTGTTATTTATATGCCCTTCAATTCATGTAAGTAGTTTTTATTTTTGAAAAATTGGAAACTTCCTTATTCTAAATGCACTGTTCGGCGTTTAGGTCTATAGGCCTAATCCCTAGCAGGCCTAATCGCCCCAACACCCCAAATATTAACATTGTAATGGAAACCAAAGAGCAACATTTAATGAGATCAAATTACTCAGACAATTCTCCAGGTTGTTCAGTTTATAATTTCACCGGTGGTACTCCTTTCAAACTACAAAACAGGAATCTACCCACTCTACGACCAGAATCCGCACAATCATCTTACACCTCACCAACACCTGAAGTGAGATATCCCTGACGCAATGCAAAGTCAAAATACATTATATGATTTCGATCCATTTGGTTCTAGTTATTGTGCCTGACCGGGCAAACAACATATCGAAAGTGGCTGCGGAATCGTCTTCTGAAGAACTGTCCATTAAGTCCATTAACAATGTACTTGTTGAATTCATAATTCTGCCCTTCTTACGATAAACAGCGTAGGTAACATTTTTTGCGAAAATGAGTTATTAGCATATTTGTAATCAGCTAATCGAGATCTATCTGGAAAAATTATCCATTTTTCTGTATGTTTGATAGAAATAAAAAAAAAACATAAGTATAAACATCGTACGTGCACAATTTTCACTTTATTTCTAAACATAAACAACGTATTGTCCACTACGCTCAGAGATTATAATCAATCTCCTAGTCATAAGTATCGCACGATCACTAACGTTGTTTATGATAAGCAGTACCTTCAACTGTCGGCTCAACTTACAAAACATAATGATTATATGAGCCACTTACGTTGTTTATACCTTGTACTTATTTAAGAAAGATTAACAATATTCTAGAAATAAACATAGTACTATCTCCTACGCTCTTTATTTGTTGCATAAAATCGTTATTTTATTGCGTTATTCTATAAACACACAACGCAAGTAGCGCACATACGATGTTTATGTCTGGTAAATACAATACAGAAACGGTGGGGCGGTGAGGTAATCGGAGGGGAGAACATTACTAACAGTGAACAAAAATATCATTCGCGCGGCGAGTAAGGTGCTAGGTGGTCGTCGTCACTTTGCGGGAAGTTTGGCGCCAAACCCTGGTGAGTTTGAATTTTAATTTACCAATATTTATAAATGTGAAAGTTTTTCACTCGGTTTGTCTGTAAAAGCAGCTGCACACTGAAACTGGAAGCGAAAGCTCGTGTTAGTTGTATCTTAAGAGTTTACCACCACATCCCTGGCCTGCGGCCAGTAGTCATTCATAGAATACAATTCGTATGCCTTAGCCTCCAGTTTCTGTGTGCGGCGGTTTTTTAAAAGTATGAAAGGGTAAAACATAAATAAACACATACCGTGTTTATTTATGTTTACCCTTTCACGCTTGTAAATCTCTACTCTATTAGGTAGGTATGTCCTATATGCAGAAGGAGTAGGGCTGAACACAGATAGGTATTACACTGTATTATGTACACGACAAACAAGTAGGTAAGTAAACGAAATAATTAAGGGCTCAGTCAGGCGGCACATGGTCTACGCGTGAAATCTATTTATAGCTGCCGCTCGCGCGGTGCAAGGTGACGAAGCCTGCCTAGTGCAGATTCGCGGTCTGGACGCATGCGGCGTGGAGGCTACTAACTCGTATCGTAGGCCTCTCTCCCACTCGTGCGCGGGCGCGTAGATTCAATTGCATAGAAATAAGAATTACCGTCTAATCGTTTGCTGTGTAAGTTTGTAGGTATCTAAATAGGTAGCCTATTACATGACCCTAGGTAGTTATCACCATGCGTAGGTACGGCGAGTAGAGACGAAGGCACAAGTAGATGAAGTTAGTTATTTATGTTTTCCTTTTCACGCCAATGTCTCTAACTAAGTAGTTATCACCACGCGTAGGCACGGAGGGTAGATACGAAGGAACTAGTAGATGAAGATGTATGTTTTTTTAACGCCATTGTGTAACAGCCAGGCAGGTGAGTTAGGTACAATTATAGCTTTACTTCTACAAATAATTTATAGTAGTGGACATTATAAAAAGTGTGCATATTTCACGATGAAGATTAGAGTAGATAGGACGAAAAAAATAAGTACGTAAATAAAATTACTTTCGTATTTATAAAATTAGTTACTCGTAGATATGTTTAAAATATTCTATTATTAACAACTAACCTAATGTGTTAACAGGATTTATATAATTTGCAGAAAATGGCTGCTAGACGAGACAAAATACTAGCGATAGTGAAACAACGAGAATCAATAAATAATGATTTAAACACTACCGAAAATGATAAGGCGAAAAATCCCGCAAATGAGATGGGCATTGATTCTCTTTTATGTAGAGAAGAATTACCTACATCTGATATCGAAGATGATGTAATGAGGGAAGACATTGACATATGGCATAACTCTGATGATAGCTACATTGATAAAGACTATATACCTTATTCTGACGAAACCACGGATGATGAAATTTTGGAGGAAAATATAACTATTTCAAAAACTTCACTGTTAGCGAAAAAACTACAATACACCGCCAAAGAACTAGGTATAGCAAAAAACCAACATGCCACAGGACAAACAGTAGAAGCAGCACAGAATAACGCAGAAGGGGATCAGAACAGCACGTTCAATCAAGAAGCGGAACACCAAATGATAGAAGAGGAAAACAACAATGACACTGAGCAAAGTGTTGGCGAAAGGGAAAGAACAGACGAAGAAAACCAGGTACAAAATCAAATTATCTTACAGGAAGAAGCTACAACTAGTAAGGGTTTCACGAAATCTGGAGAACCAAGAAAAAGAAAAAAGTACGATGAATCGATAGAAGAAAGAAAAATCAGGAAGAAAAGAGAAGAAGAAATAAAATATATGCTAAAAGATCCATGCAACATCCTAACATGCAAAAAAAAATGCACCTCATATATCACCGAAGAGCAGAGAAAAGAAATTCATGATAAATATGTAAATTTAAATTTTGAAGCAAAAGGCCTTTTCATCAAATGCTCGATAGACACAAAAGCAGTACAAAGAAGAAAAGTGACAAGCAATGAAAAGAGGACAATTACTTATAAGTATTACATGAATGCAAGTAATTTACAAAAAACTGAAGTCTGTAAGACATTTTTTTTGACGACTCTTGGGTATGAGGCTAATAATGATAGTAAAATTAAAAGTGTGATGAAAAAAGACGTAGATAAACAGAAAAACTTGCGTGGAAGCTATGAAAGAGTTGAAAAAATAGACAAAGAAATTATAAAAGACCACATCAAACAATTTAACCCTAGTGTTTCCCATTATAGACGAGAGCACGCCCCAAACCGCTTGTACCTACCGAGTGACCTTTCAGTTACAGCGATGCATAAACAATTTATAGAACAAAATCCAGAAGCTAAGATTTCATTAGAGTCGTATAGATTAGTAGTCAAGAAAGATATGAATATATCATTTGCCCACTTGGGCCATGAAGAATGCGAAACATGTGCAATTTTTGAGATACATGACACTAATCACAAAGATAACCCGGACAATACATGTGAGATCTGCAACAATTACATTACTCACAAAAAAAAGTATGAAGAGTGTCGTTCCGAGTACCAAAATGATGTTAAGACTGCAGCAGAGGTAACAGCTGACGTTTTTTACTCTGCTGATTTACAAAAAGTCATTATGCTGCCTAGGATAGACCAGTTTAAAGCCGCTATATTCTGCCCACGGATTATAGCATTTAATGAGAGTTTTGTTCCTCTGGGCAAGACAACATTAGAGCATGTGCCCTTTGCAGCGCTTTGGAACGAGACTGTGTCAGGCAGAAATCAAGAAGATATCATTTCCACATTTCGTTTGTTTGTCTTACATAAACGAGATGCTGAAAATATAACTATTTGGGTTGACAATTGTGCAGCGCAAAATAAGAACTGGGCTTTCTTCTCATTTTTAGTAGAAATTGTAAACAGTGACATAATTAGCGCTAAAACAATTACTCTAAAATATTTTGAGCCTGGACATTCATTCATGTCTGCCGACTCCTTTCACCATCAAGTCGAGCGATCGCTGAAGAAGAAAGGAAAAGTGTACGATTTTTCTGATTTCGTACATAGCGTTCAGGTGACGAACTCTGGAAAGAACGTTGTGAAAATTATGGAAATTTCCGACTTCTTCTCTTTCCAAGATCTGGCATCGCAACATAAACTGAGAAAAATGGAGCCTCGGATTTATTTGAAGGATATGATGTGCATTCAAGTCCAACGAGGACTCCTTAAGATAATGTATAAGACTAGTCATGCCGAAGAAAATTTCACTGAGCTTGATTTTCTTCAGGTGAAGATATCCAAATCAATGGAATTCCCTCAAACAGTAGCTAAAACAGAACCAAGGGGTATTGATAAAGAGCGCAAAGCGGCAATAATAACAAAACTTGTTCCACTAATGCCGACAAATAGACGAAATTTTTGGTATAATTTACCTATTTCAAGTTCGCCTGTGATAGATAACTAAAAAGCTGAAGATATTTAAGTATTAACTACTATAATAATTTAAACGGTGAAGCACCAACATGTTTTCATAGCATTTTAAGCTTTTGACTTGCTCAAAGAGCATCTTTTATGTTATGAGTGTTTAAAAGATTTTTAAACAATAATTTAAGTCTGTTAAGTTCTAAATATAATAATGTTGATTCTTACTAATTAGGTGTAAGTTGAGTTTTATCATCATCATCATCACCAGCCTATAATAGTCCACTGCTGGACATAGGCCTCTCCTAATGAGCGCCATATATGGCATCATTATGTGGGGGTTATTGAGTTTTATAAAAGGTGGTATTTTTAATAGTCAAGTTTATTGATCTCTACTTAGATAGTTTACTTGATATATGAAGAACTGATTAATGTTAAGATTAGTTATCGTTAGTTTTTTTTGCATTTAATAATTGTCTTAAACAATAATAAAACATGGTTCATTATAAGGTATATGAAGAACTGATTTATGTTAAGATTAGCAACTGTGTTGTTATAATTAGTTCTTTTTGCATTTAATAATTGTCTTAAACATAAAACATTTATTTTAAATATTTCTTTTATTTATTTACTATGCCTTTAAGTACTAATATGAAATAAGATGAATAATACACAATATAAAGGTACAAATTTTGGCATTCATAATATTAATAGAAATAACTTTACTTAAATCCAATCATAATTCTGACTCTTCTGAAGTTACAAACCTAATAGCTTTACTGCACGTTGATACTTTAACTCCTTAGAATTTACTTTTGTACTAGACATAATCAACGTATGTGGTTGCTTATGATTACATTTTATTGTAAATTATTTTTGCGATGTATGAAGATACTAGATATAAACATCGTATGCTTACTTTCCTAGTCATAATGAACGTAATTGTTCATTTACCTAGTCATAAACATCGCAACTGCTGCACATGCGATGGTTATGTTTAGTATTTCAAAAAAAGTGACATTACTTTTACTAATCATAAATAGTTTTTAAGTTATAATAACTCAGAAATAAAAGAGAAAACAGAAATATGTTAGTAATTATAAAATACACACTTTAATCTACAAGTACAAGTAACAATTTTGAAAATAACATAATTAGTGTAGTCGTGACACCAAAAATAACATTAAAAACTTTAGGCGCGATTTTCTCGAAATATGCCGCGATGCACTTACGTTGTTTATCATAAGAAGAGCAGTATGTATTATAATAAATGGGAAATTTTGTGTGAATGTTTGTTATAAGTAATCTCCGTAAGTACTTAAGTTATTCAAATGAAATTTTGGTAAGTAGATAGTTTAGGACCTAGGACCTACAAATAGGCTAGTAATTTTTTGAAGAATTAACCTCTGAGGGGGGTAAATAGGGTGGTAAAGTCTGTATGGAAAATTATTATTATTTTTAGTTCGATTTTCTCAAAACTTGGTTTAAATAAACTATGGAGTGAATAATTAAACACGTATTTTTATTTATTTTTACACAATACTCCTAGGTTGTGTGCATTAAATTTCTGAAATTTGTATGAAAAAATATAGTACAGCGGGCGAGTCACCACAGTACCTGCGAAGCAAGAGGTTACGGGTTCGATTCCCGCCTCGGAACAAATTTGTGTATGATCTGCAGAAATGTGTTCTGTTGGTCTAGTTGTTTTATATGTATTATAATAAATATCTTTGTATTTAATGTTTTAAATACACTCGAGAGCAATGAATCCGGGTCACTCAAAGAATCCAAAAAATCTCGGAAAGTAAGAATGCTAGGTTAATGCAATAAATTGTATTTAATAGACAATTTAATACTCCTTAAATGAAAGTTAAAAAAATATGAGTCACCATACATTTTATTTACACAAAATTACATAAAGAAAAAAAACTGCTGATCTCTCCTTAAAACAAAAATAGGAAACATGAAATTTTTGAACTTTATGACGATTTTCTTGAATTTCAATACTTCGTATTACCTCCTCGTGCTTCCATTACTGCGTTTACGCGGTTTGGCATGCTGTACACCAAGTTCCTTATACGATTTTGGGGAATATGCTCCCATTCCTCTGTGAGAGCAATTTTGAGCTCAGGAAGCGTGATTGGGGGAGGGTTTCGTTGTTTTACGCATCTCCCTAGCTCGTCCCAAGCATGCTCGATCGGGTTGATATCCGGGCTGCGCGCTGGCCACTCCATACAAGTAATGTTCATCTCTTGAAGGTAGTCATTCACAATCCTACCTGTATGAGGTCGGGCATTGTCATGCATAAATACAGCATCCTCACCCAAATTGACCATAAATGGACCAACGTGTTCGTTGAGGATTTCTTTCACATATCTTACGCTAGTTAAAGAGCCGTTTTCTATCATCACCAGCTCTGTGCGACTTTCAGAGGAAATTCCGGCCCACACAAGTACAGACCCACCACCGTAGGCTACTTTTTCTTCGATGCATGCTTGCTTGAATCTTTCCCCTGGTCTTCTATACACTCTGTGTCTTCCATCGTGCTTGTAGAGCATAAATTTTGATTCGTCGGAGAACATAACTTTCGACCAATCTTCAATACTCCAATTTACGTGGTTCTGGGCATATCTTAGTCTTGAAATACGATGGCCACGCTCCAGTTTAGGGCCGTTTGCAGGTCTAAGGGGTTTTAAGTTAGATTCAGCAAGCCGACGTCTTACTGTCCATGCACTTGGGTTACTTCCTCCGAGGCGTCGAAACTGATTTGTGAGTTCAGTTCCTGTGAACGAGAAAGCGATTTCGAAGCATGGTGTTCACCAAGTATCGGTCTTCTCGTGCTGTGGTACACCTAGTTCTGCCCGTTCCTGGTCTGCATAGGTTAGAACCAGTTTCTTCGTAACGTCGGAGAACTCTTTGTACTGTTGACAGCGACACACCGACAGTCCTGGCTGTATCGCGCTGACTCCGGCCGGTTTCCACCAATGTAAGTATTCTGGTGCATTCTTCAAGTGTAAGCGACATGATTTCAGCTTGAATAATGAATATTGAGCACTATCAACCTGGTTTATGTACCAACATAAATGACAGATTACAAACAAAAGCAAAAACAAATCCTGTAATTTCGTAGTTCCATCTTCGACAGTGTTCCCTTTTCAAATTTGATTTTTTTATGATATAACTTTACAATAACTAAGAAGTTTTAATACTTTCATTTAAGGAGTATTAAATTGTCTATTAAATACAATTTATTGCATTAACCTAGCATTCTTACTTTCCGAGATTTTTTGGATTCTTTGAGTGACCCGGATTCATTGCTCTCGAGTGTATATCAGTATATGTATAGTATCCATAACACAAGCTTTGAGTAGCTTACTTTGGGGCTAGATGGTGCTGTGTGGATTGTCTTGCATTATTTAATTATTAAATTACCTGTCAAGTATATTTGCAATTCTTTCCGTCGTATGAAGAAGTTGCTCCAAATTATTAGCATTTCGGGTCTCTAGTTGCAGTTTTTCTCTACTGTTTTCAACCAATGTACGTCGGGCTGACTCTTGACTCATTTGACTCTCTGCGATGGCGGCGTCGACGTTCAGGTTGAGCCACAGGAGGTTCCACTACATCGTTGGTGGAGTGAGTGCAAGAGGAAGCACAAGAGGTGTAGGTGGTACCGCCTCCACTTGGCGTAGTAGTGGCTCACTAGCAAGTGAAGATTTGTGTTGTTTGATATCTGAGGTAGGTAAACAAAAATCTAAATTGAGCTAAAATTAATGATCAATTGTATCCTTGTAATGTATCTGGTGTAATATAATATATAAATTAATTTATTAAATATGAATTACTGTTGGAAATGGATCACCTTGAATGTTAGGCAAGCCTATACCAAAGCCATCACCGAGTAGCCCCAAAAACTTTTTTTAATATCCGTTAGTGGGGCAACATCCAGAGGTCCACCTCCAGTACGATTTTGCGCAGCAAGCACCATAGCTGATCTTTTTTTTAATTTGGCTTTGTAGTCCACCCAGTACTATAAAACAAGATTATGATTGAAGTGTTAAGTATTTAAATAAGGTACAAATTAGACAGTATAATACCGAATAATCTGCAGTTAGGTTTAAAGAATATTTATTTCTCAAAAGAAATTACATTTCACTTATATGAGAAACCTCGAACAACCGAACATTTCTTATTACTACCTAGGTACCTACTTAAGTTAAAGTTACTAATTTTGCAGTGATAAATATGACATAACTAAAACATTATACAAAGACAAATATAAAGGTAATAAGGGAATTAAAATATACCTAGTAAATTATTATCAAAACATTTAAGAACTACCCGCAAAATCCAACATATTTTTTATAGTGAAATGTAAACACGTTCGGTCTTCTTTATGTCACAGTAAAATCAGAACAGTTAGTCAAATGAACATGTTATTTGAGTAAGGATATATCGTTAAGTACGTGTTTTTTTAGTTTAAGTTTGAAGTTCCTGTACGACTCCGCATTCTTTACCTCTTTGGGAAGACTATTATAAATTTTGACTCCCTCGAAATTTAGTGCTCGTTTTCCGAAATCGGTTCGCACGCTTGGAAGAAGTATGTGATCTTTTTTGCGAGTATTTCTTGTATGTGTCTGGTGGACTTTTATGAAGGTTATATTAGTGTGTATTGTTTTATTTAAGATTTTTCTAATGAGCATGCAAGTTTGAAAAGTATAAAGCTGTTTTATATTCATAAGTTTGGTTTGTTGATAAACATTAACTGTGGGTGTTAAGTAATCTAGATGGAATAACATTTTGATAATTTTGTTCTGGGAGACTTGTAGTGTTTTTAGGATAGTTTTTAGGGCACTACCCCATATTTCAATTAGGTACAAGAGGTGCGGTTTTACGAGAGAATTGTAAATTGTGTGTCGAACGTGAAGGGGAAGACAGCGGACTATATTTCGTAGCGAACCTTGTAAAGATGTGAGTTTGGACCTTATATAGTCAATTTGTGTGTGCCAGTTAAGGTGGGTGTCAAGTCTAAGTCCTAAATATTTCTCGTGTTGCTTTTGCTCTAGTGTCTGTCCGTTAATTGTTGGTGGCCTATGTTCTGGAACTATTTTGTTTCTGGATTTAAAAATTACATAACATGTTTTGTCAGTGTTAATTGTGAGAAGTTTGCTTTGAAACCACACAAAGAGTTTGTTCAAATCTTCTTGTGCCTGATTTATTATCTGATGAATGCAATTTCCAAAGTAAAAGAGACATGTGTCGTCGGCATACAGGGATATATGACCGTTGAGCGTGAGTTCATTTATTGAGTTGATGTAGATAAGGAACAGTAGAGGGCCTAGTATTGAGCCTTGTGGGACACCAAATGATATGCTATGTGGTTTGCTTGAGTGTTCTCCAATTTTAACAATCTGAAGTCTATTACTCAGGTAAGATTCAAACATAGACAGTGACACTCCGGATATTCCTAAATCTTTCAGGTTTCGTAGTAGAATAGTGTGGCTGACAGTATCGAATGCCTTTTTCAGATCTATGAAGATTCCTAGAGCTATATTTTTTTTATCTATGTTGGTTTGAATAATGCTAACTAAATCGGCTGTTGCTGAGAGTGTGTTAGATTGTGGTCGAAAGCCGTACTGTCTGTCAGAGAGAAAGTTTATGGAATTAAGATATTTATTTAGTCGTTTGTATATAACTTTTTCTAGTATTTTTGAAACAACAGGTAAGACTGAAATTGGTCTGTAATTACTTGGGTTTGAGTGAGGTCCATTTTTATAAATCGGTGTGACTTTAGCAACTTTTAGGGTATCGGGAAAAGTACCTTTATCTAAGTGAAAATTAATACAGTCAGTAAGGCTTGTTAAGATGACGCTAGTGATACATTTTAATGATATAGTAGTTATTCCATCTACGCCTACACTACAGTTTGGGTCAAGTTCTCGAATTAATTTGGAAATTTCATTCGTCGTACATGGCTTGAAGCTATTAAATACAGCAGTGATAGCAGGTGTGTTTGTTATTGGAGTGGGATTTATTGTTGTAATATTTTCAGCAAGCTTTGAACCGATTGTTGAGAAGAACGAGTTGAAAGCTTCGCAAATTTCATCGCCGTTGGTAATTGCAACACTGTTAATTATAAGTTTCGGAGGAGTAATACTGTTTGATTTTATTTTGTTGTTTGATAAGTTATTTATTAGGCTCCACATCTTCTTTGGGTCTCTTTTATGTTTTGTGAAAGCTTCATTGTAAAATATGTTCTTTGTTTTTCGAATTTTATCAGCAGTTTTCTTCTGTTCTTCCTTAAATTGTATCCTTATGTTTTCATCATCCGGTTTTTCTTTAAGTTTTTTCCATATTTCATTTCTAGTTCTTATATTGTTTATGATGTCTTTATTAATCCAATCTTGTCTAGGTGGGTTCATAATTTTGAATTTCTTTGTTTTACTGTTATTGATTCCAAATGTTATATGTTTTTCTAGATTTTCATAGTTGTGTTGTATTGGGTTGTAAGTTTGATTTTTTATTATATTATATAGTTCGTCATAGTTGATAGCATCATACTGGATTCGACGTTTTTCGGGTGGTGTTAGTTTTTTCATGTTCAAGTAGATCTGTTTATGGTCAGACATTGGTGAGTCGAGGATTGTCATGTGGAAAGTCATCTGTATGTTCGTACAAACATGATCAATTATTGTCTTTGTAGTTGCCGTCTCTCGAGTGCAGTAGTTTACTTCAGTTTTGTTAATATAATAGTATCCTGACTCTTTGAGCATGTCTTTGTACAGTTTAACGTTACGTTCTGTTTTGAGAAGGTCCAGGTTGAAATCTCCGAAGACAATAGCTCGCTTCCTTTGTAACAGTTGTGCTGAGTATATTTCAAGAAAATCCTTTATATTTGAGCTACCCGGGTTATAAACAACTCCTATGTCTAATGCAAATTTTTCTATACTTATCCAAAGGTAGTTTATGCCTCCAATGTATGCTTTTTCGTTAAGATTGTGTGTTAAGTCATTGTGAATGTAAATTGAGACGCCACCTCCTCTTGAGTCTGTTCGGATATTATAATAGTGGGTATAGTTTGTAATTTGGTAACCTTCAGCTTCTTCTATTGACTTTATCCATGTTTCGGTGAGTAGTAAAATATGGGTTTTTGCTTCAATTGATCGGACAATACATTTTAACTCGTCAAATTTTCCAGGTTTGCATATACTTCGAGCGTTCAGATATAAAAAATTAAGGCTAGATTTTTCATTCTTCAAATTTTGGTAGGTGTGACTTAGTTGGTATGTGATGGGTTCTTCTTGGTCTCTTTGTTGTAGGGTAGTTGTAGGCTTAAGTTTTTTGAATCCCGGATAATTTTTGGGGTACCCTTTATGTATTTAATAAGTAGGTCGGTTTCCCCATTTTCTTTCCTTTGGGCCAATTCCTTACTAAGTTCTTTCATCAAATTCTTTTCAGTTGGTGTCTGATCATAGTATATTCTTATATTCTGAGGTAGTTTGTTTTTATTTATGAAAACTTGTTTTACGTCATCTGAATGAATAAAGCATACCTTCAGGGGTCGGGTCTTACCCGTAAAAAAGTTTCCCAGTCGGATAACTTTTCCTATTTCTGGCTTAGTTGTCAAATGATCTTGAAAGGTTTTTTGAACCAGGCGTATATCTTCGTTGTAACGTACATCATCATCTGCATTGGTTGATTCCGGTAGGCCAACAATTATTAGATTTTTTCTTCTGCGTTCTCTCTCTCGCATTTCACTTATGATTTTTTCTGTTTCAAAAATATCTGTCTGGTTTTGGGTTGAGGGTTGGTTAGTCTTTAGTTTACTAATTTCTGTTTCAATAGCAGTTACCATACCTAAATACTAACGGCACTAGAGTAACTATTTAGGTGACTGGAGAACGCATATACTTCCAAAGAGACTCGTCACTAGTAAGACCGCTATAGGCTGTGATACATAAATAACATTCTTTCTCATTTCTTACAAAAATAACATTAATTAGTAGTAGGCAGATTAAAAAATATATGTACTCACACTGGACCATCCCTTCCAATCCTTCACGGCACCTTCTCCTTGCGAGTTCAGTGCCTCCGCGATAGAGACCCACATCGCCTCGAGTATTCTCTGGCTTGCGCCGATTTATTATAGTCTGTCGCTATTTCTTTGTGAGAGTTTAAATACTCTCATAGTGTCTCGAGCTGATTATAGGTAACCCGTCGTCGCCGAGAATTCAGATTCGTCAGATGATCTGACGAACTGAAATAAATGAAAACGTTTTATTTAAATATATACCTATTATGTTACATAAAGTACCTATCTGAAGATTGGCGAAAATGGACCCAATAATTTGAGGAAAAGTAACGTAACACAATAATCAAATGAATGAATGTTCCAATTTATGACCATGTATTCCTTTGATTATGGTGCGTTTAATCTAAAAATCTCATAATTTTTAAAGTTGGAAATCTTAAGTTATAAACGTTTTAATATTTTCAGAATGTAATAACGAAACGATATCAATGATGCAAATACCAAGAGAAATAAAATAAGTGCCAATAATGGAACGTTCAAACGTCAAACTATGTGTCAAATGGCAAAGTCAGTTGACATGCGTGCAACGTTTTCACTTTGATTTTGTTTTCGAATAATCTATGGCCTCATTCGCAAAGCTTTGCGTTCAATGCCAACGTTGGCGCTTTTATAACGTTCTCAAAATTATTTTTCGTACGGGCGCTTTTAAATCACTTGGTTAAGTTATGTTTCCTCTCACGCTTCCGTACGACGACGTCAAAGTAGTTATAATACCGCTAAATTACTGCGTTTGCGATATCAGCTATTGTAAAAGTTTTAGGACAGCTGGTGATTGAGGAAAAGAAATCACTTCGTTAATTAAATCAAAATAACGCGTGTATTCGATACAGTACAGTTTTCACACTGCTTGTTCCGACATGTTTTTACCGACGCGATGCCACGCTCGCTCCACCCTCGTCTTCTGCTGTCCCTTTTTAAGAAGAGTACCTATGACGAGGTTGGCGCGATGTGAAACATTGCCATAAGCTTAAATTATTGAAACATAACATAACTAACCTAGAGGCACGCGGCAGGCGTGATGTAGGTACGTAGTCGTACCTACATCACGCACCGCGAACCTCCTACCTACCTAGGTACGGGAGCTGTGCTGCCTTCTCAACACCACCCCCCAGTTTGAGGGTTCAACCGATAAATGAACCGTCGGTAGGCAGCACAACTACCCGTGTGACGGGACGACGCAGCGTTCCAGTAGATGTTTTTATTTCTACAACACGCACGATGCCCCCACTCCTCTCATAAACTTTAATCACCCGGCCTCGGGGCCACACGTTACGAGGCTGACTTGTATCAGCTAGTATAAGCACTACATCACCCACTTTAACTGAATCAGTCATGTCCACTTTTGACGTCTCTGCAGGGTAGGTAGGTACTCCCTTTTCCATCGGCGGCGCCAGAATCCGTCTGCCAGCGCGTTCACTTTCTTCCATTTTCGGCGGGCGTCAAAATCCTTCGGATCGTAGGGCGCGTAGCAGGCAACGCCCGCCGCCGTTCCGAGCAGGAGGTGATTCGGCGTAAGGCGCGAATTACAGAAACGGCGTAAGGCGACGGTAAGGTGAAGGCGCGGCGCAGGCGTGGGACAGATAAGGCACGGATGCGATTCAAATTATATCAAAGAGGCGAAGAGACGGCACAACGAGTCATTACACAGGCTGATTTTATCGTGATAGCATGTCTTCCTCTTCAGACGACGAAGACGCGCTTGCTTTGCTGCAACTCATTAATATGCAGACACCGAAGATATTGTGTGCACCCTGTGTGGAAAATGTCACAAGAGCATAGATATTTTAAAATGATGGAAAAATTATGCGAATATCCTGATCGTTTTCCTACAGTGTATAAGATGTCACTTGAATGTTTCCACATATTATTTTCGAAAGTAAAACACGGTCTTCAGAAGAAGCATACAAATTGGAGAGAGCCGGTCTGTCCTGAAGAAAGACTATTGATAACATTGAGGTTAGTAAAATATCTTTGGCATTTTTATATACTTTTATTCGTTTGATGTTTAATGAAGTTTTGATAATCAGGAGCACTTGTTTGCCAACAATCATTAAAGCAAAAAAAAAATTATAATTGAAATCATTCACATCACTATCTTGAGGTTGGCCTTCTGCTTCAATTGTTTGTTGTGACGGAGGTGAAAACGGAGTAACTGGAGAAAATAATGGCAAATAAATTTGAGTCTCAACTTGCTGAAGTGCCTGACGTCCGTAAGAACCACTTATTTGCATCTGCTGAAGTTTCGGACCTCCGTATGCGCCAGTCGTATTTGGCTGCTGAGGTGGCGGCTGTGTCTGCTGATGTTTCGGACCTCCGTATGCGCCAGTCGTATGGTGAGATCCCACATGTACAGGTGAATTATAATCTGACTCCCGTGATGGAGTTCTTTGGTAAGGGGATACTCTTCTCGAATATGAAATACGACTAGAGACTGCAAAATTTGTTCAATCAAATTAAGTACGTAGGACGAGAGCAATATACGAGCACAATACATGTTCAAAAAAGTTATTTCAGTATTATTCGTAAGTTTTGAAACTGTATTTCGGACTTGTTCAAACAAGTGTGCATGTGCTCGTATTGCTATCATCCTACCCGCGCATAACGCGCTTTCGATACAACGTCGTGTATGAAGGGGCTGACCGCCGCCGGCAGTGTAGGCGGTGGTGCGATTGACGGCGATAAATTCCTATTCGTCTCTGTGTGCAAAAGTTTGTGGTGAGACGATTGACACTGTTGACATAGCTTAGCGCGGCAAAACCGACGAGAATGCGTTTTTATAATGCACTTGAAACATAGTCTGTTCGTCTTTACAAAGTCCCACCGTTGTTGAACTGTCAGCTGCCTGAAATGATTACACTCATTCAGTTTATGTCTTTCCGCGCACATAATACACACAACTTGAGAGCCATCCGATTCAACTTGAGTGTGTACTCGATATGTTGACGCTGTCACTGGGGCCACACCCTTATTTCGCCAATCAATCGTAGTCGTAATCGGCTTCGGCGTCGGATTTAGGGCGTCACTGGGCGTGTTGTAATATGACGAGACTCGTGTTATGTTCGTTAGGAATTCTATGACAACATCTAGGCGCGGTGATATGCGCAAGTCGATTCCAGATTCTTTTTCTTTATTCATGGCAAACTCGCCGTATTGTGTCCGTTGAGATGGAGTTAATTTAGCCAAAATGTCGTGGACAATCTGCGGGTTATTTATATACGCGTCGGCGCGCACACTTTTCAAAACAGCTAAATAATTTCGCACTGTGTTAGTAAATGAGCGAAGCTCTGAAACTATGGTAAAGTCTTCGTCTGGAATCATGATGTTTTCTGCTTGGTGCATGATATTTTTCAGGTTATCCAGTTTTATGAGCTTGTACAGAAAGGACGAATTCGCCGCGAATCGGTTCGCGCGAAATGACTCGCGCGTAACCGAGATACTAGACGCCCATACATCGCGTCCACAAGCATCGCGCGAATCGAAAACACGCGCGCGAATCGAAAACCCGCGCGTAAATCGCCTGCAATTCGCCAGACTCTCGACTCGCGATTGATTCGCGCGTATTACGCGCGTGTCGAGATACTAGGGACGCCTTGTAGCGTCCAGATAACGCGCGAACTCAGAGCGAGTGGACGTATTGACGAAAATAGAGCGCCAAAATTTTTACACGGAATTCTTAATTTATTTAAATGAAATTTGGTACTTACACTCTTGCTGTTTTTACGTTAGACTTAAAACATTACATAGATAGAAGAGTTTACGAACGGGGTCTTACGTGCGTCGGCGTAGACAAGGAAGAAATCAGGCAACTGATGCATTTGTGAAGGGCCTGCGTTATGTATTTGTAACCCTCACAGCCAGCTTCCTACGTTTTCTTTGGCTCAATTTTTACTCAAAGGATTTGGAAAGGAAAACAACGCGTTCTTTTACAATGGCTGCATCAGTGATGCCAACTTTAATTTCTTATTTCAGTAGTAACAAGACAAGTGTTTCCAGATACAATACGGGATTTCACTAAATAAATGTAGGTAAAACTAAACAATAAGGTGCTTTGTCGAAAAAAGTGTCTGATGTATTACAAACAATAAGAGGTGGAAATGTCAAATCAATCGTAATTGTAAAAAAATAAAACCGGTGAAAACTGCACAATCTGTAAAAAAGCTGTTTATGGAAAATCTATAAGTGATTTAAAAAAACTATTACATGTTACTCAGTTGAAGTGATAAAATAGTTTATTATTATTAAAAAAATAAATTGACATTGTTTTTATTTTATTTTAAAGCAATATACGCAATAATTTTGAGTTGTTCCGGTCTGATACCCCTTGTTGTGATCCACCAGGGGGATCGTCATTATTTAAAATTATTTTTTATTCCGGTCTGATCCCCCTTGTGGTGACGCATAAGAGGGATCACATATTTTAAATTATTTTTTATTCCGGTCTGATCCCCCTTGTGGTTTTGTATTAGGTATGTGTATAAAGCCTAGACTTACATCCTCTTTTCGAATTGGGTGGGGTAAAATTACTACCAACGTAACTATATGAATAGCAACCTTTTCGGTGGACTGCAGAAGAGAAAAGCAAGGGTAGAACTCCTCGTTCATTTTTTCAATTCAACTGACATTCTTTCAATTCAACTGTCATGCGTGAACGGTAGAAGAAGTCGGTTCGCTTCAAAGAAGAAAAACCAAATTGTATCAACTCACAAAGAGAATCTGTGCAGGAGAAGACTAAAGAACGTTGGCAAAACATACGGGGTGAGTCTAGGATATTAAAGAAACTATATGTATTTATTATAATTCAGTACTATCACCCCAGCACGTTCCTATCGAGCGGTACAACGGCGTTAGGTACCAGCGGAATGCTTTCGTCGTAGATCGAACAGTTAGTAAACATTTTTCTTATTAGAAGGATTTCTTGGATGCTGTCTATATTTCCAAAGTATGTTTAATACTTTTTTTTTCATAATTTAAAAGTTACAATTTGTTTAGCAGTTAAAGCAGAGCATTATAATTTAGTTCTCATAATCCTTCTCCCTCTTCCTTATGTTTATTAAAAAAAATCTCTTTTAGAATGTCGGAAGATAATAGTGAGCCATCGACCTCTAAGAGTAGCTCTGAGCCGCTAAACATTGTACAGAGGAATGGTGGTGCAGTTTTGATGCGAGCTGGTTACCAATACACTTAGAAAAAGATATACAAAAGTGGATGTATTACGTGGAGATGCGTAAAATGGCGCCAAAAGTGCACGGCATATATAAATATAAAGGTACATGCATAACTACTTTATACTCACTTGCTTATTACCACTGTCTTCTTGTGCAGTGTTCAGATTTTTTGGATAATGTGGAATCTAACTTGAATTTTTGATTATTAGGAGAACAAGATTATAAAAGAAACAAAACATCAATGCGAGCCCGACGAGATTGAAAACATGATGGCTCAAAAGTTAAATGAATGCCGAGAAAAGGTTTTATCATCCAATTTTTCTCCAATACCCAGAATTTACAATGACTTTAAGTCAGAATTCCACAATGCCGGCTTGAACCTGTTAAAGAAGCTGCCGTCATTCGCAAGCATCAAATCGTCATTGTATGATGCTAGAAATAAAAAAGTCGGAGTATCGAAAATACAATGCAATTTGCCTGAAGAAGTGACAATTCCTATGCAGTTCAAGGCATTGGTTCTTGTCGACTACTTTGACAGGTCTTCCAATATTCGAATTATAGTTTTTGCTGATAAGGAAACTCTGGAACATATTAAACATATCAAAGTTTATTTGAGTGATGGAACTTTTCAAAGCTGTCCTAAGCCGTTTATTCAGCTCTATTCAATTCATGGCGATCTCGGAAGCAATGAAGAACAAACAAGAATAGTGCCCTTATTCTACGTGTTGCTTAATAGGAAAAACGAAGAAACTTATACTACACTTTTTCGACTGTTAAAGAGCCATATTTCTGATTGGGAACCGTTGAAATATGTCACAGATTATGAAAAAGCGGCCATGAATGCTATTTCAACAGTTTTCCCCTTAGTGGAAGTAAAAGGATGTTACTTCCATTTTTCACACAATGTGTGGAAGAAAGCGAAAGCGCTAAATCTAGCCAAAGATAAGAAACTTCGAAAACATGTAGCGCTCTCAGCTCTGCTGCCTTTACTACCTAGAAACTTCATCTCAGACGGGTGGTGCTACGTAATGGAAGACAGTCCTGAATCTAAAGATATTCAAGAATTCAATGATTATATGGTGACGCAGTGGCTAGATGACGAAAGTTTCGTCGACATTTGGTGTGCATATAATCAACGTCATCGCACAACCAATGCTGTGGAATCTTGGCACAAAAAACTAAATAGTACTGTGCCGAAGCGACCAAATTTGTTCCAACTTTTAAAAGCTCTCAAAGACGATATAGATTTACAAAAAGTTAACATTAAACAGTATAATTTTGAGTTACCAAATTTTAAACGACGCCTAACCGAAGCGATAGTTACAGATAATTGGTTTGAACATGTAACTAATCAACTATTGTCCGGAAAAATTACAGTTGGTCACTGCTTGGAAAAGCTAAAGCTATAAATTATTTTGGCTCCTAAATATTTCGCCATTTTTGATTGTTAGTTTTCAAAATTATAGTTTTGTATTTTATTTCCTAATATCAGTATAACTCGGTTCAACAGTTTTTGTTTTAAATTTTAGTTATTTTGTTAAATCTATTTAGATATTTATGAAACCTATAGTAGAGATTATAAGATTATAATGTGTTGCTAGTTCTTAATATAACTATTATTTATATTATTGATACAAGGGACTATTAGAACTGATTTTAACTTAGTCAAATATTTGATTGTTGTAATTAGCGAAATTTAGGTGGATCCGTTCGGACGAACAAAATAATAGGTGGATCAGTCTGGAAATTGTTAATAATAATCATGAAAGGTGGATCAGAACAAGGGGGATCTGCTGTGCTATTACGCTAAAACCGCCCATCCAAATTGATATTCTTGCGCCATTTCAATGGCCATCGCGCGCATTCTTTCCATACAATTTCAAATTACGAAAGCCATAAAAAGGGCTTTCTTAGGTAATTTTTGAAAAAAAAATGACTTATGAAACAAAACTGACATAAGAAAGCCCTTTTAATGGCCTTCGTAATTTGAAATCATCACAGCAGACCGGGACAACTCGATTTGGAAGATATAAATGTGCTGGAGATATCCATACGACGACGGCGATCTAATACTTATCGTCATCGAGTCAATCCCTTCGATATGAGTGACGAAGACTATAGGTTTACAAAACGCTTTGGCGAAAAAATCGTGGACCTAGTGCGCGAAAATTTGATCCATGATTCTCGAGGATGCCCGCGAAGCCCTGAAATCCAAGTAGTTTGCGCGTTACGCAACTAGGCTCGCCATGAAGTAAGTTCATAGTATTTCACTTTTTATCCTAAAGTACAATGTGAAATAGGTACCTACCTTACCTACTAACTAATTTTCTAATACATATTGTTGTTTTATTCGCAGATACAAGACGATACTGCTGATTTACATGGCGTATCACAACCAGTAGTCAGCATTATTTGCAAAAAAGTTGCAGATACACTTGCAAGAATGTCCCAAAGCTTTATAAAAATGCCTGCAACTTTGGACCAACAGGAGGAGACCATAAGAAAATTCCGCACTATAGCAAATTTCCCTACAGTCCTTGGTGCTATTGACTGTACCCCTAGACGGGTAAAAAAACTCAATACTGATGATGGTCAACTTTACATTAATAGAAAAGGATTTGCTTCAATTAATGTTCAGGTAATGTAGATTCAAAAGGATGTTTGTGTTCATCATCATCATCCTATATTTGTCCACTGCTGGACATAGGCCTCCCCTAATGAGAGCCATAGCGCCCTGTCTTCAGCTTGCCGTTGATGTTTGTGTCATTATATTACCTATTATTTAAGAGGAAATAGTACCTAATACTAATTAAATTTTAACATGACAGGTGGTTTGTGATGCTGACCTCAAAATAATGGACATTGTGACCAGATGGCGAGGCAGTGTGCATGACTCTCGAATATTTAGAGAAAGTCGACTCAAGCAAAGATTTGAAGCTGGGACGTTTTCAGGAGTATTACTAGGAGACAGTGGTTACCCTTGCAATCCATATTTGTTAACACCTGTGCTAAATCCCACAACATCGCAAGAAGAGAACTATAATAGGTGTTACATCCGTACCAGGAACACGGTGGAAAGATGCTTTGGTCTATGGAAGCAACGGTTTCGCTGTTTACTAAGAGAGATGTTTGGAGATATTGAAACAGTAAAAAAAACAATTGTTGCATGTTTTGTCCTCCACAACATTGCTATATTGACATGAGAGAAGACCTGTTTCCTGGCGAGGATGCCAGCGATGAACAAACTTCACAGGAACCATTAATAGCTATAAGAAATATTCCAAACACTGTACGGGGAAATATTCGAAGAAGACAATTCATTGAAAGATATTTTTAAAACCAAGGACATAGTCATGATGTTCCCAGGATAAAATGATACAGTCCCTACCAACTATGCATTTTCGCCATAGAATTTATAATTGACTTTAACTATGAAGTCATGAGGAGCGAAAGCCACTAGATTTTAGAGGAACAACTCGAGCAGGAGAAAATTAAAACTCAAAAATATTATAAAAATAAAGATAATGATAAATTAAATTAACTTCACCGCTTTTATTGTATGTATAGGTATAAAATCACCGTATTATAATATCTAGGCTACTATGAATATTGCAGTGTTTTAAAATAATTATTAATTAGCCTTCTCCGCATTGGGTTAATGTCTCTTGGTTCTGTACCATTATCAAGAGACCGCTGCTGCCTTATCCTGCCTTGTTCTATTATACCTAGATGTCCATGGAGCAGGAAGATTCAAATCAGGGTCATCCCATCAGGAGGGCATTCTTCTCTCTTGGATTGAAGAATATTGTGAATAACAGCAGTGGCAACAATTATTGGCAGGCAATTTTTTAAATGCACATGCATTCCCAGTGCGAGTACTGGAAACCGTCTCTTCCATATCCCAAACATCCTTTAAATTGGATTTCGAGTCCTTATCTGTGATTCATTGTACAGTGACTCTTTAGTTGTCTGAATCCTATCAAGGGGCATCATCAAGTAGCTTCTATTCATATAGCTACTGTCGGCCACCAGAACCGAGTCATTGTATGTGCCCAACTCGAACATTACATTTCTACGGGAAGCACTAAAAATGCGCTCATCGTGGGTACTACCTGGCCATCTAGCTACAAGATCGCAGATTATAAGTATGGCATTGCACACAGCCTGAACATTAATTGACATAAAGCCCTTTCGATTTCTGAAAGTTTCCGCATGATTACCTCCAGGTGAAATAATTTTAATATGCGTACAATCCAACGCGCCCATCACTTTGGGGAATTTGGCAATATTATAAAACTCCATTTGAGTTTCACGGATGTCTTCAGGGATCTCTGGAAACCGTATGAAGTCTTTATTTAGAGAAGCAATTGCAGCAGCCACTCGATGGATTACTCTGTTTACCGTAGGTCTGCTAACACCAGGAAAGTCTCCCATAGTCAGCTGGTGACTTCCTGTAGCATAGTACCTCAAAGTGAGAAGCAGCTGATTTATGGGTGACAGAGAATTGTTCCTGAAAAAACGATGGCCCAAACCTGGTCCAACTAATAAAAATGCAGCCATAAGCTACACTACGAGTACAAGACGTAAAAGAGGCGGAGCAAAGTACGAAAATAAACAATACAGAAAGTTCAAAAATTACAAAGGAGGAAGACTTCCTCCTGCACCGCCATAATACACTTCCTCCGAGGAAGTGTATTATGGCGGCGGTGCATGGAAAAAAGGGTTATTACATTACACGTTATTCAGGGACCCTAACTAAGAGTGATGTAATAAGATTTAGGGTCCCTAAGGGACGCACCCGGCAAGCCTTGCTCCCTAATCGCCCTAACTACCGGGCCCTGAATAACGTTAAGGGTAATACCGCTTTAAATCTTTTCACGGGTTTTTGACTATCCATGGAAATGAAGGTATACTAAAAATAACAGAACACAGTCAAACCCTACTAAATAGCGACGATTTACAAGCGAATGAAGCTATAAAGGATCATTACAAAAAAGCTGCTTCTACCAATGAGCCTATTCCAACAATTTACAAAAACAAAGCAAATTGAAAAAACAAATTGAAAGATCGAGGACTTGATTTAATCACCGATTTACCTAATTTCCAAAATATTAAATCCGGTCTGTAGAGACTGCATTTAAAGAAAGAGATACAAGATTTATGGAATTGACCGGCTATTTTCAAGATCTGCTATGTAAGTATCAGTGGGTGGCGAAGGGTACCAATAAAACGATTCCTGTCGGCTTTCCTTTTAAAATTCCCATTCGGGTACCTACGTAATATCTACTTTCTACTACCTAACCTCCTATATCTGATCTAGTAACTATAGCTATTATAAACTACCTAACTTACCTAGCCTATTTATCTCATTAAAACTAGCTTGCGCCGAGCGCCTACTAATTTTGTCAAGCAACCGCACAAAATATACCTACCTACCTATACAATGTATGTATTCGTATAGCGCGCAGCGAGCGTGACTGCAGAAGCCGGTATTCTTCGGCTTATGGCTTAGACGAACTTCATTCATACATTATGTTTAGTTAATCCGTGTCAAACAACTTATTGTACGCGACAGGAACATCTTTTTCTCTTTCACTTAAACAAGCTTATAACACAAACAGCACACAAAACTTACCCTTGCCTTTGGGTTTGAAAAACAAAATACGTACGCTCCACCACCGCTCAAAACAAAACAAACAAGGTGAGCAAAGCGATCCCATTGGGGGAATACTAAAAATGTAGGAGTTTTTAGTATTCCCCCAATGGGATCGCTTTGCTCACCTTGTTTGTTTTGTTTTGAGCGGTGGTGGAGCGTACGTATTTTGTTTTTCAAACCCAAAGGCAAGGGTAAGTTTTGTGTGCTGTTTGTGTTATAAGCTTGTTTGTATCTTGCAGAGATCTGGCAATGTTCGCAGTAAATGAGAATTTGCAACAAGATGTTTCTGGCAATGCAGATCAACAAGCTGGACCAAGTCACCAAGGCCACACTAATGAGTGTCTATTGTGTGGATTATCCATTTTGAGAAGACGAAGCGACTGAATATTACGAAGTAATCCTTCTGAGCTGCAACAGGCAATGCTTGCTATTGTGGTGACACAGTTTAGCATATAGTATGCGGCGCAAATGCGTTTCGCTAAGTCAGCAATTACAGCGGCTAAGAGCTTGTACAGAAAGGGCGAATTCGCCGCGAATCGGTTCGCGCGAAATGACTCGCGCGTAACCGAGATACTAGACGCCCATGCATCGCGTCCAGAAGCATTGCGCGGATTGAAAACACGCGCGTAAATCGCGAGCAATTCGCCAGACTCTCGACTCGCGATTGATTCGCGCGTATTACGCGCGTGTCGAGATACTAGGGACGCCTTGTAGCGTCCAGATAACGCGCGAACTCAGAGCGAGTGGACGTATTGAGGAAAATGGAGCGCCAAAATTTTGACCCGGAATTGTTTATATGAATATAAAATATAAAATAAAATGAAAGATTAAGGTAAGTAATTGGGCATAATCTTACTATCGTGCTATTAAAATATATGGGAAAGATACGTCCCCAAATGTTCGCGCGTAGTACGCTCCTTGTGGACGCAACGGTCGCGCGTAATACGCGCGCGAGAGAATCGCGGCGAATTCGCCTTTCTGCACAAGCTCTTAGTGCTCGTTCACTTTGGAACGCGCGGGCGCGGGCGCGGGTGCGGGCGCGGGGACGTGTTCACATTAACCGCCAGGCGTTTGCGCGAGTTCGTTTCTAGCGATAAGTTCAAACTGGTTGAACTTACCTGGCGTCGCGAGTGAATCGCGCGCTCCGTCGCTAGTTCGACGTGAACACACACAAACGTCTCACGCGTTTGATATCACCGCGAGCGCTCCGCGCGCGCCGGCCGCGAGTTCGCCCGCTACTTCTCCCGCACGTGCGTTTTGTACGTGAACACTTGCATAGTATGCTGTATGTTTGATATTTCGTGACCGCGCCCGCGCCCGCGCCCGCGAGGCTAGGTGAACAAGCACTTAGTGTCACACCTCAGACACTCCAGCAACCTTAGAAAACACATAGCCTAATTAAGGTTTATAGATTATCGTAAATGTCATTTCTTGTATCCGTGTTTCTGTGTAATAGACTGAGTACTCTGTATATCGCGTGGGGTCTTTGAAAGCCCAGGTGTTATAAAAATGTTTAATTTACTCAATTAAAACTATCTCAGCAATTCAATATTTGTGGTACCCTCCTAAATTGGATTGTTCTTGCCGCGTATTGCTGCTAACTTCAGTTTGCGCGTAGGTGCAGTGAAATACAAAAGTTTTTTTTTGCGGACGGGCTTTGAAAGACCCCACGCGACTAACCGCGTACTTAAAATTGAACCTATTTTTTGGTTTAGATTTCTATTTTAACGTGATTTTTATGTATTCTTTTGTTGATTTAGATTTAATTAAGTAGTAAAATGGACGAACAACAACAACGATGATGAAAATAAGGATGTTTACGGTGGTAGTGATGATGATGAAGGTAAAGACGGTATACACCCGGATGAAAAGAGTGAGCATAAGACAGATTCTGAGCAGGAATGTGAAGACGAACCTACAGAACAGCATAAAGTGTCGAACTGCCTGAGAAGTTTGTATCTTTGCATGACCATTGTCGGTTTCTGGAATCGTTCGACGAATAGCGGGTGGTTTGGGACTCAAAATGAACAATACACGGATTTGGAAAGTTCAAGGAAAGGAATGGATTTCTTCAAACAGATCGAAAATTAAAATCAGTCTGCCATTTTGGTATGCCTAACACATACAAAATCGTTATGTACCGACTGTATTCAAAAAGAAAATTAATAAAAAATTGACTGACTTCTATTGGTAAAACTTTATGCTATTTTTTGTTGTAACTTATCCAATTTTACGTAACTGTCTTCGTTATTCTAGTGTTATCGCATATAGATTTATTACAAGGAGAAGTTTCTTCATTTAGTTAGATTAAAATATTTTTTTTTGTGATTGTGATCTCAAGGAGCGAAATTTTTGTTCTTATTTTTAGATCGTAAGTTTAAGGCTGAAATAAAATAATATGTTTACGTAACTTGTTGTAGTTTTACTGTAATTAAGTTAATCACCAATGATTTGCTGAGATACATAGGAAAAAATAATGAAAAAGGGGTTTTTAGGCTGTTTGTTTTTGGGGTCTTCAGAGACCCCACGCGACTAACCACGTAAACAAAATATGCGCGACTGACCGAAGGTTAAAACAGGTACAGAAACGGTTGAAGAAACTGTCAGTGCGATTGCCGTATCTTCAAGAATACCTGATTTTTGGGAGGATAAGCCTAAGCTATGGTTTATTCAAGCCGAAGCTATTTTGAAGTCGCAAAATTCGTCCGACGATGCCAAGTGCAATGTGGTTATCGCGAGGTTGGGAAAAGATGTCGTAACGCAAGTAACAGATATTTTAAAAATCCGCCCGCTACTGGAAAATATGAAGCTCTTAAAAATCGACTTTTGGAAGTTTATGAAGAATCAGAATGCCGTCAAATACATAAATTGATTGGTGAAATGGAACTTGGTGCTATGCGCTATACTACGCGCATGGGTTGAAAGTGAATCCTACGAAAACGCAGGTAATCATTATTGGTAGTTCGCGAATGATGTCCAAGATTGACTTGACTCACCTACCCCTAGTGCTGTTTGACAATGTACACATTGAGATTAGTAAGATTGTCAAGAATCTTGGTATTCACGTGGATAACCAACTCTCATGGGGACCTCAATTGGCAGAAGTTAGTCGAAAGATCTTCGCATCGGCGGCATCGCTCAAACGGTTGCGAAATTTTTTACCCACATCAACCAATATTGCGCTAGCTCAATCACTTCTACTCCCTATTCTAGACTACGCCGACGCCAGCTATCCTGATTTAACCCAAGTACAGCTTGATAAGCTTGAGCGGCTACAAAATCTTTGCATACGCTTCATTTTCGGTCTGCGCAAGTATGACCACGTCACAGAGTACCGCAAAAAGCTAAAATGGTTACCTATCCGTCTTCGCCGGGACGCACACTTCCTTTCACTCCTCTACTCTATCCTTTTCGTCCCAAATACACCATGTTACCTCAAGGAACGATTTGAATACCTTCACCAAACCCATAGCCGCTCCCTCCGCTCAACAAACACTCTTCAACTGAAAACTACCCGTCCCTTCCACTCATATAGCTCATCTTTTACCGTATATGCCATAAAACTGTGGAACGCTCTACCCATCTCTATTCGACAAGCCAAGTCTCTGCCCATTTTCAAACATATGGTCTATGAACACTTCCTCAACTCTCTTTAATGTTTTTTTTTTCTCTTTTCTTTGTTTTTTGTATTATTTGTTTTTTTTTTCGACTCCATATAGTATACCTACATCTATGTATAGCATATTTATGATATATAATTTTAAATATCTATCATACTTATATTATTTGCTTACATATATACACCATATTTTATAAGTACCTATTTATATAACCATAATTTTATATTTTTCTTTAATATTTGACTACATAACTATTTAATTATTAGTATTTATTAACATTTATCTAACACGCCACCGTCTTCATTTACGCTTCCACTCCATGTCCATCCAAAGGTTGCCTGGAAGAAATCGCTCAAAGCGATAAGGCCGCCCATTGTACAACCTATTATTTGTTTTTTCCTGTCCTGTGTTAAATGTTTCTAGTATGCAATAAAGAGTTTTGTATTGTATTGTATTGTATTGGTGATCAAAAGCCCTCACAACTCCTACGCAGGATGAAGGATTTAGCCCGGAATAAGGTACCTGATCAAACATTATCTATTCTGTGGATTAATCATTTACCGACGGACATACGCAGTGTTCTTGCAGTAGCTGACGCTAAAGATTTATCTACGCTTTCGTCTATAGCAGATAAGGTTATGGAAACATCTAGACCTATAAATGCAGTTTCACGCGTCGACGATGAGAAGCCTACAAAAAAAAATAGCGGACTTGTAGCAGAGATAAAGACATTAACTGCTCGTCTTGGAAGGCTAGAAAACGCTCGCAGATCCCGTTTTGATAACTATCAACGAAATGGTGGACGTGGAGGTCGATCGCAGTCGAGGGGGCGCAGTTTTAGCAGAAGGAGACCAGCAGGGCTAGCATGCGCGCCATTGAAGTCGTCGCGCGCGCGACAACTATTTGGTTGTCTTCTCGTGGTGCGAATGCATTACATGCGCACCACGAGAGACATAATACTCGTCGTCGAGTCATCCTTCTCGCGAAGAGAAAGCCACCCAGACAAACACCCGTTTAGTTCATTCAATTGTCTATGGTTTATGAGAACTGCATCCGAAGAAATAAACTAACCTTTTTCGTTTCACCTTCATTTTGGTAGTTTGATCATTTTTACCGGTAGTTTTTTTTTTTATAATAGGCCATCTAGGACAAGTGAAAGTCATAAAACCATACTGCCTAATTTTCACTGGTAGAATGGTGGTAAACAGTCGAAAAGGCAAGAAGAAGAAAAAAAAGAAGGAGAAGCTTTTCCAACATTTGCGCGCGATTTTCTTGTGTATATTGTTTATTTGTGTATTAAAGACAGAATGATATTATAGATAATATTTGGCTTAAGTGCTGTTTGGTAGGCAGGGAGTGCACGTTGACCTCACACAAAACGTAAGTAAAACTTAAATAATTGTTCAGCTTAGTCGTTATAATATGTATTATGTATCTTTTCTATAATGCACTTGCTTGAACCGTAAGCTCATGATCATGAGCAGTAAAACTCGAAGAAAAAAATCAAGAAAATCTTCTCGTGAGTTCTCGTGATCAAATTGAAAGACGAGAGTTTTCTCGCGTTATACTGTCAAAAGTTGAGAAAATTTGGGCGCGCATCTTAGCATTTGACGATAAAGGTTACCACAGATAATATAAACCTTAGTATCCCTATAAAGTTGTGATATAAACATTCACCAAATCATTCACGTGAAGAGATATGACGACTATTTGGTGTCGCATGCTAACATCATCGGTCGACAAATCGAGATAGCGCCATTTTTCTCGAGAAAAAGACGAGAAAAGCTTCTCGTGGGCGCGCATGCTAGCCCTGCAGGTAATCCCAATTGGCTATGTTCCTACCATTTTCGCTAATAAGCATAAGGCATAAGTATATCGAACCCTGCAACTGGAATAAGCGGAATGGTAAAAAAGAGCAGAAAATTAAGGAACAGGAAAACTGGACGCGGTGCAGTCGACGGCGGACTACTGTACCAAACCAAGCCTATAGTAAATCACCGCCTTTGTGTAATGGCAAACGTTTCAGTGTTTCCTCGAACTTATATGAAGAAAAACCTTCGCCTTGGTGGTGAAAAGAGTTATTACTGAATTATGACGAGTATGAATACGAAGAAGAAGGTGAAGATGATTTGAAAAACCTAGAATTAGAGCCAGAAGGTGTTGTCGAGGAGTAGGTTCCTCATGAAGCAGATGAAGAGGATTGGGATTCGTCTGATGATGAGCAGGGCTTGGAATACCGGTATTTATAAATACCGGTTCGACAGACCTTGACATGGTACCGGTACTTCTTTGGTATCGATACAAATTATACCGGTACTTTCATTGGTACCGGTACTAAAGTATCGGTAAAATTACCGAAATTACTTATGCTCGAAAAGTACCGGTACTTTTCAACAATTTTATTTTGTGCAAGCGAGAGAGAAAACTGATTAGAACAGAAGAACGAGACGACGCGAGAACCGCTTAGAATACCGGTTCTTTTAGGCAAAGTACCGGTACTTCAAAAGTATCGATACTCGAATTTAACGAAATGAAAGTACCGTTACTACCGTAAAAGTACCGGTATTATTGGAACCGGTATCAAGCCCTGATGATGAGCCTCTTACAACCGTTTCTCGTTCTACCAGTCGCAGGTCTACAAATCGCCCCCTGAGGTGGGATCGTACAGAAGATTTTAATAATTCTGGCATGGATGAAGATCCTCCACTGGAAAGCGACTTCGAGCTTCGAGATTCCATGCAGTACTTTCACTGGTACATCAATCCTAGTTTATTTGAAGTGATCTCTGATTGCACACGACTCCAACAGAACTTAAAACTTTTCACTCACTTGCATCGCATCTTCAATCAATTGCGTCGCGTCATCACTCGCGTCAGAAAATAAGCAATCATCATCATCAGAAAAATGTATCAGATTTTCCTGATCTCTTTCTACTTCTAAATCGTCATCATCCAATTCCAACATCTTAATAAGGTCTTTTTCAGTCAACATGTTTGAAGAGGGTAGTTTTGCATTCAGTATTTCATCTTTGTCTTTTTTCTCTTTTTTTATAACAATCTTTATTAACAACGAAAATTACAAGAAAAGGAATAGAAAAATTACAACTAGTATTTACAATTGAAACCATTGAGCTAACTGCAGACGGTTGCAAACAGTCTAAAGGTAGCTCAATTGATCCATGTCAATACCAGTCGGAAGCGTCCCCAAGACACTGGCTGCATTACCACGATGTATGTTTACGCTGTTTTTCTCTTCAAATATATTTCTCATTTCACCCATAATATTATCATCATTAACCTCAGTATTTCCTTCATCTTTTGCATTCGGATTTTCTTCTTTATCTTCCCCTTTAAATATATTTCTCATTTCACCCATAATATCATCATTAACCTCAGTATCTTCCTCTTTTTTTGAATTCGGTATTTCTTCTTTATCTTCCCCTTCAAATATATTTCTCATTTCACCCATAATATCATCATTAACCTCAGTATTTTCCTCTTCTTTTGCATTCGGTATTTCTTCTTTATCTTCCCCTTCAAATATATTTCTCATTTCACCCATAATATCATCATTAACCTCAGTATCTTCCTCTTCTTTTGCATTCGGTATTTCTTCTTTATTCCCCTTCAAATATATGTCTCATTTCATCCATAATATTATCATTAACCTCAGTATCTTCCTCTTCTTTTGCATTCGGTATTTCTTCTTTATCTTCCCCTTCAAATATATTTCTCATTTCACCCATAATATCATCATTAACCTCAGTATCTTCCTCTTCTTTTGCATTCGGTATTTCTTCTTTATCTTCCCCTTCAAATATATTTCTCATTTCACCCATAATATCATCATTAACCTCAGTATCTTCCTCTTCTTTTGCATTCGGTATTTCTTCTTTATTCCCCTTCAAATATATGTCTCATTTCATCCATAATATTATCATTAACCTCAGTATTTTCTTCCAAATCAGTCAATGTTACCTTACCACCGTGTAAGTCTACTTTTTGAGTTTTAAGTATTTTAATACCTGTATTTCGGCTCATTCCTCCTCTTGTTTTAACACCGCTTTTTAAAAAGCAAAGGTTTTCATTGACTGGAGGTAGTGGTTCTATTAGTACATTTGAGTTGCAATTTGAAGGTTCACTAGGAAGAGACATATGTTTATAATAATACGGACTAGCCGAAGTTGAAATTACATTTAAGTCATCCCTATATCTACATACAGATTTTTTTTCCTGAAGTTGTACAACAGATGTACAGCTTTCATCTAATTAATCGACAGCAGGTTCAACTAATTTTTCAAAATCTTGTGATCCAAAGAAAAGCGATTTGGCACGCTTTCTCATAGATGGTTTAGTTGCTTTATGTTCTGTTGTCACAGTTACAAATCTGAAAAGTGACAAAAATTCACAAAAATCTATGTATTTATGACCTCCGTGGCGCAGCGGGCGAAGGTCCGCCTGCGACGCAGGAGGTTGCGGGTTCGATTCCCGCCTCGGAACAAATGTTTTTATGATCTGCAGATGTTTGTTGAGGGTGTTCTGGATATTTGTATTTATAATAAAAAATATCTATGTAGTCTATTGTATTAAGTATATCAGTCGTCTAGTATCCATAACACAAGCTCTGCTTAGCTTAGGGCTAGATGATGCTGTGGGAATAGTCAAAAATTATATATTTAAGTATATAATAATAAAGAAGACTGGCGAAGTTCTTTGAATCCCAGCCCCTACAATTTTATACTGCGTTCATGAACGAAATTAATCAACATTCGTACACCTTAGCAAGACAAACTAAACGATACTAGAATTTACCTCCTTAAAGTTGGGAATAATTAGATATTTTGCGAACAATTAACGAAGTTAGGTTATAATAATATGGTAACGAGTTATTGTCATTTCCTACAATAAACAACAAAATACTATTTTACCTTTTTTTTTGTTACGGAATCCAGACTTTTAAGTATATATTTTGTTAAAAAATTGTTTATTGTTAAGAAATTGTTTATGTCGAAATAATTTAATTTATGCTAAATAAATGTATTAGGTAAACAAAACATATTATTGAAATTTATGTATAGTCGAATGTAGTTTTAAGTAACATTTTTATAGGGATATTAAATAAAACACTTATATTTTTTTACAGTTTAATTGAGGAGGGTCGGAACAAAAACCGATATACGACATGCTATATTTTTTTTTTTTTGTAATTTCGTAGCATTTGTATAATTTTACATGATAAGCTTATTGAACCTGTTCCAAGGCCGATGAATCCAGTAGAAAAATTTGCTTAAACTTCAATGATCTATACAGATACCGATAAATCCATTGATGAGGTAAAAGAAAATTTATATCTTAACAGAAACCGATAAATCCTAAATAAATTTGGTAGATTTTTATAAGGTTGAGACAAAAACCGATATATCAATTTCCATTTGCTTTATGGCAAATTAATAATGGCCAAAGGAGGTTGATTTCTTCCGTCCATGATATTGGCTACACTAGAGGTTTAGTCTGTCTGTGGATTTAATGACCGTGACAGAATTTCAACATTAACTGTGACGGATGAAAGGGTGTAATAGTTAACGGTTTCCTGAGTTTTTTGATGTCAAATTTAAATAAATTTTCTAACGGTTTTTTTTTTCGTTTGCTGTAAGATTGTCATTAACATTAAAAAGGTCATAATTAAAAAAGGTTGTTAAAAATGGAGGAAATTGACCATTTGGTCGAGAATATTAACCAAGGCTCACGAAAAAAAACAAAACAGAAACGAAAAACTGAAATGGAGCGGGAGAACAGGTAATTACTTATTTTCTTTGCTATGTTTATAGAATGGTTGTGGTTTTCATGATTTCTGTGGGATTTTGAGGATTTGCATTGTATCAACTTGCTTTTGTTATTGTTTAAGGTATCGGGATACTAATCCGCTTGGCTTAAGCTTTGAAAGACCCTGCTCTCATGACACGACGAAGTTTCAATGCAATAAAATTTCGCTTCACTTTATTCTTCGGAACAGAAAGAAATTTTTTAAAAATCACAAGAAAGTCGACCAAGACATCTTTTTAACACGATTGATTGCACCGTTTGCTCCAGAACGACGACGACAGAGTAAAGTAGCTGAAGATAAACGCAGAGGCCGCGTAATGAGTACCACTTACTTTCTAAATGACCAGCACAATAAAAACAGGCCTGTTTGTAAGGCTATGTTTTTAAAAACCTTTTCTTTGAAAAAAGACCGGGTAAGTAACATAGCTAAAGTAATTTTCGAAGGGAAAACTCCTAAAGAAACACGAGGTGGTGACCGTAGATCCACAAAATCAGCTGAAAAGAAAGAAAAACTCAGGGAATTTTTAAGGAAGTTGCCAGCTTGCGAAAGTCACTACAACAGATTAAAATCTAAAAGAATCTACTTATCGTGCGACTTAAATCAAAGGAAGTTGAGACAAAATATATAATGAGTCAGTTCCTCAAACTCTAAAAGTAACTAAAACAATGTTCCAAACCGTGTTTGCGAAAGATTTTAATATTGGTTTTAAGAGCCCAGCTTCCGACGCTTGCAGTACTTGCATTTTACTAACCAATAAAATAAAAATGACCACTGATCCGGACGCAAAACGTATTCTAATGGTCCAAAAAAGGGTACACAAGTTACGAGCAAAGGCATTTTATAAATTATGCAAAAATAACGATCCAGACTCAAAAAAATTCTGTTTTGACATGCAACAAGTCCAGCCTTTACTCAAGACCCCAATACAAGAGTCGTTTTATGCAAGGCAAATCAGCTACTACAATCTTTGTTTCGTTGGCATGGACTCTAGAAACCCACAATTCTATCAGTGGTCAGAGGACCAAGGTGGCAGAGGGGCTACTGAAGTCGGGTCGGCACTCTTACATTATCTAGACTCACTAAACTTGGAGGGGATAAGAGTGCTGCGTCTGTTTTGCGATGGCTGTGGAGGCCAAAACAAAAATTCGCATATAATCCACAGCCTCATGTTTTGGTTGGTAAACAAATCTCCAGACGCCCTGGAGGAGATTAACTTGACGTTCCCAGTACGCGGGCACAGCTTTTTACCTGCCGATCGAGTTTTTGGCAGGGTTGAAAAATCTTTGCGTACCATGCCAATCATAACAAAAAAAGAAGAATACCAAGAAATCTACAAAACACATGGGAATGTTTTAAGTCTGGGAGTAGACTGGCATTTAAAAAGTGTGAAAAGTTTGGAAAGTTTCTATAAAAAGCTTGAAGGGATGAGGGATTTAAAGCGGATCACGTTGAAAAAAAAAAAATTGTTATGCAAAGAAGAGGTCAAAGGAGTCAAACCAAAACTGTGTTTGAAGTTAAGACATTCCGAAATTTCATCAACGAGTCAGAACAGGAACAGCAAGGATTTTCAATCTTAAAACCAAGAAAATCTCATCCTCAGTCTTTAATCTCTGTGGATGGTACTAAAAGCCTGAGTAACCAGAAAAAAGCAGACGTGAAGTCTCTGATGACAAAGCAATTTGGGGAAAACTGGGAGGACGATGATACTTTTGTTTGGTATAAAAATTTACTTAATGACAGTCAACATGACATCACTGAAGATAATGTTAATGAAAATGTACATAACCATGAAGAATGTGACTGCTTAGAAGAAGAAATAATGGCCATAGTATAAGTCTTATACATTAAACTTAGTTTAATGTCATCTAATACTAATAATAAAAACACACTTGATTTTTATTTGCAATGTTTTTTTTTAATTCCTCATATACTTAGTTTTAACCAAAAATGTTAATGGTTTTTTCACATAGCGATAAATCCTTAGTTGATTTTTTCAAAAAACGATAAATCCGGATAGTCTAAGCAAAAACCGCTAAATCCATTTTTGTTTTTTTGTTTTTTCGTTTATTATTTCACACACGAATCTGTTGATTTGGCCACCAAACAATGTTGCTAATGTTGATATATTAAGATATTCTACTCTCTTTTACCTATAAAACCAAAGACAAAAAACGTTTTTTCCGATTTGTCAAAAATCTTAGTAAGTGGATTTAGCGGTTTTTGTTCCGAAGCTCCTCAATTGTCAAGCAAATTGTCAAGTTGTGACAAGCAAAGCAACACATTCAATTAATGAAATGACATTACCAGATTATAGAAGAGCAGCCAACACTAATCATCACTGTGTATTCCCAAACTGTGAAAGCACATCATTGCATGGTATTTCTGATAAATTAAGAGCTATAATACTGAGTCATATACAAATATTATCTGCCCAAAGAAACCCGGGTTTGCATTTGACAGCCAATATGTGGTATACATTGTTTGACTCCCAAAACAGTTATTCAACATTTACTGTTCAGTAAATCCAGCATGTTTTTTCTTTGTGAATTCTTTCAATCCATTAGAAGATTTTGAAAATATCTTTTCGTGTGTTTAAGACGTGGATCCACGTTCAATAAATTTCTGTGCTTGTGTGTCTAAACGTGGATCCACGACTAAACTCTAGCAGGTGATTTTGTCCATTATTCCTGGAGAAACTGGGTCTAATTTTCGTTGCATCGAAAGTGATTGAACGAATCTGTCACAGGCGACTGTGAGTGAAGTATTTTGCGGCGGGAATAAGGTGAATGAAATCAATAATTCAACACATTCATTTGCAACCGGTGATTTGCTTCTGTTGTTTAGCTTGTGATTGTGATAAAATTAAGATGAAGTAAGTATTTATATCTATTTTTATATTGTTTATTATATGTAGAATCTAAAATTATTCGAAATTAATATGATATTACCTTGATTTGCGATTTTTCCATGGACAAAGTCCAGCGATATAATTTTTACCAATGTTTTGATTTTCATATTGATTTATATTTGCATCTAGGTATAATAAGAAAATAATGTCATTATATATCGTCGTGAAGGTAATTTCATAAACTTTCGAATTATATTAAGTCTTAGGGTTGGTTTTTATCAGAATAGAGCAAAAATTAAAAATTTTTGAAGGCCGTACAAAACTTACAAAAATATACGCACACACTCTCGTATTGATGGCTTGTTTCTACGTGCAACGTATGACGCAATCGAATGACCGCCGTGACGTCAGGAGCCATTGTTTTATACAGCACTAGCGACCCGCCCCGGCTTCGCACGGTTTTATTATAAGTATATAAACCTTCCTCTTGAATCACTCTATCTATTAAAAAAACCGTATCAAAATCCGTTGCGTAGTTTTAAGTATACAAAAGGACATAGGGAGGAACAGAGAAAGCTACTTTGTTTTATACTATGTAGTGAGTGATGTTGTGTTATTATTTGAAGACATTGGTATTTTAACAAGTACTTGTGTTGAATGGATAAACGTTTTTAACTATTTTTTGCACACGGGTTCTCTCGAGTTCCTAATATCTATAACCAATAATACTAGCACTATCATACGGTTTCGTCCAAGTTATTAACTTTTGTTTAACTATTTTTTGCACATGGGTTCTCTCGCGTTTTTAATATCTATAACTAATAAAACTAGCTTTATCATACGGTTTCCTCCATGTTATTAACTTTTGTTTAACTTTTTTTTGCACACGGGTTCTCTCGCGTTCCTAATATCTATAACCAATAAAACTAGCTTTATCATACGGTTTCCTCCATGTTATTAACTTTTGTTTAACTTTTTTTTGCACACGGGTTCTCTCGCGTTCCTAATATCTATAACCAATAAAACTAGCACTATCATACGGTTTCGTCCATGTTATTAACTTTTGTTTAACTATTTTTTGCACATGGGTTCTCTCGCGTTTTTAATATCTATAACTAATAAAACTAGCTTTATCATACGGTTTCCTCCATGTTATTAACTTTTGTTTAACTTTTTTTTGCACACGGGTTCTCTCGCGTTCCTAATATCTATAACCAATAAAACTAGCACTATCATACGGTTTCGTCCAAGTCATAACCTTTATTTATTTTTAGAATATCACCACGGTTATGGTTCTGGATCTTGACCAGATGTTGCACAAACGCGACTACATATCTTTCATGCTTTATGGGAGAGTGTATATGGCCGTGGGAGGAAACACATTTCTTGCGGGCAAATATTTGTCGTGCTTGCCATATGCAAGTCAATTACTCAATTTGGCATTTCCATGTCGCCATAATGAATAGAAGAAGGATTCGCTGGCTTTTACACTCTAAATTTTTCTGGTGCAAATGTGGTTATAGTGTCTATGATCACTACCCCCCAGATGAATGCTGTTCATAAATTTTTAATAATGCGCTAAAAGACAAAATTGTTTTGTCGATTTGATTCTTTTTAAATCAACATATTTGATTGATCATTCCTGATTTGTTTTTAGTTTGAATTGATAACTTAATCAAATTGAATCTTTTTTTTAATTGGGCGTTATATATCTACCTCTCAACTGAGGTTTCATCCGCGTTTTTTTTAAATAAAATGTTTTTTCGTGATGATGGATTGGGTTAACGATATGCATAAAAGCATGGCAAACAAAATCACTTCCACATAATATTCAAGTAAGGACATCTAATGTATTACACATTCTAATAGAATAATTTTTTAACATTTAAATAACCGTAGGTAATGGAGCCAGACATAAATAACGACGCAGAATTTCCCAGAGCCAGCACTTAAAGTTTGGTATGTTACTATTAAGATATAAGAATATTTTTATGTATTAACATTTTTGTTATTTAGAAAATTCTAACATGTAAGTTTTCTATTTCTTTTTGTAGGAGCAAGAAGAGCATTTCTCCGATGACGCTGATGATGACCATGATAACATGTCGCTTTCCGAGGTAGATATAAACTATTTCTTTTAATATATTTAGACTTTCGCACAAAGTATTTGGTCACATTATCAAAGCAAGTATCGTAAATGGGGATGTTTTGTTGTAGATATTCGGTGGGCCATTAGCTGATGAGCTGAGATTGGACTCGGGTAGTGAGGATGAGGAGGAGCCTCTGTCGCTGGAGGCGCTTCAAGCTATTCTGGAAAATGAAGATTCCTAGGATCCTGAAGATCCCGAAGAAACCGAGACGCCATTTTCTTTCGATTGGTCAAGAGATTACAATACATATACTGGCCAACCGGAGGTATATTCCCAGGCAGAACAGTGTGGTCCCAATATTGAAGGGACAGATCCTTTGGAGCTGTTCACTCATGTTTGGGACCAAGACATAATGAAGAAAATAGATGGAGAGACCAACCAATATGCCTGGGAAACAATAGTGCAAGCAACCGAGTCGGGCGGTATCTCGTCCCATTCCCGATTAAACGATTGGGTAGAAACCTCAATTGATGAGTTGTACAAGCTCTTCGGAGTGATGATTTTGATGTCATTAACTATCAGAGGACGAGTATCTGAATACTGGAGTACTGGTTGTAAGGCCCCATTCTTGATTTATTGGCTCAGTGTCCACGGAGCCATCCTAGGGTCTGCGTCTTAGCGTCACAAATTGGAGTTGACACTGACAGCTCCAAAGTGACGTCTGTCTATTCTACTGTCGGGTCGCGTTGTCGAGTCATTCCTTTCTTTTGTCTCCGACATCGATCACTGCTGGTCAGATTCCTACATAATCCTAGAAACCTCGTGATACCTCTTCAGCTGGTACGTATTCTGGCCATCAGCCTGTGCGTGGTTTCGTCAGCGGTCTGCCTAACCGTCCGTTGTTTCTGTAAAACTCCAGGATCCTGCACCCGGACTCCCAGTGTGACCTCGTGGCATCCAGTGGTACCGTGGTTGCAGTTGCCTGCCCGCGTGGAATACGCAAGAGGCCGTGTCGTCTTCCTCCTACGGTTTGGAGCGTTCGATCTCGATCAGGTATACATATTTCTATATAAATTTCTCAGCGCCACGTGTCGCTAGAGATAGTACGCGTTCTGTCTATAATCTATCTATTTTGTCCTACAGCTATCTGGCTGCAGGATCTAGCTGAGGGGGTGAAATCTTTGTATGTGCTGTCCCTGGAGAGTGGTCGGAGAGAGACCGCTCGGAGGCTGTTCGGTGCGGTTCAGTGCAAGCCCCTTCTTTTGTGCCTGCCTGACCTTTGGACCGACAGCGATAGCTTACTGGTAACACGGCTGGACCCTGGTCCCCGTGTCTCATTTATTTAATTGTGCTGTGACCCAAAACTAACCTCACTCTGGAACCATCCGGAACCCTCTGTTACTTACTCCACTCGCTGAACATCATCCGTGCTATAAATTAAATAACTGTAGATTTCTTAATTATCTGGTTGCTAAGAAGTTGAATGTAGGCTACCACACCCTGTTATTTTACTCTATGCTCTACCGCTGAACATAATTTTACTTTACCCTAAGGCGCCCAACATTACCAAAACATTGCTCTTGTAAAATTTAATAAAACTATGTTTATATTGTATCTCTAACTAAACTTTTATTTGTATACCTACCTCTCAACAACTATAGGTCCTCCTTCTCTCTCACCACTCATTTTTCAAAGCGTTACATGGTGTTTTGGGCATGCCAGGTTTTCGTGGTCTGATGAGTTTAAAACGATATTGGCTCCTTATGCGTTTCCTTCATTTTGTCAACAATAATACCATCATTATACGTGGTCCTAATCGCAAAATTGCTAAAATACAGTCCATCGTTGACCATTGCAATAGAAAGTTTAATAGTATGTACACACCTCGCAGAGAAATATGCATTGAAAAAACAGTTAGCACCTTTAGAATTTATGTAAAAAAAGAGCTTTTAGCATTGCAAAAGCAAGGCATTTTTGAGTAGGTCCCATAAAATATACTCCACTTACCGAGTTTTTCTTGCACTGTATGCACCGAGAGCAAATAAGTTTCACAGTTAAACACTGCCTTTTGTTAGTACACGAATAAAAACAGTACAAAAGTACCCTTTCGCCGGTATTCTTACAATTTTGCTTCACAATTTTTTCGGTTTTCTTTTCTTTCATTTTTATATCAACTTCTTGTAGAATGGCGTCTGGTTTGTCTTTTATTTCAATTCATTTTAAGTTGTCAATGTCAAATTTAGAGGTGTTGGATAGTTATTCAGTTGTGATCCCGTGGTGAACAAGTTCAACAAAGTGTCCTTCTATAATAATAGTTTAAGTATGTTTAATTTAGTCCCTTTTTTGTGTTTATTTTTTCTTATTAGTTTTTCTTTTAAATTTTTTTAATGTATCCTTTTTCTGTCGACCGTGATAACACGCGCCAAATCAAAGGTCCTGTCAGAAAACCAGCGTTGCTCAACTCTGTGTGGAGCAACATTATGCTGAGACGGGCCCTATTGGTTCGCTGACTACGCCTAGGTTATTATTAATTAGTTCATAGGTGGGTATATATAAGTAGTTAAGTGTTTATGTTAATATTTTTTATGTTAATAGTATCTAACTACCTACCTAGTTTTTAAGCTGCGAACCAATAAACGTGTTTTCTTTCTTTTCTTTCTTTCTTTCTTTCATTGACGAATCGTTGCTGCTTTTTAAAGGACGCTTGAGTTGGATCCAGTGCATTCGATCAAAAGCAGCACGATTCGGTATCAAGTTTTATGACCTTTGCGAGGTGGTTACAGGCTATCTTCTATAGTTTGAAATTTACATTGGCAAAAAATCGCCACAAGCAGGGGATTCTGTGGAGAACTCCATGTATGGGTTCACAAGCGCAAGTGCGAAGGTAGTGTTACGGCTCATGCAAGGATTTTTTCACAAAGGTCACTGTCTTACAATGGACAACTTTTATAATTCTGTTAATTTGACACGGTTTTTAAAGTCGAATAAGACCGATGTTATTGGAACTCTGAACAGGCGAAGATTGGAAACACCGAGGGACATACAAACTAGGTATCAACGAAAAGAGAATGGAAAGAGGGGCAGTTGTAGTAGCTCGACACTGTGGTGATGTGTCTGTATTATCTTGGAAAGATGTCAAATTAGTTACCATAGTGTCGACCTACCATAATGCGGACATGATGCCTGGAAGAAGAGCAGGACAACAAATACTGAAACCTGTAGTTGTCAACGACTACAATAAATACATGGGCGGTGTAGATTTAAAAGATCAAATGCTGTCCATGTATTTAATTGAACGCAAAAGAGGGATAAAATGGTACTTGAAAGTATTCAAACGGCTATTGAATATTAGTATTTTGAATATTTACATTATACACCGTGCAAACAGTACAACAAATCCTCTCAGCCATAGGCAATTTAGGTACAAATTGGCAGAGCAACTGGTTCAAAGATACCCAAATTTTATAATACCCCGCTTAATAAATCCTCCAGCCCTGCTGCGCCTAGATGGTGATAAACACTTCCCTATATATGCGAATTCCTTAGAGGATCGAGCGGAGAGCAAGAGAAATAAAATTAAAAGGAACCGTTGCGTTCGTTGCTCAAAAAAAAAAATAAGAAAGGAAGTAAACACCATGTGCCAGAAGTGTAACGTATTCATTTGTCTCGGCCAATGTTGGATTGATTACCACACTAGGAAATTTGTAAAATTCACTTTTATTTTTATTGCCTTTTTACGCCTCTGACCCCCGAATACTCAAACGTAACTCAGATTTATGGACGTTTCATGTGACGAGTTTTTGACAGATTTTCATAAAAACTGTTGTGCGTTCAAGTATTCGGGTAGAATGACCTGTTTGTTTTCATCTTTTATTTTTGTTTTTTTATGTTTGTGTTTCAGTTTTTATTAATTACATTTATTTCATTTCTAAAAAATATTAATAAAAGATAGGTACAATTTTATGTTTTTTTTTACTGCTGCTACTAGCTGCGACAAGCGAATTTATGTGCGTGGAATTTAAAATATTGGTTTTAATTTTTTCGCGCAGAAAAAAGAAGCCTAAGTTATCTAGCTAGTTTATGAACGTTATAGGCTGATTTTGTAAGTTATCTAGCTATCTACCAGTGAAAATCTCGTTCAATTAGTTTCAGCCGTTTGGAGATCACCCAGACAAACAGACAGACAACTGTTCCAAAAAAATTTGGTAGGTATTAAAAATGTGAAAACATGCGTTTAATATGAAGCTGTTATTATGAAATAAAAACACACTTTTAATTATATTTTTTTGGTCCAGCATTATAATTTTTCAACAATGAAAACATCCTGTATCAGCGGTCTATGTTATGGCGCGAAATTTAAAATGCTTACGCACACATATAAGGAAAAGCTCGCGCGAATTTCTAGCGGTCGGGCATACGACGGTAATATTTGCGAGCGCAGAAACGGATGATAGAGAATTTGAATACTGGATAGGGCGAACTAAGCACAACTTCAATGAGTTACTGGACGAAGTCCCTCGAATTAAGGATAACCGTAGAGGAACCTTAGGCCTTGCAGTTTTTTTATTAAAACTTAGAACAGGGCATTCTGACGAAAAAATTGCAACTTAAGTGAATGTTTCACGTAGAACATTAGAAGTTTTAATGGACAAAGTAAGGTAGATACTTCCCCAAGATTTTGCCCCAAAAAATCTAGGGCATAATCATTTACCTAGGGAAGAATTACTTAATCGCAAAGATGCATTGATTGCATGGGTAATTACTTCGATTAATACAAATAAAAAATACATGAAAAAAATTCGTTTAAGATGTGTCTTATAAATCGTTGATGACTATTTAAATGTTAAATCTGATATGCAGGTTTCCTCACGATGTTTTCCTTCACCAGTAGCAATGCTTGACCTGGGGATCGAACCCGGAACTTCTCGTTCAAAGCACCCGACCTCTTACCACTGGGCCAAACACGCTACACGCAGTGTTGCTGTTTTACCGCATTTGGCGCTAGATCTAGTGCAATTTTAGGGTCTTTAGCGGTTTTTTTGTCATAACTACGCACTAAAAAATATCTAGTGGAAACTGGCGCAAAATTCGATGTTAGTTAAAAAATTAAATTGCGCAAATAATAACGCTGAAGTAGAACGAATCTTCAGCATTATGAACATAGTTAAAAGTAAACTACGTAACCGGATGTCAGCCGAAACTTTAAACTCCGTTATAATGATACGTGGCCAGGCGAAAGACTGCTGGCAGATGCTGGATGCGTCAAGCTGAAGACAGGGCGCTATGGAGCTCATTGGGAGAGGCCTATGTCCAGCTGTGGACTAATATAGGTTGATGATGATAATGATCCGTCATCAATTGAAAATTCTGAAAAAAAACTGCCACACTTATGATCTACCTGAAAATGTCCTCGACAAAATAACCAATACTGTAAAAAAAGGAACAGTACCTAGTTCAGCAGGCTCATCATCTGCTTCTGGGGGTGATGATGATGGTGAAAATGTCGTGGAATTGTTTAGTATAGTTGATTTTAGTACTTAATATAGGTAAAATAAATAAATATGTCTTTGTTTGATAGCTTTTTTTCTTTTCCTTATTTTTACATTCACAACATCGTTTAGCGGAATCTAGTGCATTTTAGAAGCTGGATTCTTACAAGATCTAGTGCATTTTTGCTAAGGGTATAGTGGATTTTATTTTCGTCAAACGGCTACACGTAGTGTTTTTTAATGTGGCAGAACTGATACAAAATTCACACTTCCTTACACATTTACCTATTTTAAAATTTTCTTCTCAGGTACAGTTTTTTGACTGGTAAAACGGGATAAAAACAAAATTATAAGATGTACTGAACACACCGAATGAAACTACGGCCACAATAACGGAGTAAGTAAAAACAAGCCTTGAAAAGTATGAATTGCTCTTAAAATGTGTTTCCTTCACGGCTGATTCCAATGTTAATTTTTCCGGCGTCAACCGTCAGCCAGGCCAAAATGTTTGGACAAATTTAAAAAACATATTAGAAAAGGATATTGTAGGAGTTGGATGCCCTGCGCACATTCTGCATAATTGCATCCAACACAGGATGTTAATCTCCATATTTATATAGTTTGTAGTACTGAAGCTGTTCAATTAGTTTTTCGTTTAAAGGGGTATTAAACCTTCCTAAATATCGGACACTAAATTTAGTCTTTCCTAAATTCAGGATAGTTTAATAGCATTTAGGAAGGTAGCTTCCGATTTAGGAAACAAATTAGGAAGAAGAATGGCTTCCGAAGTTCCGACGCTCTAAATCTACATCGGCTTCCTAAATCGGAAGGGTGTAATCACTTTTAGGAAGCTCAGTCACCGCTCGCCAACCGTCGCGAGCGCACGTTTTTCTTTGTTTGTATGCATAAGCAAAATATCAGTAAGGATTGTTGATCGATCACACTTATTCGACTAATATCCTACTTTATTATAAACGTGAAAGTTTGTAGGTATGGATGGATATTTGTTTCTCTTTCACGCAAAAACTACTGAACGGATATGGATGAAAAATGGCACAGAGATAGATTATAGTCTGGAATAACGCATAGGCTATTTGCTATTATATTTCATCCCGGAATTCCCACGAGAACGGGAATTACGCGGGTGAAACCGCGGGGCGCTGTTAGTTTGGTATAAATATGAAAGTTTGGATGGATGGATGTTTGTTACTCAATCACGCCAGAACGGCTGAACTGATCGGGATGAAATTTGGAACTGAGATAGATTATCGTCAGGAATAGCACATAGGCTACTTATTATACCTACTGATCTACTCGTGCGAAGCCGGGGCGGGCCACTAGTATTATAAATGCGAAAGTAAAGATAGATGGATTGATAGATGGATGTTTGTTCCTGAATCACGCCAGAACGGCTAAACGAATCTGGATGAAATATGGCACAGAGATAGATTATAGTCTGGAATAACGCATAGGCTATTTGGATATTTTATCCTGGAATTCCCACGGAAAAGGGAACTACGCGGGCAGAAACTCCTACCTACCTACAGTCCTACCTACTAATATTATAAAAGAAAAAAATGTATGTAGATGTACTTATGTTTGTTACTCTTTCACGCAACAACTACAGAACGGATTTGGATGAAATTTGGCACTGAAATAGATTAAGGTCTGGAATAAATAATAATAATCAATAATGCTATAACAATCCACAGAGCATCATCTAGCCCCAAAGTAAGCTACTCAAAGCTTGTGTTATGGGTACTATATAACTGATATATTTAATACATTATTTACATAGATAGATATTTTTTTACTATACAAATTAAACACCGACAAAACGAAAAAAAAATCTGCTGATCGTGCAAAAATTTGTTCCGAGGCCGGAATCGAACCGGCAACGTAGCAGGCGGACCTTCGCCCACCGCGCCACATCGGTCGATACGTCCGTCCCTTGTCGCTCGTCCTTAGGGCTCAAACACAAAACTGCGAGCTCGCATCGCATCGTAAATATCTGCGAGCTCGCACGATAACGTCAGATCTCATTTGCATCGCGTATTCCTGTCATATTACGTCATACTTGGTGACCCCCCTTTTAGTCCGCTCTGAGACAACTTTAGCGAAAGAGCGCGGCGCCTGAGCCGCCTTCTTTGTGTTGTAAAAAAAAACTGCTTCAGTTCTCAACTCATAGTAATTTCGAGTAAAATAGTTCCCTTCAAAGTTCATAATCGTATTAAATGGATGAATCCAGAATCTTCTTTTTCTTTTATATCTATTTAACAATAACAGCAGTGCAATTGGACCGATTTATGCAAAAATTATCCAACCCACAACCTAGTCAATTTCGAGTTTTTTTAACCAATGTAATCAGAATAAGGTATATTTTAACATATCAAAGACTCACACCTCTATGTTCACAAATGTGGAAAATCCATATGATCCAACCCACAACTGTCATGTCGAAGACCATTTTTTAAAATGTATAAGTGTTTCATGCCACTTGAATCATTTTTGTGTTGCTTTTGTTACCCTAACATATAACCGTTCTAATTTGCTACAATGATTCAAACTATAATATTAAGCTGGTCCATCAGTTCAAAGAGCTCAGAAAGCTATAGAAAGAGCTATGCTCGGAGTTTCTCTGAAGGATAGGATTCGTAAAGAATACATCCGAAAGAGAACCAAAGTTATCGACATAGCTCAAATAATTAGCAAGCTGAAGTGGTGGCAGTGGGCCGGCTATATCTCGCGAAGAACCGACAACCGTTGGGGTAAACGTGTTCTTGAGTGGAGACCGAGACTTGGCAAACGTAGTATAGGACGCCCTCCGGCCAGGTGGGATGACGATCTGCGAAAGACTGCTGGCAGATGCTGGATGCCAAGCTGAAGACAGGGAGCTATGGCGCTCATTAAGGGAGGCCTATGTCCAGCAGTGGACTAATATAGGTTGATTATGATGATGATGATATAAAACAAGTTAAGATTTGACAAGTTAATATTTAAAATTGCTATTTCATCTAAGTACGTAAACGAAATAAAGTATATAAAGTTCAAAACACACAGAAGCCGGAGGAGTGGCGAAGGCGAAGGCGTGCCGGTTTTTCCTATGGCACCGCGTTCGCCACGGCCTGCGGTGTGTGTGTAGGCTTTCATAGGATTCCATAGAATACAACTCGCACGCCTTTGCCTCCGCCACGCCTCCGGCTTCTGTGTGTTTCGTACTTTAACGAAAAATAAATAAATAAAATAAAATAAGTACAGGGCCAGCAGATCTAATATTAGATACCAGATGATTGCATTGATTAACTTAAGAAACCGAAGGGAAGCTGCAATAATAGACGATGTAGATGGTTTATGTGATGAACCTTATTCTGATTTGGACGAGGAGTAGGGCCAATTTTGTTTGTTTTGTCTTTTAAAACACAAAAATGATTACTAATTTTTAACACACTTTGAATCATTTTTGCATTTTAATTTTTGCACCCTACATAGCTCTTTCCATACAAAATTAATTTTGTAATAATGATCCAGGCGCTAGTTTTCCCAATTATCTACTAAACTATGTATTACAATTTATTCTTTATATTATTTATAGCAAAAAAGTTGAGTTTACATAGCATTAAATTAAATTAAAATAACAACATTTTGTATTACAAAGCTAGAGAAATACCGCCACAAACTTAAATATCGATTATCTCGAAATGAGGTTTGTGTGGGTTGGATCATTTTTGCTTAAATCGGTTCAATTATCTTTTTGGGATCCATCTTACGCTTCCTAAAAACACGTCCAATACGGCGGACTAAACTTGAAGATATGGTTACCCTACAAAACGGTTCGCCGCACAAATTCGCATCGCAGAAATTCGCAAATCAAGTTCGTGTGACATCGCATCAAATCGCATCAAATCGCATCGCATCGCACCAAATCGCAGTTTTGTGTGGGAGCCCTTAGCGACTGAATTAGAGCCCTGAATCAGTGAACGTGTAATCGGGAGCTTCGGCGACTAAATTTAGTGTCCTAAATCGGACTCTGAATTTAGTCTCCAATATTTAGGAATGTGTAATACCCCTTTTACACCGTACGTACGGAAGCGTTGAAGAAAATCAGCGAGTACATAGATGTTCATTATCAAAAACTTCCCTATCATAGCAAAACAAGTTGGATCAGCCTCTTCCTTTTTAACGTTGTTGAAACGGGTTTAACAATGTACCTATTATTTTAGGCTAATTATTATAATATATTAAATAAGCTAAATGAAAGAAGAGAATCACTGCTGAGTCAAACCTAACATAGGATTTAAGGCACTATACTAACAAAATATGTAACTTTATTGTTTTGAATAAAAATATTATTATTATTATTATGAATGAAACAAAGCCGAGTGATTGCTGTAGAAGGAAAGAAGCAGGTTGGTCTTGCAAGTTCTGCGGAAAGAGGTCAGCTGACTACTGCTGTCATGTGTGTCTCTGCTTCTGGAAACTTTATTCCTTCACTGCTGATTTTTCCACGTGTTCGCATGAAAGCAGAACTTCTTGATGGTGCTCCGCCAGGAACGATAGCGATATGCCATCCAAGCGGCTGGATACAGAGTTAAAATTTCGTTCAGAGGCTGAATCATTTTTTTTCAGCAGTAAAGACCAATAATCAAGACCCGGTCGTTCTTTGCTGGATGGATACTCGACACACACACAAAATCTTCCATTGATAGAAATTGCCCGGGACAATGGTGTGATGATAATGTTGAGCTTTCCACCACACTGCATCCACAGATTACAACCCCTGGGGATGCAGTCTCGACAACGATCGCATAGCGACCGAAATCGGTCGCAAAGTCGATCGCATTTTAGCGGTATTTGTAAGTCTCTACTATTCGAACAAATCCAATGAACAAATACGCTACAGCCATTAAAAATAAAACCCAATAACTCTTCAAAACCTTTTTTTTACTCTTTTTTTTCAAAAACCATAATTTTTATCGGAATTGTAACGAAAACAACTGTCAACTTTACGATTTCTGCGAATTTCTTTGCGAGTAAATAACTGTCCCGTGTGGATTTCTCTAGATGAAACTACTGACTTCATGGGTCGAAATGTGGTGCACTTTTTAATTAAACCTTTAAATGAGCTTGTATCAAAACCGATTTATATGTTAGCTTGTCAGATTTTAAACTCTGTAAATGGGCAATCAATATCACATTTTGTCATAGAGTCCTTAAAAAAATTATGGGGAGAGCTATTTGATTCCAAAGTACACAATGTGTTTATTATGTGTACCGACAGTGTAGCATATATGCTACTGGCTGGCAGAGTATTAAAAGAGTTCCCCAACCTAGAACATTTTACATGTTAAGCTCACGCGCTGCACAGGTTGACAGAAAAAATACGCCTAGATTTTGTAGATGTTGATACCCTAATATCAAAATGTAAAAAAAGTGTTTTTGAAATCTCCCAATCGGGTAAATATTTTAAGGGAAAGGTATCCGAATATGCCGCTGCCTCCTCAACCAGTTACTAACAGATGGGGTACTTGGTTGGAGGCGGCATTTTATTATGCAAGATATTTTAATGAAATCTCGGACGTTTTATCTTCATTAAATAGCAATGAAGCCATTTCGATCAGAAATGCTAAAATGGTTTTAACAAAATCAAATTTAAAAAATGAACTGGATTATATATTAGAATATTTTAAGGCTATTCAGGAAGCAATAAAGAAGGTGGAGAAACAAAATCTGTCCATTACTGAGTCATTTGAAATATTCGTCCATGGTAGAGCAGTAATTCAGTTGACATCTAAGAATGAATTAACAAACAAACAAGAAAAACTTTTAGACAGAAATCCCGATTTTGACGTAATCCGAAATATATGTGGAAAACAAAACGGAAGTAAGTGACGCTAATCTATACAAATTTGCCCCACTTACTTCCGTAGACGTTGAAAGGACTTTTTCAAAATATAAATGGGTCTTAAATGTCATGAGAAATAGATTAAAATTTAAAATAAGGAAAAAATCATGATTATTTATTGTAATTCAAAGAGAGAAATGTCAACAAGTACTTCAGAGTTAGTAGACCTTGATGACGATAACGCTTCTGCAACAAGCTCACGACAGTCACGACATTCTGACACAGGAACGTTAACGTCCTCAAATGTAATGGCTATCGATTCTGACAATTGGTATAGATTATTAAAGTACATGGTTTTTTAAGTTCTGTTACAGTGATTTTGTTGTAGATATTTTTTTTTTTAATAAAAACTATTTCTATTATTCGTACGCAATTATCAAATCACTACATAATATAAAACAAAGTCGGTTTTTCTGTCCCTATGTCCCTTTGAATGCTTAAATGTTTAAAACTACGCAACGGATTTTGATGCGGTTTTTTTAATAGATAGAGTGATTCAAGAGGAAGGTTTATACGTATATTAAAACCGTGCGAAGCCGGGGCGGGTCGCTAGTAAATGATAAATGCGTACCAAGAAAAGTGTTTTATATTTCATCTAGAAAACAGATTTGGGCAAAAAATGATCAATATTAAAAAAACAAAATTTCTCCGGAAATATCGAACCGCTCCATGTCATGTCTTCTCACCAACTTTAGATATGTAAGCGCCCGAATATCCGATTATTAATTATAAGCCACTAGCGGCTTCGCACGGTTTTATTATACTTAGTTATAAACCTTCCTCTTGAATCACTCTATCTGTTAAAAAAACCGCATCAAAATCCGTTGCGTAGTTTTAAAAATCTAAGCAATCAAAGGGACATAGGGATATAGGATATAGGGATATAGGGACAGAAAAAGCGACTTTGTTTTATAGAGGTACTATGTAGTGATACACAGGTTAACAACTGCAACTTAAAGTAATAAATTAGTAATAATATCCACTTTAATAACTTTTTTAGCAACAGATGATTGTTTACTATACCTTCCGCGTGGGAAGACAAAAATATATTGAAATGGCCACGGAAACATGTGACCAAATACATCAAAGACGAGTTTTCGACACCGGAAGTTGATTGGAAGCAATTGAGATGTATGGTAAAAAGACAAGACATACCAAGTTATGATACTGCCGAGTACGTATTAGGAGAAATGTTAAAACATACAGATACTGAAGACGACACAAATTCTTCTAATTACAAAATCTCCGGCAAACCTGTACAAGAATTAAATTTGAATATCATCGCTGACGAAATTGTGAGTAAATTAATTGTACCTGCCTTGCCTACTTATTGCTACCTACCTACTACTTGCTTTTCGTCATTATACAAGGTATAACAAAAAGTTGTCTCCATAATGTAAAGCCTTGTTCTACCCATCAACACAGATAACTTTTATCATGAGCACATCTACGAAATCGCGAATAAGAAATCTGCTGTTCCATAGATTGCGTTGAGTAAGTACCTATTGAAAATTTCTATGGAACGTACAAGAGCGTAGAATTTATTTTCGTTATTATTGTTCTCGTTGTAAAATTTGTTTGAATTGATGGTCAGAGTAAGCCATAAGTTAGAATAATTAAATCAGAATAAGTTACACCTTTTTATTACACTTTGTACACCTACCTCACAAAATTCTTATAATAATCACATTTTTGGTTTAGTTTAGTAGTAGATAATAATAATTATTTATAATCTATAATATAGAGTGATAATTTCGGTTTTAAGCTGAGTTTTAATCTAATTGACAGTTGTTGCCGCCATCGCCACCCTGCTCACAAAAGAGCCCATTGCATATTAGGGCCGATTTTTCAATCCTCAGTTAAAATGTCAAATAACTATCTGAAGAATAATGTTATTCGGTTGTTTAACCGTCGAATAATTTGTGGCCAATTTTTAAATTGTCATTTATTCCATGGATAACTATCTGACCGAATTTTTAAACTCTGGCAACTCAAACTTCAGAGAGATGAAACAAATATATTGCATATGTCACCGTAAAATTGCAAATCTCGCGAGATTATGATCTGTCGATAGATTGTGAACCGTAACATTTGCTTACAATTTCACGCATAATTTTTCGGTAGATAATATATCGAAGTGAAACCGTCAAATCACAATCTTACAATTTTCAAACTGTGTTCTCTGCGAAGAACTGATCTCTGATTGGTCGGCCTTATGCTGGCGCCTCACATTGGCTATGTTGGCTCCAAGTTATACTGTTGGATCCAACACACCAATGTGAGGATCGATCTTTGAACGTTATTGGATAAAAACGGAACATTGCGTCCAATAGCCAATGCCAACCCGACTTGTGTCGGTTTTTTGTACAAGTTCAAAGGCGAGGGGAGTGAAGTGTGTAGGCGGGGGGGCAACTTGGGTCCAACGTCACTTCTCGATCCACACATTGGTTGCATCAGTACGCGCTCTGCCGATGTGAGTGTTGGACGTGCTGCGATATGTTTTCTCCGAACGCCGAGTGGACGAATGAACAAGTGTTGGAGTTCATTGAATTATATCGAGCAGAAGAAGCACTGTGGAATCCAGCTAATAAATACCACAAAAATAAAAATGTACTAGCAGATTCGTGGGAAAGGATTCGAAAAAAGATGTGCGTGGAAGATATGACTGTTGCCGATTTAAAAAAGAAAAAAGAATCTTTGATGACAACTTATAGATATCATCTCAAAAAATACAAAAATTCTTTAAAATCAGGCGCTAGTGCAGTTTAAATTTACCAAACCAATTGGTTTGCTTACCAAAGTTTGGATTCCTTTTTGGAGTAGAATTACGATTGCAAACGAACAATAGACACGGAGGTAAGTTTAATAATTCACGCATTTTAATTTCACAATATTTTTATTACAATTGAACCTCTATAGGTAGGTATTAACATATTTTATAGGTAATAGGGGGTGGTGGGGTACATTGATATAATTTCACAATATTTTTATCACAATTTAACTTCGTTAAGTATTCATATTAACATATTACAATATAGGTAATAGGGGGAGATGGGGTACATTGATATAATTTCACAATATTTTTATCACAATTTAACTTCGTTAGGTATTCATATTAACATATAATATAGGTAATAGGGGGAGATGTGGTACATTGATAGCTAATAGGGGGTGGTGGTAGGGGCACATTAATACGCTAGCCTTATTTAATAACTAAGTGTACAATGAAGTAACTCTGGTATTTGTTACTGTTGGTACAAAAAATCAGCAAATTCGTTTCTAACATTTATAGCCGCTGTCGGTGGTCTAACAGGAACTCTCGAAATTGGACGGAATGCATTAGCTTGTTGTTCTTGTTGCATCAAAGTATCCTGACGTAATTCACTGTGTTCTATATCTGGAGAATACATAGAACTAGAAGTTTTACTCCTTAATAAAAAGTTGTGTAAATAGATACAAGTCAAAGTGACCACTTTTGCTTGTTCTGGCTGTAAGAGCATTGCGACTCTAAACACTCTGAAAACTGATGACATAATGCCAAAGGCATTTGCAACTATAACTCGGCTACCTGATAATTTCTTATTAAATACACTGGTTTTGCTACCATTCGGCGGATTACCAGGAAACGGTTTCATTATTCTATTACTTAGAGCAAATGCGTTATCAGCGAGAAATACAAAAGGGCACGTAGTCGTACGACCAGGCAAACATCTGTCGCTAGGGTAGTTTTCACTTGCGTGTATTTTTTCCTTTAAAGTGCTGTTATTGAAGACCCCTCCATCACTAATTCTTCCTTGGCACCCCACATCAGCATACATAAACGAGTAATCGCTGTCTACAACTGCTAACAAAACAATGCTAAAATAGTGTTTGTAATTGTAATATTCAGATCCACTATGAATAGGAGACTGTAAACGAACGTGTTTTCCATCTAGGGCTCCTAGACAATGTGGGAAATGCCCACGTTCTTGAAACTTGGATGCTTTCTGAAGCCACTCTTCTGTCGTAGAAGGCCACTGAAAAAAAAGTAAACAATATTAATTAATACTATTATTATATTTTTTTTTCTATTCAGAACAGACAGGAGTCAAGTGAGACCTCAACTAATGTACCAGAAACACAACAACCACAGCCAAAACAACAACGACAAGAAGCAACTGGGCAGCAAGAACAACAAACACGACGAAAGATTCATAACAAAAACTTTGCTGTACCGAATCTTGAACTTCAGCAAATTAAAAAACAGATGGATAATGCTTACGAAGTAATGACAGTGGCCGCAAAACGCCAAGAATTTGACGAAACGGATTATTTCTGTCATATGTTAGCAAAGAAATTGAAAAAAATGAACGAGAACGACCGAGACAAACTAATGTATGATATTCATGCTCTGACCTACCAGACTACCTATTCGTCTCGACCTTCGACTGCACTTAGTAGCACCAGTTCTAATACTACATACAATGGTCAAGTTCAAACTCCTTCGCCTTATTATCAAATCGATACAAATGACTACGTTGAACCATCCCTCAACCAATATGTATATGATTATGGAGCTTCTACATCCACCTCCAACACTTCTATATCCACCCCTAACAATCAGTCTAGCATTCGTTCTAAGAATAGTAAGCGAATCACACTACTGTCGCAAGATATTATACAACAAGCATATGAATCAGCAGAAACTGATGGGACCCAAGACATTCCTGAAGAAAAAGAAGAAGAAGAAGAAAATTAAATGAACAGTGGCTCACTAGTGCAAACATAACATTATATGGTCTAAGATCCGGCCTAAGAAATTTACTTACCCATCTGTTATTTGATTATGACTTGGCTTATATGGCAGATAATTTAGTAATAAATATATCGCACTTAGGTTGCCTAGCCAAATAGCGCACAGAAGCTGTTACATTTATAAATTCTCCATGCGACAGACAGGGATGCAAAGAGAAGAGAATTTATAATATTTAATAGCTTCTGTACGCGATTTGGCTAGGCAACCAGTGTGCTACCATAATAAGCCTAGTCATAAAATCAAATAACAGATGGGTAAATAAATTTCTTAGGCCGGATCTCTCACTAATCCGAACAAGGTTGATTGAATTTGCGTAATTTTGGTAAATAAATGGATAATAATTAAATTGTTTTTATACAGGGTGTCTGGTGGCAGATTTATGTTTTTAAATACGATTATTTCGAAAAGTAATAAACGGTGCAGGGGGAGTTTGGTGCCGTTGGAAACACTGACCGTGCGGATTCTCAGTTACGATATCGCAGTGGTCGAGTGAACATCGTGCGTTCGCCATCGAGACATTTTTTAAAAGTAATGATTCCTACGTAACTGCTCGTCGACAATTTTGTTCACGCTTCGGTATTCGACGGATAAGTGATGGACCGAGTGAAAATCTAATTCGTTCCTGGGTGCGGAGATTCCAAGCAACTGCTTCGGCTATGAACACCCCACGGCCAGGGCCCAGTCGCTCTTCAAGGACTCCCGAAAACATTGAACTGGTGGAAAGCAGCTTACGTGAAAATCCACGACTTTCAATACGGAAAAGAGCGGCCTCACTGGGACTTCCTAGAGCGATTATTCATGAAATTTTAAAAAAGGATCTAAAGTTCCATCCTTTTAAAATTCAAATCGTTCAAGAATTGAAAGAAAGTGACTTTGTTTTACGCAAAAATTATTGTGAAACGATGTTGGAGCGTTTTCGCACTGTTAATCCGATTTTTTGGAGTGACGAGGCTCATTTTCATTTAAACGGCCACGTCAACAAACAAAATTGCCGTTACTGGTCTCCAAGAACCTGCAACCGTCGACTGAAACATCAAAAACCATTGCATTGCCCCAGGGTAACTGTGTGGTGTGCGTTATCCACAAATGGGATTATTGGACCATTTTTATTTTGAAAATGCTCGAGGCCAGGCGACGAATGTCAACGGTGAGAATTATCAACGCATGATAACGGATTTTTTATTGCCGAACCTTCGAGCTCATCCATCGTACTCATCACATACGTGGTTTCAACAGGATGGTGCGACTGCACACACAGCCAGGGCTTCGATGACCTTGCTTCGGGATTTTTTTCCCCAAAAATTGATTAGTCGCTTTGGGGACATCCCGTGGCCACCGAGGTCACCCGACTTAACCCCTATGGATTTTTTTCTTTGGGGTTACCTCAAAGAGAGAGTTTATAATGACAATCCCCGATCTCTGGTGGATTTAAAAGAGAATATTCGTCGAGAAGTCAGCTCAATCGAAGCAAGATTGCTGCAGCGTGTAGCGCAGAACACAATGCTCCGTTTTGAACAGTGTATGCAACTCGACGGAAGACATTTGGATGAAATACTCTTTAAAAAATGAAATCCGCATTTCTGTTCTCTTGTTTACTATTTTTATTAAAACTTTATTTCAAATATTTTTTTTTTATTTAACTTTGAAAACATAAATCTGCCACCAGACACCCTGTATTTGTAGATAATAAAATCTCACCTTAACTTCGCTGTGGAGAGCATTGATAATCGCATTGCAAACTTCGGGTATAATTTTTGATATTATTTGGCTCGATATTCTAAATAGAAAATGAAGAGATTTATATGTATCGCCAGTGGCTAGAAACCTTAACGTTACTGCCAAGCGAACTTTAATTGGAAGAGCCTTTCTCCAACGTGTATCTTTCTTTGCTATTACTGGACCAACTTTATTAAGTAGATATTCAAAATCACTCGACGACATCCGACAAAAATTCTCAAACTGTCCTGAAGGTTCATGTTTCAAGTCTGCTAGTAAATTATTTCCTTCGTCGTTTCTGAAATCAACAAAGTACAAAATTAATTTGCTCGATATGTTTCAAGACAACGTATTTAATAAGTTAAGCTGGGGATAAACATGCCCGTAGCTTGTACACTAGCATACCAGCTTCTTGCACGTGTTGTCATGTGTATGTGCTAACTGGCATACATATAGCTAGCACAACATTTGATTTACTAGCTATTTGATTTTTTGCGGTATTACCCGGCGAGCACCATTACCCCTGCTTCCCCTAGTTGATTCATAAAATATTCATAAATGTAACAAATAAAATATACCTATTATAAATATACCGTAAAAGCACCCAACTATAATCCAAAGCGGCAACTATGGTCCAACGACATTGCTTGACTAAATCAATATTATCGGCTAAACGGTAACATCTATCGGCAAATCGCATAACCGCGTTGCTAGCAGAAATACATTCGCCATCTTCGTATGACAGCCGCCTTTGTGGCGTCACCATTTGACGAAACAGGTTATCAGGAGTTGCGACCAAGTTTTGACACACGCAGAAGAGCTGCAAACTTTCGTACTTACCCTCACATTGCAATCTAGTTATGTAATGTCAAGTGATTTAGTTTTGAAGGTAAGTTATCTCTCTAATAAAATAATTTAGAATCAATCAAACTTTTCAATTGTTTTATTTATGAAGTGAAAAATATTACAAAATGATACTTCGTGCCTAACTATAGTCCAACGGTTTTTTTGGACCATAGTTAGGTTCATAATTTACATGAAGTTTAATGATGTGTTTTTTTCTTCCACATCGACAAATAATACCATACAAATGGTACTCTGAAAATAAAATGAAGAGCTGCCTCCGAGCCATTGATGATAAGGTCCTCACCCAAAGAGAAGCTGCGAAGAAGTTTAACATCCATTATACTAAGACGAAAGATGCTAACTGTTGGTAATCCTAACACAAAACCAGGTCGTAAATGCGTATTTACTGATGAGGAGGAAAGAGCGTTCGTTGATCATGTCATACAACTATCCGACTTCGGGTTCCCAGTCACTGATCATGACCTACAATTTATAGTTAAAACTTATGTGGATGGCAGTGTTCGTGAGATTAAGCAATTCTCCAATAACTACCCGGGAAGACACTGGATGAAGAATTTTTTAAAACGGTACAAGAAGGACCTTTCCCAGAGGTTTTGCAGGTTTTGCAGCTGGCCAGGCCAAATACAAAAAACTGATGGAGAAGGAGCCTACATTAAGTGCATGTTCAGGTGTGGAATGGCATGGAAATGGCCTGAAAAGGAAGACTGTATATTTTACCCATGGATAAATGTTCTATTTTCTATTAAAATCCCAAAGAGAATTAGTACAAAACGCGAACTGTACAATGTTCCAGAATTAGAGAGTGAATGGGGAATCCCAAAGAAATAATCAAGTATTTATTGTTCCTACTAGTTATAAGCTGATTTTTGATCTCATAATACTAATTACCGTGCCATAAGTGAGACTGTTTTGTAATTTTTGTTAATTTTGAGAAGATTTTTTTTTGTTATTGTTGATTATGTCAAAATAAAAAATTTTAGGTATTTTGTATTATTTTTTTCTAATTTTAATTGAATTATTTTTTTCTAATTTTAATTGAATTATTTTTTTCTAATTTTAATTGAATTATAAAATAAGGAACGATTTTAGTCCATACTAGGCAGGTAACTATAAGCCATTTCCGAGTAATCGACCAATAAACATGACATTTTGTTGCTGTATAGTTGGGGCCTCCTCACAACAACTATAGTCCAACTTTGAGTTAAAAAAAAAAGTTTTTCTGAGTGAGATAGAAATAGACTTTTCACATAATTTTAAACTACAGTTTAACATACAAACAAAAAGTACAAAACACTTTTTTCAGGACTCTTACCTAAAAAAATATTAGCCCTAACGTAAATAATACGTCATTTTGGATCATAGTTAGGTGCTTTTACGGTACCTAAAAATATACCTATTATACAGAAAATTTATTTGTATAAGACATGTGTACAATGAGGATGATATAGGTATGTATAAACAAAGGTAGTGTGACAAAACATGTCTTGAAAAGCAATATAGGATCAAACTTACTTTATTCAATTAGCGTGCATTTTTATCATCCAGAATCGCTTTTTCCTTGGCTTCTTTTTTCTTTGAGTAATTAAATAATAATAATATGTGCTCAATGCGTGGGCGTAAGTAGCCAGAGCGAAAAGTGTCCCGTCCGACATGACTTGCTAGCAATAAATTTGACGATTAAATGATACCTGCTCAAACGTCCAACCTTCCAATGCTCTTGGCATGAGTGTTTGCCCAATTATATTGGAGCCAATATGAGGCCGCAATCTTGGTTGCAATTATTGGCCATTCTATTCGTAGCCAACGTTGGAACCAAGTCATAAGCCAATGTGAGGCGCCAGCATCACAGTAGACTGTTCTGTGTCCATAGAGTTAGGAATGAAACAAAGGTGTCAGTTAAATAAAATAAATGCACTTCAAGAATAATTGAGTTCTTGTTTTTTTTTTTTTTTTTTTGACGACCGATGTGGCGCGGTGGACGAAGGTCCGCCTGCGACACAGGAGGTTGCGGGTTCGATTCCCGCCTCGGAACAAATTTGTGAACGATCTCCAGTAATTTGTTCCGTTGGTCTGAGTGTTTTCTATGTATAATAAAAAAAATATCTATGTAATGTATTGTATTAAAAGTATATCAGTCATCTAGTACCCATAACACAAGCTCTGCTTAGCTTGGAGCTAGATGGACCTATGTGGACTGTCCGGAATTATTTATTTATTTATTATTAAGTAGTTACTTAATCAACAATTCTAATATCATATGGTAACAAAATAAGAAAATCAGAAACGTAAAAATATTTTTTCTTCAAACACAAATTAAAATTGAAAATATAATGAAAATTTCTTATAGAAAAAACTATCACAAAATTAAACCAAAATTAAAAAAAAAAAACAACTCGAGAATATATGTATTAATGTTTTTGGAAACATAATTTTATTGTGTTGTAAGGTGGACCGAGGCAAGTGTGACAGTGGGGTTAGTGTAACAATTTCAAATTACGCGCCTTCAAAACGTTTTACGTTTACGCGCCATCTATGAAACAATAGAGAAACGTTTATGCTATAAATTGTTGCAACGACTGGTAAGATAACCTCAGCTGTTTTCGCGACACACGCCATTTTGAATAACAAGTTGGTTAGTGCCAGATCCTACAATTTTCTGGAATGATATTGTAAAGTTTTTTTGGGAGTTGTGGAGTTATTTTTAACAAGTTCAAAGGTGAGTGACATGAACTAATATCGGTACTTGGAGTGTAATATGTTTATTTGACCTAAAGTTCAATATTCTGTGAAATACGGACGCTGTTACACTTACCTGGCCTAAAACCTAACATGTCGAAGTGTGACAGTGTCACGCTTACCCCGATCATCTTATATGAGAATAACATAATCTTTATTAACAACGAAAATTACAAGCAAAGGAATAGAAAAATAACATAACTAGTGATGGGACAGCGTATTTTTAAATGAATCAGTTTGTGCTATTTTTATTTATTTTATAATTGTTGAACGAATGAGAAAATTGAGGGAGTGAGATTTAGAATTTTGAGAAACTTTGCAAGATTTGCAGCAGTAATAAGCCCTATGTCCAGCAGTGGACTAATATAGGTTGATGATGATGATGATGAATAAGCCCTAAATATTGTTTTTGTTTTCTTTTAGATGGTTAGAAAATATCAAAGAAAAACTAAAGACAAATACTCTAGAGAAACTCTTCTGATGGCTGTTAAAGCAGTACGGGAGCAGCGCATGTCAGCATTGAAGGCTTCGAAAGTTTATGGTGTTCCTAGACCAACTATAATCTCACACGTAAATGGTGATCGTGGTGTGAAGTCTCTCACTCATGGGAGACCGACAGTCTTTACAACGGAATTTGAAAAAAATATGGCTTCAATGTTACACAGTATGGAACGGCATGGTTTTGGTTTAACACAGCGTGAAGTTAGAGCTCTAGTTGGCCAATATGTTCGACGCAATGAAATTGACACTCCTTTCAAAGATGGGATTCCGGGAGAAGAATGGATTAGAGGTTTCAAAGAAAGAAATAAACTGTCTCTAAAAAAACCACAATCTGTGGAAATTGCAAGAAAAAAAGCAGCTGACCCATTTCTCATAAATGAATTCTATGATTTACTGGAGAAAATTGTAGAGGAGCACAAGTTAGAAGGCGACCAAATATGGAATCTTGAGGAAACAAGTTTTTGTCAAGATCCAGGAAAGTCGAAGATAGTCGGACTAAAAGGTTTCCAAGCCACAAGAACCACCAGCTCACCAGGTCGTGACAATACAACAGTTTTGTTTACATGTAATGGCTTTGGTCACAAAATTATCCCATTGATAATTTTCAAAGGAACATATCTTTGGAACACATGGCTACCGGATGATGATTCGATTGATTCGGCTTTTGCATCTTCCTCAAAAGGTTGGATGGAGGCTTCAGTTTTTGAAAGCTACTTTTTTTTTTTTTTACAAATGTATTAATCCCTGAAATATGCAAAACAGGCAAACCACAACTTGTGGTATATGATGGTCATTCGACTCACCTTGACTTAAATGTCATTATAAAGGCAAAAGAGAACAATATTACTCTTCTGAAATTACCGCCTCATTCTTCTCACATTTTACAGCCCTTGGATGTGAGCACTATGAAAGCGATGAAAGATCGATGGGATCAAAGGTTGATCAAATGGCAACGGCTCAATATCGGTAAAAAGTTACCAAAAAAAGAATTTACACAAATTTTGGTTGAGACATGGAATGACCTCGAACCCGCGATTGTAAGTAACGGATTTCGAAAAACTGGCATTTATCCATTTGATAGAAACCAAATTGGAGATGACAAATTTGATCCTTCAGCACTACTGCTTTGGAAAAACCACTTGGCAACTAAAATTACAGAAGTACAAGAAGAAGAAACCATCCTACATAGTCAACAAATAAATCAACAAAATTTTGAGACCGGCAAAACAAGTATTCAATAACTATACGGACACGACTTTGAAGAAGAAATTATACAGAAAATTCAAATACAAGACCAAAATAATAATACCAACGCCACAACACAGATACAAAAACTACAGGGAGAAGAAATTGAAGGGAAGATTGTACAGGAAACTAAAAACATACAGGAACCGAATACTGGACCTCACAAAACAGCACATAATATACACGAAAGAGAACACCGAGAAGAAATTATACAGAAAACTCAAAAAGTACCAGAACTAAATAATGTTACTCACGGAACAGCCCAGAAAACAATACAACGAAGAGAACAACAAGAAGAAATTATGGAAAAAACTCAAGAAATACAAGAACAGAACAATGAGACTGACAAAATGACCCAGAAAATAATACCACAAGTACAGGGGCAAGAATTTGAAGACGGAATCGAACAGAGAATGAAATACATAAAAATAAAGCAAGAAAAAAAATGCGAACTAGAAGTACAGGAAAAACAGAAATCAAAAGATGATGCTAATCATAAAAATAAAACATTTAAATTTGGTTGTTTAGACAGATTCACTGGAAAAAATATCGGACAAGTTAGGCTTATTCCAAGAAAACAGAGCAATTCCGATTCTCTAAAAATCACGGGTCATGATAAAGTAATTGTGGGACATTCTGAGGAAAAAGAAAATGCAGTTTGTTCTTTTGAAAGTCTATTACTACAAACTATCTCAAGAGGAAAAGAAGAACCGAAACCAAAAAGAAAACGAGTGGGAATTGGTGCTGAAGTGATAACAACAAAAGACTATATTGAAAAAAAAAGACAGGAAATAAGAGAAAAAGAAAATTCATGTAAAGGAGCAAGAAAAGTGACTAAAACAAATAGTAAGAAACAACGATCCAAAAAAATAAAGAGAAAAGTTTCTGTTACTACCAGTGAATCAGACATTATGAGCACGCACTCTGACTCTGATATATTCGACGCTTGCACTGACAGTGATTCTGAAAGTGTTCAACAGCAACAAACTGGAAACATGTTACCAATATCAACCCACAGTCTTACAGTACAAGCTGATATCAACTTGGAACCTAAATTGAGGCCACGAAAGAGATTTAAAACAAAAATTGATACTAATAACAAGAAAACCATGAAATGTAGGATCAAAGAAGAAAACTCATCAGAAATAAACATGACACAAGCCGATATTCATTCAGAACCGAAAATGAAGCCGCTATCGACATTTAAAAAAACGATTGATACGAAAGATACAAAAGAAACACGATATGCAAACAGTGGGCAACTTCAGTTGTTGACAGATGAAGATACAATGAATGCTATAGAAAAATATACGGAAGAAAATACAAGTGATTTAATTTTGAAAGAAAATGAAACTGTTTTGGCTCGATATTACGAGAATAAAAAATGGAAATTTTATGTCGGTGTAGTACAAAGTATTGAAAAATATGGTCAGTACAAAGTTTTATATTATAAGCATTATAATGATCAAAAGAAGTTAAAATTTTCAATGCTGTAATGTATTATTTTATAGGGAGGTCTCAATCAAAACAACTTACGTGGTAGCCATCTTATATTCAGTAACCACATCTTAGGACTACCTACATTTATAATATTAATTATATTATTATCTACCCACAACCCCCTTATTAAAATAATAAGAATGGAGTAAGGAAATCAAACTTAAATCACAATTAAAGATAACATTGTTTGATGTGATACATGAATACTCAACACTAGATGTACCCTACATTTCCTTGAACAAAAATAATAAGTTGAGATACATAGGGATTATTTTATAAAGCTAGCTTTTATAAACAACTGTTATAATGTATATTTTACAACATATTAAATTAATTATTAAATTATTTTAACACAATTGAGTTTTTTGTAATTAGATTGACAATGACATTAAAAACTAATTTTTATTTTGTAGTACTTAACTATAGTAGGTATATTATTCAATTCTTCATTCGAAACTCTTCTATTACTTTATATGAACATGCAAATTAATCTTATAAATAACAAGCAAATTAATGTTGTAACAAGTTTCAATAAGTTTTAGTTTATTATGCTTAACAAATACTTAAATATGAAATTATTTTACCATGTTTGACAGAGTGCTGCAAGATACTACTTAGGTTCCCCTTTGAGGGACAGGGGGCATGCTTCCAATGAGTAGGTCCATCGATCAGGAGGTATCACTTCCCTGCCAGAACGAGTATGGTAATGAGTGGACAAATTAGGAACTTCAACAGCGGAGCTGGATGGAATTTGTATGGATGCTTGGTCAGGACTATCCATGATATCATCTAAACATGAGAAATATGTTTGTTTTGGATCAGCGCGACTCACTGAATCAATAATTATGTGTTTCCGATTGCGTCTTAACAAACGTCCTGTTGTGGTTCTTATCATATAAGACCTACTGTCTATAATTCCATGAACTACCCCAGGTTCCCAGCGATTATTATTTCTAATTTTAACTTTTTGACCTATTGTGAGCTGTTTTAATTCTCGGGACCCTTTATCATAATATAGTTTTTGAGATGCTTGGCGTGTTTTTAATTTGCTTAATATATTTGTGTGTATTCGAGGACTAAATAATGTAGGTGACCTTGGCAATTTACTTCGTAATTTCCTGCTGTACAGTAATTCAGCTGGAGATGGAATGTCTGAACTAAGTGGTGTATTTAAATACTCTAAATATCCTGCATAAAAATCTGAATCATCATGATAAGTTCTTTTCATCAAGTTTTTGATTATTTGTATTGCTCTTTCAACTTGTCCATTTGACTGGGCGTATCCAGGAGATGATGTTCTATGTGAAAATTTCCAATCTATTGAAAATTCCTTAAAATAATTTGATGAAAATTCGGGACCATTATCGGTCATGACTGTCTGAGGTATTCCATGTCTTACAAATATTTTTTTAAGCTTTCCTATAATTTCCTTGGAATGCAATGAGTGCAATTCTTCAATTTCTATAAATTTACTAAAATAATCGATTACCAAAATATAAGATTTGCTCTTGAAATGAAATAAATCAGCTCCTACTTTATTCCATGGTATTTCCGGTATCTCATGATTCAACAATGGCTCCTTTGAATTTTGTCTTTTATGTGTTAGACATGTTTGACAATTGCTTATGTAATTATCTAATTGTGAATTTATATTTGGCCAAAAAATACTTTCACGAGCCCTTAGTTTGCACTTTTCTAGGCCCATGTGACCAGCATGAATAGTTTTTAACATTTCGAGTCTTAAACATTTAGGAATTACTATTCTAGAGCCTTTCCATACTATTCCAAAATCAGCAGTTAGTTCATCTCTATAACTCCAATAGGGACACAAGATTTCATTAAGTTCTTTTTTATGTACTGGCCAACCTGATTTAATTATTTTTATTAATAGTTGCAATTCAGTGTCATCCTTAGTACATCTCTGTATTTTTATCAGATGTGAGTCAGTCAGCTGATTGCTCGCTGACAGTGCACACACCTGTGCTTTGAAGTGTAGGTAATCACGCGGCTGAGTTTCAGAATGAGCTTTATCTTCCAATACTGTTGGAGCTACTGCACGGGACAATGTGTCAGCAATAAATAAATATTTCCCTGGTTTATACACTAGCTTAAAAGCATAAGGTTGTAGTCTCATTAGCATTCTTTGTAACCGTGGAGGTGCATTTGCTAATGGCTTGTTTATGATACTCACCAGAGGTTTATGGTCTGTCTCTATAGTTATATCAGATCGACCATAAATATACATATAGAATCTTTCACATGCAAAGACACAGGCATATAATTCTTTTTCTATTTGAGCATATGCTTGTTCAGTTTTTGTAAGTGATTTTGATGCATATGAAACTGGCAAATTGTTTTGCAATAAACATGCTCCTAAACCATTTTTACTAGCATCTACTGAAATGGTTATTGGACAATCTAGTGAATAGTATTGTAATATTGGGGGACTTACTAATAACCTTTTTAATTTCTCAAAACATCTCTGATGCCTTTCTTCCCAGTGCCATTCAACTTCTTTTTTTAATAATTCCCTTAATGTTGCTGTATGTTCAGATAAGTTAGGTATAAAACTACTAACATATGTAATCAAGCCTAGAAATCTCTCTACATCCTTAATATTGGATGGCACTGGCATGTTTTTAATGGCCATTATATGCAATGGATCTGGGGATATACCCTTTTTTTTTTTTTTTTTTTTTTTGGTAATAATGGTCCCGAATTTTCTGTTTTTATATTCACTGCTTGCGCTCGTGACAGTTCCGCCAAGCGACAAATATCAATCGCTTTTGACAATTTTAAATCCATTTCTCTCAGCAATCTTTCACGTAGGCTACTATCCCTCAATCCGCAAATCAATCTATCTCTTATCAAATCCGTGCATAAATCTTTGAACTCGCATTTGGCCGCCATTTTATTTAGTTCAAATACATATTGTTCCAGAGATTCCAATTCACCTTGATCTCTCGTGAAAAACATATGACGTTCTATGGTTAGGTTCTTTTTTGGCACAAATACGGCATCAAAATTCTTTAGCAATTCTTCCACTGATTTTATTTCTTCTTTATTCTTGAACTGGTCGTAAACTTCTCTGCATCGATCTCCAATGACATGTAGTAATATGTTCAGCTGCACTTTTTTGTCTTTCTTAGATAACTCACACGCTTCAGAATAAATTGTGAACGATTTTTTCCACGTGTCCCATTCCTTACTCAAATTTCCTGAAGTAACATTTGCCAAGTTGTTTTCAAACAAAAATGGAGGCGGTGGTTTCAATACGGATTCCATTTTTAATTTTTCTTTTATAAATCTTGATTTTTATCCGGCTGCGCCATGTAATGTATTATTTTATAGGGAGGTCTCAATCAAAACAACTTACGTGGTAGCCATCTTATATTCAGTAACCACATCTTAGGACTACCTACATTTATAATATTAATTATATTATTATCTACCCACAAATGCCAAAGAAACAAGACATTGATATAGTTCCCATGACACAAATTGTGAAAAAAATTGAACTTTTGCAAATTGAAAAAAACCCGGATGTTTTTGTTTTGTTAGACGACAAAGATGATGTTTATTTTTTTAATTAATAAGTACTTACTCAACCAAGGTAAATACCACCTGCCTAAACCTATCCATAGTAGTTCTATGCACCTAAGTAAAAAATGTTTTTTCTTACTCCTGAGTTTCTTTTCCAACTAGTATTAGGCACATGATTTATTTACCTATGCATAAAATAGCTGAGGTAAGTGTAACATTATTTAATCGTGTCACATCACTATTTCTTTAAAAAGCTGTTGCACTTGCCCCATGTGGATATGAATCTTATGCTATGCAAAAATGAACGTTCACTACATGAAAATAGATCATAAAATACGTTGGTATTAGTAACAGCTCATCGAATTTAACAGAGACCACAGACTATACTATAGAAAACAAAAAATAAATGCGTACTGTTACACTTACCCCAGTGATGGGGGAATAGTGACAGTTTCCATCCTTGATTCGTTTTACTTGCAAAAAGTCAAACAAAACTAATAGGAGATATTTAAATACTTGATCAAACGTACAAAAAATTAATAATTCATGTATTGAAACCCCTTTTTTTGTATTAAATCATTACATCGTAGAAATATTTAATTACAAAGTTTTGAACCAATCAATTCATGTCACACTTGCCTCGGTCCACCTTACTCTTATCTAAAGTAATTTTGTCTATCTCTTAAATTTTCATGCCTACAAACTATTTCTAATTTAAATTTAGTAGGCCAATGTATTAAATTTATGATGTTTCAGGAAAATGTAAGCCAGATATGAGATGGAAGCATCAGAATCATGCCAATCATTTGACAGAAGAATTTAAACAGGCTGTCATGAAACACATAGCTGGATTTATAGGAAGAAAGTCACACTAGTGCCAAAGATTTTCAAAGAACATACTTACCGGAAGATCTCAACGGGAAAAAATTCCATAAGATTTTTGAAGAAGAGAACCCCTCTATCAAGGTCAGTTATTATGACACATACTGTCATATTTTTTGACTAATTTCAATATATGAAATAGTACTACAAGGATCTTTTGGCACGTGGCCGAAATCGGAACTAACACCGCCATCTTGTAAAGCGTCACTTTTGATAGACACTCGAGGGTAATGTTCGTTGTGGTTATTTTGTGCTATTATTTCATTATAAATATCCCGAAATATGCCAAAAGTGATAAAAAGGTGTGGTGCTAAAAGTAAAGGAGTTTTTTATGAGAGAAAAGCAATTTAGCGCCCCGATTATTCCATTCGAAAGAGTAAATGAGCGCGTCTCAGCTGCAACGGGTAAGTGTTACCATACCATACATCGTAAGTGTACCCGACCCGACCCGATAGTAATAATACCAAGAATACTAATTCATCATTTGTAGGGTTTGTTATGATTATGAAACATTATTTTCTCCGTCAAATTGTTATAAGAAAATAATATGATTTCAGGTATATCTTTACGTACAGTTGCAAGAATTGGAAATGAAGGAAGATTGGCAGAAGCATCATCCTGTAAAATAGTTACACCAAAGAAAAAAAGGAAAACCAGAAAGGATAATTTTGATAATGGCGTTCTTAGGCGAAAGTTCCATGAGTTTTATGCTTGGAGAAAAGAAATACCAAAAGTGGAAAAGTTGCTACATATACTTAAAGAAGAGATTGGATTCCCAGGCAGTCGAGAAATTCTCAGACAGCATAAAAAAAAGATTGGTTTTCGATTCAGAAAAACTAAAAGCAACAGAAAGGTTCTGATGGAACGTAACGACATAACTGCTTGGCGCGCACATTATCTGCAGGTATTTGTACACATACTTTTATAGTCTTTAATACTCATTCATAAAGTGTTAGTACTAAGGACAAGTGAAAACATTAAATAAACTGCCACACTTTGACGACCTCGGTGGCGCAGCGGGCGAAGGTCTGCCTGCGACGCGGAAGTTTGCGGGTTCGATTCCCGCCCGGAACAAGTCTTTGTGTGCTCCACAGATATTTGTTCCGGAGGTCTGGGTGTTTCTATGTATAATATTATGTATTTATTTAGAAATATATTATGTAGTATATCAGTCTTCTGATTCCCATAGTACAAGCATTTGCTTAGTTTGGTGTCAGATGGATGCTGTGTGAATTTGTCCAGCATTGTTATTATTACACTAATTCACATTATTTTATTTCAGGCTTTAAAGAATAATGACGAGACAGAAAAACTACCAGTTGTCTACTTAGATGAGACATATATTCATTCAGGTCATACAACTGGGAAATGTTGGCAAACTGATGATGAAGGTAATGGCTATTTAATCTCGTATTATTAATAAGTAGTTAATATATTTTTCAAAACTTATTTGACTAATTGTATAATGCCATTTTTTAAAAGAGTGATACTCTGTTCTGCATATTTTTATAGTTCAAACATTCAATTCAGATGGTGTATTAGAGCCCATCTCTAAAGGACAAAGATTTATTATCGTTCATGCCGGAGGTAATCAAGGCTTTGTGGAGAATGCTTGTTTGGTTTTTAAATCACAAACAAAGAGTGGTGATTACCACGATGACATGAATCACACAAATTTTAAAAAATGGGTTTTAGATAAGTTGGCTCCCAATTTGAACGAGCCCAGTCTAGTTAAAATACAACACAACGCTTCATACCATAACACAAGTGTCAACAAACCCCCAAACACATGCAGTAGAAAAAGTGAAATAATTGAGTGGTTAAGAATAAATAATATTGAACATTCAGAAATATACCGGGTGTTACCAGACGACTACCGAAAAATAAGGGGGGTGGCAGAGGACCCCTAACCTTCAACAAAAAAAAAATTCGCAGTCCGAAAAAAAAATTCTAGCCGACGATAAAAATGTTTAAAGATTTTCAATTATTTTCGTAGCGAGCAATGGACACCGTACACTTAGTAACCTACTCTACTATGTAGATAGATAGATAACTCTTTATTATACTTGACACAAACAAAGAAGACCACACAAAGAAAGAAAAGAAAAACATACAATAATACTACATACTAAGACTAGGTATAAAGGGCGGACTTATCGCTAAAAGCGATCTCTTCCAGGCGACTTTGATGTAGGTATTACGTTGAAAAGATGTTAAAGTTAAAAGCTACCTATCAAGTTGGCTATCGGTAGATATTTTACCACTTACCTAATTACGCTGTAGCCTCGGTCGAATCAGAAATGGTTCAAACGGATCTCCTCCTCGTTCAAGGCTGAGCCCAGTATGTATTTAGTAGTAATAAGTACAGTTTTATGTGAAACCGTGACTCCACGACCTCTAAGTAACCTCGCTGCAGAGCGCGTCCCTACTCGGGGGTTTCTCTCTACGAGGTCTAAGACATGGTCGGTCATGCACTCTGCGATTTATCTCTCTGCCACCTCTGATATGCTGCCGTGATGACCCGAGCATCAGCTGGGTGTTGCTGCTTCGGGTATCTTGGGCGGAAAATGCGCAACGCTCTTGACGCATTTCCGAGAGCTCCATAGCACATGAGCAATAATGAGCATTTGTCCATACTCCCTCGCACTAAACATGTTTATAAAACACACCGAAATCACAGAAAGTAACTTCAACTATTTACATAAAGTACTCTAAGACTATGTACAGAAAAACTTTTAAAAAACACACAAACATACTAAAAATCAGTTTCAATAACAACAAAACAAAACAGTATTCGCAAATTTCCACAACGATCGCGCACGTTCGAATACTAAACACCGACTAAAAGACGAATAAAAATGAAGCAAGCAAGTCGCCGCGGCCGGCGCCCGGCAACGCCGCGCGGCGTTGCCGTGCTTCTCGTCCGACAAAGAAAAACACCGCTGCTGTTCTCATTAAGTACTATAATGTTCTTAAGTGTTAATTATGACTCTCCCTAGTATAAGCGCCCTTAGTGGTAAGAACATTTTGTTTATATCCAAACTAAGTTAACTAAGAATGTGCAACCTATGTAATTAGTTACTTTGTCTTGCTGTAATAAATACATTTTCATTTTCATTTTGTTATAAACCTTATTATGATTGGAATAAGGTTTTCCTATACCAAAGCAGACTATTCAGTAATTAGTAAGGTTCAAAATGGGGCATACAAATTTTAACATCTTTATCACAGAATTATGAGATAGGTAGGTAATTTAATTTTTTTCGCGGGAATAAATACTACGACTAGTAAAAGGATTAATTAACGTTTCCAGCTAAAATTAACTTACCCTGGACCAAAAAGCACAGAATACATAATAGTAGTAAAACATCCCAAGGTTGCCTGGAGAGATCGAGAACTTTTAGCGATAAGGCCGCCCTTTATACTAAGTTGCAGTATTTTTGTTTTCTTTTCTTTCTTTGTGTGTTACCTAGGTTTAAGTATACCTACTAATAAAGAGTTTTCTATTCAATTCTAGTAGGTACAGGCTGAGGGTACAGGTAGGTAAAATGTAAATGATATCTTCAATTTTCTAATAGAAGAAGTGTTAGGAGGGGCTCGATCCTACAATCTTCAGATTGAAAATTGAGTGTATTATTTCTATGCCAAGTCGGCAAAATACAGACAACCACCAGCGAGCAGCGCGCGTTGCTATCATATCAAAAAGACGTATGTAATTTTTTTCTATTTTTTTTATTAGCTTTTTGCGTAGTTTGGAATGTAATCTATAGCCTGTCAAAATATGGTGGGTGGTTGTCTTCTGCAAAACTCGACTTTATTATAATTGTCAAAAAGTCCTTATTTGGATGTGGATGTCAAAATGCCGTATGTTATTTCATACGACTTTTTGATTTCATAATTTCTAATGACAATAACTTTTTTGGTATTATACGTCAAATTGATTTTGATTGGTTTCTTAATTAGTAAAGTTATGTGGTAAAGAAAAGGTTGAATGCAGAATATTATGGAAGTTTCAACATAAAAGAGGTAAGTAATGTGTTAATTTATGTAAATGTTATAACACTGTACTAAATACTAGATTTAAACAGCAAATACCGTTAATTTTCTTAACATAACCTAAATTTTACATAAATTTTGGGATGAACCGTATCTGAAATCTTGTTGTGTGTGTGTTTTTTGGTAACGAGGTAGTTTATAATTAATCGAAAAAGGCTTAGGTCTTTAAAAGTATAGATTTCTTCATTTGCATGTGCTTCGCGGTAAAAATCAAAAGGATGTAAGAGCAATAACATTAATAAGCACAGAATCTTACGTCTCTTTGACAATTTTTGTTTTTTAGTAAAATTAAAAATAGTTAACTTTTAAGCAGCTTGTTTAATAGGTTTTACACAACATTGTTGTATATAATTATGTCTAGGCTTATACATATACAATAGGTAGGTACTTATGAACACAGGAAAATAATAAATCGTTTTATATTAAAGTTAACCCCTGCAGGGCATTCGCCGTTTCCTCTCAGGCTTTAAATACTCTGGATTAGCGAATGTCCCATGCCTTCGAACCGTTGTGAGTTCTAGTGCATGTCGGTTTCCTCACGATGTTTTCCATAAAAACATAATTTGTTTATTGAGAACATCAATATTTCATTAAGGAAAACTTATTTGTTACAGCTACCTGACTAAATGAATAAAAATGAGAAGATACAGCAGAGGAGCTGATCTCCTCATGAGAGCTATTGCTAATTCTGGCATTCATAACAATGATGATGAAAATACATCTATAGAGCAATGGCAGATGATGCCAAACGCAGACGATACATCACGAAATACCAGCTACAATCAAGTTTCAACAACTTCAGAAGTACCATCATCTTTGATAAATCAACACCTTGACTGTGAAATAACCAGTAATAATGCTACTTTGAATGAAATCATGATGGCCTTTACTGAATCTAGAGTCGATATGAATGATATGGTCAGTATTTCTCCTGTGCAGAACATAGCATCTTCGAATAGCCTACAGCCAAGTACTAGCCATAACAATCATTATTATGTTGACGACGAACCTATTCCTAACTATATTTTGAACGAAACTACGGGAGAATTCGGCATTAATCCTACAATTGAGATTCCTAGTTCCAGTACTGGTGAGATGTTCTTAAATGAAATTACAGGTGAAATGCAACGACATGATTCAGATCAAACCTACTTTTCACCAAACTTATCAGAAACAGAAACCGAACAACGAGTTGCAGCCTTTAATTGCAGTGATGATGACCGTGATGCTACTTTTATCCCAGACGAAGAAGATACTTCAGATGGAAATTCTTCGGGAAATGAGAGTATTTTACAGATAGTACAGAGAAAAAGACATGGAATAAGAAATCAAAAATTATGGGATCGTAATAAAAATAAAAAGCTAAGAATGCAGGGTAAAGCATATAAAGGTATAGTTAAGACAAGAGATGGAAAATGGTCTCAGACAAATTCAAGAAAAGCTAGAAAAATTAAAGAAGCTTGTAATTGTAGATCCATTCAATTTGAATGTCGAACTTTAACAAACGAAGTCAGAAAAGAATTGCATGATAATTTTTGGAAGAATTTAAATTGGGAACAGCGTAAAGTTTACATAGCAAGTCTCGTTACTCAAGTGGCACCAACTCACCGAAGAAAAGATAACCTGGAATCATCACGCAGAAACCTTACTTTGCAATATCATTTGCGGATGAATGACAACAAACATTGCGTTTGCAAAAAAATGTTTTTGAACACGTTTGATCTGGGGGAAAAGTGTGTAAGAGTATGGGCTGCAAAAGCTAAAAGCGGAATCCCTATACCCATAGTACCATCACCCTCAGCTCGGATTAACACTGAACGCAATGATCACCTCCAGTCTTTCCTTAATAGCTTGGTGAAAATGGAATCGCACTACTGTCGTGCTAGTTCCACAAAAGTTTATTTAGAACCTAACTGGGACTCACTAACAGAACTGTACAACCATTATAGAACTGAAGCTACAAAAGACAACACTGACCCTTTCTCATGGACTCGATTTTCACAAGAATTAACGAAACAGAACATCACTTTATATCAAAATCGCAAAGACCAGTGTGATACTTGTTTTGCATTTTCAGAGCAGAGAATAGACAAAAGCGTTTATGATTTACACCAATTACGAAAAGACATGGGCAGAATTCAAAAATCTGAAGACAAAACATTAGCAGAAATGGATAATACAATGAAGGTGTTTTGTGTCGATGTGCAGGCAGTTTTATTGGCACCAAAACTTAATGTATCGCTGGCCTATTACAAAATGAAGCTGAAGGTGCACAACTTTACCTCTTTCGATCTCGCAACGCATAACGGTAGATGTTAAATAAAAGGCTAAAGGAATTTTAGTAATTTATTTACTTTTATAGAAAGCAATGTATCTCTGTTCATAGCACAGATGAAATGTAAGTATTAAAGATGGCCACCGGAAGTGGTCAAAATATAAAGAAAAAATTATACTAGTGTTGCTATATACAACAACTTAAAAACTACTATTACATTGTATTTATTACTATTTTATGTTTTGTATTAAACATAAGTTGGGGCGGGCAAAGTGCACCAACCATAGGTAACTGGGTTCCTTATTTTTTAAGTTATAAATTATTTTACAGAAATATTTGTTTGAGATAATACATATAAACTTATAAACATAAATATTTTAAGTTCTAATCAACACAGAAAGTGTGACACAATTTTACTAATATAATTTTTTAATGTCTAACTTATTTTTATATATATCTAAAAAACTTAATTAATATTATCTTGCATGGGCACAGGGCATAATTTGGTATAGGACCTTAAGTAAACATTCTTTTTAGGCCCCATTCTCACTTCTGCTACCCTGACTCTACCATCTGGCCCAGGAATAGTTTTAACAATGCGCCGTTATGCGCCCCATGGGCCAATTTAGAGGAGAGATGTCCTTTTGTTTAACAATAACTAAATCCCCCTCTTTTAAATTATCGCTAGTATATTTCCATTTGGGTCTATTTTGAAGGGAAGTTAAATAATCTCTGGACCAGATATTCCAAAAATCTTGTTTTAATTTTGTACATAATTCCCAAAATTTCATTCTGTTAATATTTTTCTTAGTCACATCTAACTCTGGGTAGCTTGTAAGTGCCGTTCCTACCAGGAAATGGCCTGGGGTCAGGTAATTTAAATCTGAAACATCACTACTCAGAGGAAGAAGTGGCCTTGAATTTAAAATTGACTCTATTTGTGTGAGTACAGTATTGAATTCTTCAAATGTTAAAGATAAATTACCAATTACTCTCCGGATGTGATGTTTGGCTCTTTTCACTCCGGCTTCCCAGAGCCCACCAAATTCAGGGGAGTAACTAGGTATGTACTTGAACCTAATAAGTTTTGTGGAGCAAAAATTCTCTACATTCTCTACATGACATTTGGATGAGTGTAGTTCATACAATTCTTTTAATTTATTTTCAGCTCCTTTAAATGTTTTGGCATTGTCACAGTAAATTAATGATGGCAAACCTCTCCTAGCTACAAAGCGCTGAAGGCATGCCAGGAAAGCCGCCGTAGTCATGTCACTCACCAGTTCAATGTGGATTGCTTTTGTAGCAAAACAAACAAATAATGCGACATAACACTTTTTTGTTATTGGTTTTCTAATCCGAGCTACACAATGTCAAATGGACCGCAAAAATCTACGCCAGTTATTTCAAAGGCTCTACTTGTTGATATTCTATGTGAAGGTAGAGAACCCATTAATTGCTTGGCAGCTACTGCTTTAAGGCGGAAGCATTTGACACATTTGTGAACAACTTTTTTAATTTCTCTGATGCCGTTTAATAGCCAAAATCTTTGAGAAAGAGAACTTAATTCTAGCTTTGCACCAGCATGCAGTAGTCTTAAATGTTCCTTTATAATGATCAAATTGGTAATGTGGTTAGACTTTGGAAGAATAATTGGGTGCTTTTTGTCATATGACAAGTTGGTTGCATTTTGGAGGCGGCCACCTACTCTTAGAATAGTATTGCAGTCTAAGAAGGGATGCAAACTAGCCAAATGATTTTTGATTTGACTACCGTTCTCTAACAATTGAATTTCACTTGTAAATGCTTTATGCTGAACATGTCTTATAATGACTAAGTTAGAAGACTGTAGCTCCTTTGGTATCAGTGAACCAACTAATTTATCATTTGGATTTAAACTGTTATGTTTGAAACGTAAGAGTAGAGCAATGACTCTTTGAAGTTTGTTGAAGTCAGAATATTTTTCAAATATATCATCTGAAACTTGAGCAACTTTTTGTTGCAGATTGCACACATTAATATTGTTAAGTTTGGGGGAATCTACATTTTCTGAAATTGAGACAGCAACATGCTGTTCATTATTTTGTATGGCAGTAGCAATATTGTGCTGAAATGTTTTATCTAACAATGAGGATGGACCAAACCACCATAGCTGGTTGTCCTGTAATTTGTGTGGAGCAGTGCCCCTTGATAGTACATCAGCAGGGTTATTCACCCCTTTGACATGACACCACATAAAATCTTTAGTTAGCATCCTAATTTTGTTGACTCTGTTGGCAACATATACACCCTTTGAACTGTGGGAATTTATCCAGGCTAGAACCACCTGGGAGTCTGTGTATAAAAACACTTTTAAATTTGGATATCTTATTTGTAGAGTTTTATTGACTCTAGAAGCAAGTTCTGCAAGAAGGAGAGCACCATTGAGCTCTAGATTTGATAGAGAATTAAGTTTTCTATTGAGAGGTGCGACACGGGACTTAGAGCACAGTAAGCTGGCATTTACTTGGTCATCATTGGATAAAACTCTAAGGTAAAGGCAACAACCAGTTGAATTTAATGAAGCATCTGAGTATCCAACAAGTTCCACTGACTCTATATTTTCTACAGTAGTATTAGTAATTGCTCTAGGCATCTGAATGGTACCCATGTCATTCAAATTCACTAAGAATTCTTTCCAAGATTTTAGTATATTTTCTGGTAAGGTAGAGTCCCAGTCCACTTTAGACTTCCAGATCTCTTGCATCAACAATTTGGCTTTTACCACTACTGGTCCTATAAGACCAAGAGGGTCAAATATTTTTCCAATGAAACTTAGAATTTCTCTTTTTGTTTTCAGCAGATTATAGTCATCTGCCATTGGGCAAGAAAACATTAAAGTATCTGTATTTATATTATATTTCAAACCTAATGTTTTTATTATATTGTCCTTATTGAGGTCAATTTGTTCAAAATGTTTTACATTGTCGGGAAGGTCTTTAATTAACTCTGGAGAGTTGGAACACCATTTGTGTAATTTAAAATTGCCTAACTTCATTAGCTCTATAAGTTGTGTCTTGAGCTCCAAAAGTTGCTCTACATTATCAGCTCCGGTTATGATGTCATCTATGTATGTGCTTAACCTTAGAGCTTCTGCAGCTCTTGGATACCTATCATGATAGAGATGGGTTAACTCTATGAGACATCTTGTGCTCAAAAAAGGTAGAGGCTTTTAAACCATAACTTATTGTTTGCAACTGTAAGCAAGTAATGGGTTTACTTGGATGATCTCTCCAAAGAATGTTCTGTAATGGTCTAAATTTTTCATTGATAGAGATCATTCTGAACATCTTCTCTACATCACACATTATCGTATAGCGGTAGGTACGAAAGAGTATCAGTATGTTGAATAATTCATTTTGAACTATAGGTCCATTTAACATAACATCATTTACTGAGAGACCATTTTTAGACTTCATGTTCCCTCCAAAAACAACACGCAATTTGGTTGTCTTGCTATCATCGTTTTGTACTGCATGGTGTGCAAGAAAATACACTGGATCATTCAGGACATCATAATGACTTATGTCAACTTCCCTGGCATGACCCAACTCTACATATTCATCAATGAATTTTTTATATTTTTGAAAATAGTCTGGATTGGTCTCAAACTTTTTCTCAAGTGTATGAAATCTTTGCAAGGCATGTGTAAATGAGTCACCGATATTTAATTCTTCTAAAGGGCATTGTAATGGAATGTCAACTGAAAATGTATTGTTTTCTAACTTCACTGCATTTTGGAAACTTTCTTCAGCCTTTTCAAACTCTTTATTTTGAGGAACTACCTCTTCAGTAATTTTCTCAGATAACCAGAAATTTTTCATAATATTTTCCAAGCTATCATTATTCTCTTCCTGCACTACAAAGTTTGAAACCAAATTCACACTTGACAAGTTTATTTTACATTCATTTTTAATTGTACCAGTAACTACATGACCAAATAATGTGTTTTGCAATACAAGACCATTATCTAATTTTATTACACCATCAATTATGACTTTAGAATAAAAGTCTACCCCTAGTAAGAGGGCAATTTCTGACGGTTTGTTAAAATCATTATCAGCAAGCTGCACATTAGCAGGAATATTACATTTTTTAATATCAAAATAATTTTGAGGTAAGTTTGTAGTAATAGTATCTACAATATGACATTTAATAGAGTATTTTACATTGTATAGAGGGGAATGTAACAATATGTTAGCGCATTCATTTACCTTGTTTGGAGTATTGCCCAAACCAATAATGTTTGAATCTTGAGCCATAGGGGTCAAGTCCAATTGGTTTACAAGTGTACGCTTCACAATACATACTTGGCTACCACAATCAAGTAGAGCCTTAACTTCAATTTCTTGACCAGCTTTGTCAATGAGTTTCACCTTCATAGTAGGCAATAATATGTTTGTTTCATTTGTTGATAGGTTTGAATGTAAGGAAATAACCTCATCTTCCTTAGGCTTGTCCTCATGCAAAAGAGTATTGTGACTATTTTTACAGACCTGACATTTGAATGAATATCTGCATTTGTCAGTGTGATTTCTCAGGCATGTAGTGCACAACTTATTATCAGTGGCAAACTTTATACGCTGCGAGGCTGGAGCCAATTTGAATTTAGGACATGTATAGATGGGGTGATCATTGCTGCAAAATATGCAAGATCGTTTTAAATTTGTTTTGGTTACAATATTGGAAACCTTGTTATTGTTATCATTTGATTTTGACTTACCTTCATAGCAGGTACTCTTTTGAGGAGAGCTATCCTCCAATGCTATAGCTCTTTTTTCTAGAAAGGACATAAATTCTTCCATAGTAGGTAAATTTTCGGGAGACAACCTGTCGAGATGGTATGCCCGGTTAGTATAGCTATCGAGCTTCCGTGATAATATAGATATCAACAGCATGTCCCAGCTCTCAACAGGTTGCTTCAAATTTATTAAAGCATAAAGTTGTTGACGCACTTCAGATATAAATGATCTGATACTTGCCGCAGTACCCTTTTGCATTTGTGGAATGTCCAAGAGAAGACCAATATGATTTGAAATAATTCGCGTTTCATTGTCAAATCGTTTCTTTAATAATTTGATTGCTTCAGGGTAAGATTCATTGACAAGTGGCAAGTTAATAATAATAGCCAATTCATCAGCAGTTAAATATTTTCGTAGGTAAAACAACTTCTGTACATTTGACAATGAATTGTTTCTATCAATGACAGCATTAAACAAGTCCATGAAAGGCTTGAACTGAGCAAAATCTTTACCATCAAATGTTGAAATTTCTATATTGGGCAATTTACAAGTAGAAATGGAATGCCTTTCAGAGTCTACTCGGGTTTTCAATTGTCTTAATGCTGTATTGATTTTTCCTAAGACAGAGAAGTATTTGTCTTCAATTTCACCTACACATTCTGTATCTTTATCATCTAGGTTCAATATATCTAAGTGGATACTTTCATAGTTTTTTAGCGTACTAATAAGCTTCTCCTTGCGCGCTTCTAAAGTGTCTATGGTGGATGACGCGACATTAATGGGATCATTTATAAAGTTCTCTATTCGAGTTATTGTTGACTTACATTGTCCTCGCTGAGCGCGTAGGCGTCTCAGCTCAACCTCCGTCATGATCACGATTCACTTTCACTTATATTATTCGCGCACTATTTTATATTAGGTACCGCACTTTACGCACTACCGCACTGGACGAACACCTGACGAACAACCGACTTCTTCAATTTAGCCGGTAACCTCGACGAAATATGGTGCGAAAACTTTGTTTTTATTTGATGCCAATTTCCAATGTTTTGTTGTTGTTTACAAATTTGAAGATTTCTGACAGTGACACTTCCTTGACCTGATTTGACGTTTTACGTTGCGAACTCGATGAGTGTCAAGTTGCTCCAGCGCACCCGACTAGCCAGCCAGACATACCAACCGTACAAACTCAACGACAACTTCCGACTTCTTGTCTTTGGTAGGTCATAGAAATTTCGAACCACCGTCTTCTGAATAAAAATGATACGAATGATTTTCTTGATATAGTTATTTTCTTCCAAATTATAGGTTCCACCAAACTTTTGATGAATCGACGATATAGCGTCGAAAAGTAGGTCCCCCGCGACTCGCTACAAGCGAATCTGCGAGAAATTCTTCCGTGTCCCTCCGGCCGCGGCGACCGGCACTCCAACGACTCGATATTGCGAGTCTTCGAAACACAATTTTCGATACGCGCACACCGAAGAAAACACTTGTACTGTTTTAACACACTCGAAGGACCAATTGTAGCCTGTTAAATAAAAGGCTAAAGGAATTTTAGTAATTTATTTACTTTTATAGAAAGCAATGTATCTCTGTTCATAGCACAGATGAAATGTAAGTATTAAAGATGGCCACCGGAAGTGGTCAAAATATAAAGAAAAAATTATACTAGTGTTGCTATATACAACAACTTAAAAACTACTATTACATTGTATTTATTACTATTTTATGTTTTGTATTAAACAGTAGATGTTACCTATGGGATGAAGTAAACGGAGGTTTGGATGCGGAAGTATTTGCGGCTTTATTTGTTGACATTATACAGACTGAATGCCAAAGATCGGAGGTGAATTTGACTAAGATAGTACTATGGTCAGATCGTTGTTGTTATCAAAACAGAAACCAAGTTCTGGCTAACGCAATTTTGAACTGTGCTGTTCAATTAAATATAGTAATTGAGCAAAAATATTTGGAACATGGGCACACATTTATGGAAGTAGACTCGCAACACAGCATCATTGAGAGAAAGATGAAAAAGAAGGACATTTATTTACCGGCTGATTACGTGGGCTTAATAAAATCAGCTAGAGCAAGTCCAAGATCGTATGAAGTGCACAGTTTGACACATACTTTTTTTAAGGATTTCTCAAAAATTCAATACTACAAAAGTATTCGACCAGGCAATCGAGTTGGTGACAATACTGTTACTGATATTCGGTGCTTGAAATATAATCCTAATGGGACAATTGAGTATAAATTAATGTACTCAGATGAGTGGACTTTGTTACCACGTAGAAGCAAAATGCCTAGTCTCAATATAATATTACCTCCACTATATGATACAAAAAGAAAAATAACGCTAAGAAAATTTCAAGATCTGCAAGATATGAAAGTATTAATGCATGAAAATTATCATGCTTATTACGATTCTTTACCACATGAATGTCCAGATCAGCCATGTGTCCATATTAAAACGTAATTATTTTCTTTTTTAACCAATTTCATTTTCTTTTTGAATTATATATTATTTTTGCTGCAGATATAAATTATATTTGATTTAGAGATGATTCTCTACTTTTAATTTTTGTTACCTAAACTTAAAAAAATATTTGTATAATAATATTTTAGACAGATTTTTTAACTGTGATCTCATTGAGCTAATTGTAACTTATAAGAGAGAATATCACAAAAAACCCATAATATTTTCATTCTAAGTGATGTTTCTACTTTATAGTTAAACTAAGATTACTGTTCGATCTTTGCTCAAACGCAGGGTAGTTTTGATTAGCGATGGCATCAGCCGATTTCTTCCTACCCTCTGTTGGGAAATTGGTGAATGAGTGCAGTCACCTCTCGCCAACGAACAAAGGAACGGCTTGCCTCCTGTTCGAACTCAACCGCCGTACGAGAAGGACATAATCCAGTGAAATTTTGGAAAGTGTAATATCAAATTGCTTCCTACTGTTATTTGCCGTGCAATAACTAACTGACATTAAAACATAAACTTTATCTCGAGTGGGTGTGTCTAGTGCTGTGTTCTGAAGCTGAGATCCTGGCATGGTGTGGAGAATCAGGTCAGTGCCTAGCTATTTAATCTGCCCTGCGCATACTGAGCAAAGATCTTTTTTCATTAGGTATTTTCGTTAGGTACCTACAGCATATAATACATATTACCAACTCAAATCTAAGGTCCTTCGAAATAATTTCTAAATTTTACCAGCCCCTACGGTTCAGATCCCACATTTTGGTCCATACGAGCCGGATAATAATTCTCATAAATTGATTTTCGTAAAATCAAAACACATTTTGTTCACTATTCCTCACGTAATTTTGTCCATCAACGCCATTTATTACGTTGGTAAATTCTCTTTGTGCGACGCCATTTTGAACAGCGAATGGGACCCGGATTCCGTGTGTGCAACGACTTTTCAAATTCGAATTTTAAATCACAAGCCGTGCTTGTTTTATCAGAAATCTTACCTTTTTACCTAGGCATTTCCCCTTATTAGTAATTTACGTTGCCATAAAATGTCTACCGAGACAGAAAAAATTCCGTCAAGAAAAGAGTTAGAAGCTACTCGAAATATCAATAAATCAATTGCTAAAAAACAACGTTTGTTTTCGCAAATGCAGCAGATTTATGATTTGTCGAAAAAACTTGAGACTCAACCAAACATGAAAGATATGTTTCTTTTGCGTGCCTCAGAGGTCCAATCATTGCGGGAGTCCTTTGAGACCATATGCTTAGATACGTATGAACTGCAACTTATATTAGATCCCGAGATGCAATTCTCTGAGAACGACCTAGAAAGTTTTGATGACTTATTCTTTCATGTAAAAATGTGTGCCGAGCAATACAAAATGGCTGACGTCCCGCCAAGTGCAACGAATAAAAATCTTAATGTAGAAATTCGCCCACGCTTGCCCAAACTCGAGTTATTCACATTCGATGGCAATATTGAGAGCTTCACTACATTTTATGAAACGTTTTGTTCTTTGGTACACAATCAAACTGGAATTTCAAACATAGACAAATTTCATTATCTGTTGTCATGCACAAAAGGTTCAGCGCTTAGCATCGTAAAAAGTGTACCTATAACTGCAAGTAACTACGAGGTAGTCTGGCAATCATTGTTAGAAAAATATCAAGATAATAGGATGCTCGTTGCTAAATATCTAGATAAGATGCTTAACTTTCCCGCGCTAAAATCAGAGTCCCCTACAAACTTAAATAACTTTATCGAAAACTTTGATCACTCGTACCGGGCTATCAATGCTCTTAATATCGAGCACTTATCTAGCTATGTACTGTGCCACATCGCTTTGAGAGGATTAGATCCAAGCACAAGAAAAACCTTTGAACAAAGTCTTGATCAAAGGACTATACCTACTTACGAACAGCTGATGTGCCATGTACATAACCAAATAAAAATATTAGAGCATTCGCAGGCTTATTCTAGTCCCGCTACCTCACTAAATAAAAATACCACAACAAGCAATCAGAGCAGAAAACCAAGTGATAATAACAATAGGAAGGTATTTGCTTCGCAAACACAATCGAAAGATAATAAATTCACCTGTTGTCATTGTGATAAGAATCATATGATATTTCGCTGTGTGCAATTCCGTGAATTGTCTGCTGCGCAAAGAATCAGCCGTGCTGATGAATTGAAACTTTGTCACAACTGCCTCAAGCAAAATCATTCGACTTCTGATTGCCGAAGTGAATACAAATGCTTTACGTGTAATCAACGTCATCATGCATTACTGCACATTGACTCGGTAATCAAACCCGCTACCTCGCGAGCCGTGCCCGCCAACTGTAGCGGGGTTGAGCCGATAAATGCATGCACGGCGCATGAGACCGGTTGTCACTCATCGGAAGTAAACAAAAGTTATACGGTGTTATTAGGTACTGCCATAGTTAATGTGAGTGATTCATTCGGGAACTTGCACGCTTGCCGCGTTCTTATCGACTCAGGCGCTCAGTCAAACTTCATAAGCTTGAATTGTTTAGAGCGGCTAGGGTTGTCACGTCAAAGGTGTCCGTTCAATATTGTAGGTCTGGGTGGAAACGCAGTAAAGAACTTTGGCATGACGTCTTGCACAATTACACCGCGGTATTGTGATAAGACTACTTTAAAAATCGATGCAATTATTTTACAAAAAATTACTTCGGACTTGCCTAACGTAGAAATTTCTGAAGAAATATCCCAACAATATAAAAATCTATTGTTAGCGGATCCCTACTTCCATAAAAAATCTCCTGTGGACATCATACTCGCAGGTGATGTATTTCCTCAAATTTATGATGGAAATAAAATAATAATAAATTCCACATTACCCACTGCGCTAAGTAGCATCTTTGGGTACGTATTGTGTGGGAAAATCGAAGTACCGTGTACTTCTCATGATGTCGCTAACATTGCAACGTCTTGCAATTTAGTGTCGTACACTAATAATAGCGACACCATCAACAACACTTTAAAATCATTTTGGGAAATAGAGGAGGCGCCGTGCGACACCCCTATGAGCCCAGTTGATAAAATCGCTGATGAGATTTATTTTGAGCGTCATTACAGGGACGAAACCGGTAGGTACGTTTCACCTATCCTACTGGACCCTAATCAAGCTCCTCTTGGCGAATCTTATAATCACGCCGTGCGTGATGTAAGTGTGCGATATCCTCGCACAGCTGATATCCATACGAATAGCTTCTTCGTAGACGACTCGCTATGGTCGACGCATAACCTTAACGAAGCCTGTACGTTACAGGATGAGCTCGTAGCTCTGTTAAAGCTTGGTGGCTTTGACCTTCGTAAATGGGCAAGCAATGAACCCGAGTTGCTTGCAAGGATTGACGCAGATCAAGCGATCGCCATAAACTTTACTGACGACACCGTGTGTTCGTCACTAAAGGTACGCCTAAAATGGCTACCTAGCGATAATTGTTTTTCGTTTGATTACAACTTGACGGATAATACTTACACTAAGCGCTCCGTACTAAAGTTGCTTGCTAGCATTTTTGATCCTGTCGGATTTTTATCACCATGTACATTTTTAGCAAAATGCATAATGCAAGATTTGTGGAAGTTGAGCCTTGGGTGGGATGACCCGCTTCCATCTGACTTACGCGATAAGTGGGCAGCATTTGTCACCTCGTTGTCTTGCCTGTCATCACTAAAGATTGAGCGACACATGCTTATACCTAAGTTTCGTGATGTGCACTTAGTTGCATTCTGCGACGCATCGACCCGTGGTTATGCCGCAGTAATTTACGTACGCAGTGTCAATCAAAACAATGAGGTGAAAACACGCTTGCTTATCAGTAAAGGCAAGGTCGCTCCCATACGGCCACTGACGATTCCAAGGATGGAACTGATGGCTGCAGTGTTACTTTCAAAGCTGGTTTTGTTTGTTAAACAAAACATTCAAAACATTCCATTCAAAATTACCGCTTTGACAGACTCGAGTGTAGCACTAGCCTGGTTGCAAACACCTCCCTACAAATTAAAAACATTTGTATCGAATCGTGTCGCTCAAATAGTGGAGGTAGTTCCGTCGAACTGCTGGTTTCATGTGCGGAGTGAGAACAATGCCGCTGACCTATGCTCACGCGGCGCCCTACCTACTCAGATCGTAGCTGAGTATGAGCCTTGGTCGAGCGGCCCAGCGTGGCTCACAGGTGACGTTCATCTGTGGCCGATCAGTACTTTTTATGTTAACGAAAAAACAGAAATTTTAGAACTTAAAACTAATACTGATGCATTCGGTTTCACTTCTCTAAACACAAAGCCAACAGATGAAAATTATTTACGAACAATATCTGAAAAGGTTTCGTCATTTAATAAATTACGGCGCGTGATTGCTTGGTGTTTGCGGTTTATAAAAAACTGTAAGACATCTCGACGTTCAATCGGTCCGTTATCATCTATTGAATTGAAAGAGTCCCATGACCTTTTAATAAAAACAACACAACAACAATATTTTTCTAGCGAACTGAATAATATTAAAAATAATAAATTTGTTCCTTCTTTAAGGAAACTTTCTCCCTTCGTGGATGCTCATAATTACCTCAGGGTGGGGGGTAGGATCAGTGAAGCTGACCTACCCTACAACAGTAAGCATCCCTTGCTGTTGCCTAAAAAATGCCATCTAACTACTTTGATAATTAGGCATTTTCACAAAATGTACTTACACGTAGGACCGCGTTCCCTACAAGGAATTTTGTGCAAGCGATATTGGATCGTATCTGCACGCAGTATGATTCGAAGTGTCTTGTCTAAGTGCATCACTTGCTTTAAATGCCGCCCTACTACGTCAATACAGCCAGTAATGAGTACGTTACTCAGTGAGCGATCAAAAATTAACAAAATGTTCAGTGATGTTGGATGTGACCTAGGGGGTCCGTTGCATATAAATGCAATTTTAAATCGCTATGCAAAAATACTTAAATGTTACATGTGCCTTTTTGTGTTTTTTTCCGCAACGGTTGTAACTTTGAGGACGCAAAAAGGACTTATAAAAATACCAGTTAATAAGCTGTGTCCTTTTCCTTATTCAAATTAAATATAACTTTCACAAATCATAAACCTGCTTAGCATTCTTATTTTGAGTAGGTTTCTACTTAGTAATTTAATACTGAATCTTTTATATCATACTATTTAACTTTAAAACTTATTTAAATTTTATTTTTTCTGCCCTGTGTTGGCAACATAATCTCCCTCTCAACCTTAGAATTCTGTGCCTATTCACTGTTAGGTACATTGGGAAATTATCATGATAATTTCGGTGGGGGGTATGTTCGATCTTTGCTCAAACGCAGGGTAGTTTTGATTAGCGATGGCATCAGCCGATTTCTTCCTACCCTCTGTTGGGAAATTGGTGAATGAGTGCAGTCACCTCTCGCCAACGAACAAAGGAACGGCTTGCCTCCTGTTCGAACTCAACCGCCGTACGAGAAGGACATAATCCAGTGAAATTTTGGAAAGTGTAATATCAAATTGCTTCCTACTGTTATTTGCCGTGCAATAACTAACTGACATTAAAACATAAACTTTATCTCGAGTGGGTGTGTCTAGTGCTGTGTCCTGAAGCTGAGATCCTGGCATGGTGTGGAGAATCAGGTCAGTGCCTAGCTATTTAATCTGCCCTGCGCATACTGAGCAAAGATCTTTTTTCATTAGGTATTTTCGTTAGGTACCTACAGCATATAATACATATTACCAACTCAAATCTAAGGTCCTTCGAAATAATTTCTAAATTTTACCAGCCCCTACGGTTCAGATCCCACAATTACAACTTAGACAAAAAACTTATTTTCTAGCCAATTTTGTCTTGTATTGTTTATTATTTCTACTGTTTGTATTGTTAAAAGTAACTGATTTGGAGATGGTTGTGATTTTAGAAATAGAGATAGGCTGATTTAAAAATAACCTGCACGAGAGTTAATCCCATAGTTTTAACCATCGTGTAACTGAATAAACCTAATTATGTGTAAACTTATGATTGTTTTTAGAATTTATTAGTCAGAGTATAGTAGTTGGTTGACTGATTTTAACGGTGATCTCATTAAGATAATTACTTTATAAGTAAGAAACTCACAAAAAGCTATTATTGTTTCTTCAATTAATGTTAAGCTAAGCTAAGCTATCTAATTAGTTGAGCTAAGATGACAAGACATGTTGAAGTTTTTAAGAAATATATATTTTTGTAACGAAACTGGTTGTTTGTATTTCTGTTCAAAAAGACGTAAAACGTTCTACATTATCATCGTAAAATGTTTAAAAGTCGTATGAAATGTCAAGACGTCGTATGTTTGAATTTTGGTTCAAAAAATATTATCAAAAGGACGTATAAGCACGGAAATCAGCTTTCTAGCTTTAATCTACCCACAATCTGATTACGTGCAGACGTAAACATTTAATCTAAAGCAAGTTGCATCAAAACATTGTAAAAAAACGGTTTAGTTAAGAAAAAAATCGGTTTTTTGTGTCTCCTGAAAACATCACTTTTTACATACGTCTTATTGATATGATAGCAACGCGCGGTAACTTACGTGCGTACCTAGCGTATGTATGTATGTATCTTGCGTAGATACCCATTTCGCTCGCGCAGTCGAGCGTTGTTGTTAGTGCGGGCGGCCATAAACAGCTGAGTTGAGGTCATTCACTTGCGTGCAATACATTACATCATTTTTTAAATTTATTTGTTTTTGCTTTTAAAAATGATTTATTCGAGTTGATATGTTTTCTTAGTGATGTACTGTGGGTGTGTAACTAGATAAAAAAATAAAAAAAATGAAAAAGGTGATTTTTTTTTGTGTTTTTTTTTTCGATAAATATGTTCAGAATCATGGTCTGATTGCTACCTTTCATTTTTCGATAGTAGTCTTTTTACACCCTGTATACACGACCACAACTTTTAGAAATTGTAAATCGAAACAAACCCGAACCAGTGTATGCTGTCGATGCTATTTTAAAAGGACGGGGTCACAAGGTAATTATAGCTTAAATGCTCTACTAGACCCTATAATATTTTAAGAATTGTTATTTATTTTTGCTGCTTTATTTTCTCAGATATTGGGTTTACCGCCGTATCATTGTGACCTCAATCCAATTGAAATGGTCTGGGCATCCATGAAACGAAAAGTAGCTGAGAAGAATATTGGGAAGCCATCCAATGAAATGCCAGAAATGGTACGGAATGCTTTTGATTCCATTACTGTCGATGAATGGCGTAATCATTGCGCCCACGTCAAAAAACTCGAAGAAGAGTATCGAAAAAAAGATAGATATTTGGAGGAACCTTTCATCATACAATTATGCTCTGAGAGTGAAGAAAGTAGTAACGATGATGATGATTTTCAAGATGAAGATGATGAAGAACTTAATAGTATGCAACCCCTGGACATAGTTCATGCCGAACATAATGTGGCGAAGTACCTGAGGCAGAAGACCGGCATCGCCATGAGAGTTGAAAAATTGGTGTCAAGCCGTAACGTGAACTTCGGTTCATTTATGGTGAGAGTGCCGACGACGGATCAACTCTCTACGTACATGGACAGCGGGTTTTGGCCAAAAGGTGTCGTTTACAGGAAATTCATCGGACGCCTGTCAAACGACACCGCGCGTGCGTCATCGGAGCGTCGATGACTCGAATAGTTTATATGATATGTATGTTAGTCTGTAAGGTATTTATTATATGGGCCCTAGTTAAGTTACATTTTGTAAACTTTCTTTGTTGCCTGAAATAAAGTTATTATTATTTCACTTATTTATTTTAATACTCATTAAAAAATACATTTTTTACTATAGAAAATACAAAAATATTATAAAACTAATCTACAGTAAAAAATATATCAAAACGGTGGATCACCGGCCGCAAAGCTAGCCTCAAGCAGCCGGTGACTAGGGTTGCAGACAGAGGAACTTCCTGACGATACGCGCCGAATCCAGGAGAACCGCTTTTTGGATCTGACCCTTGATCCAACTTCCTAGCGAGAGTCTCTTGAGATGTTTATCGAGGCTCTTCGCTATTACCCCGTTAACCGAAACGACTATCGGGACGATGGTCGCTGGCTGAATCAACATCCCACATGCTGACAACCTCGTTAGCCAAGTCAAGGTATTTACTGAGTTTATCTTTCTCAGCTTTAACGAGGTTAACATCATGTGGTATGGTGACATCAGCTAGTACCGCCCATCTTTCTAACCGGTCTATCAGTACAATATCAGGCTTATTTGCAAGAATAGTCCTGTCTGTAATGATAGAGCGGTCCCAATAGAGCGGCTGTTTTCGAGAACTGGCGCCGGTGTGTACTTATAGTATGGAACTTCAGGACCAGTAAGGCCATATCGGAGAGCAAGTTGTTGATGTATAATTTTGGTTCAGTTTCAGTAGTAAAAAGGGCCTGTTCTAAACCGGAACCATTCCAATTGATCGTAAGCCATACATTATTGAAAACTTTTCAAAACTGTTTAAAGATTATTTTGCTGTGTCCCTTTCCATCCCGTCCCGAGCGTCAATTGCGTGTGACAATAAGAGCTCCCAATCAAATTTTAGTGAAATCTGATCATTATACTGGAAACTATGATTCCTATGTGTGCGTTAGAAGGACAAGGAGAGAACAACCATTGCCAGACATTCAAAATAAATTACACACATTTAAATTTCAAAATTAATCAATCTAACCCTGTTTTACAGTAGGTACCTAGCCTATTGATTGCCATCAATATAACTCCATCTTCGATCGGAATCCTACTAACTACAGTTTCTGTCTTCTCAGTTTCTGTGTATCATATTTGCCTCACAACAAAGTTACGAAAGTACAATCACATCACATACCTACAGCGAAAGAACCCAAATACCATTACCTTTGTTGGAATGTATGAATAAGGAAAGAATGAAGAAATATCCACCATGTTTTGACACAAACAACGAAAAACTCAACCGAGGTAAACTTGATCACAAAAATTAGACTTGCTAATTAACTAATATATATAAACTTACTAATTTATGGATTATACTGATATAAGCCGGTTCATTAGAGAAACGAATCTAAAATGGCGACTTGTACTTGCGTTGACAGATAGTACAATTAGCATCCAAAATTTCAGCTCAAAGATTTTTTCAAGTCATAAGTTATAAAAACAAGACCGGGTCGTATTTATTTCAAAATAGCTGATGCCCGCGACTTCGTCCGCGTGGTTTTTTTATTCCTTGAATTATAATAATTTGTAGATCGAAATACCTTATAATGCTTCTTTGAAGACAACATTCGAAAACTCAACAGAATAACAATAACAAACAAGTAACAACGGAAAGATAACAGAAAATTATAACAACGAATTCGTAACAGTTCAGATCACCAGGCGCACCAAGACAGCGCGTGAAAGCAAATCAAGACTGTTTTTTTTCTGCATACTGTACGCGCGTGAGTGAGTATAGACGGCACTAGTGTGCAAGCGAGAGGCCATGATAAGTGCCGCCATTTAAGATTCGTTTCTTTATTGAATCGGCTTATATCATCGGTCGATCATCGATCATCAAATCAGTTTTTCTGAGATTTTATGGGGATTATTTTTCAAAGATATGTTGACTAGATTAGGTAAATTGATTGGTTAGTTACTCGATCAATTAGAAACACAGCACAATGCAACATAAATAAACCAAACGAGCAACAAAATCTACTTTGCTAAAACCTTTGCTAAAATCAACTTCAACTTCTTGATTATGGCTCTGCATCTGGTTTGGCGTAATTTTGCCAATGACCGTTTTTGGATAGCAAGCATCACAAGGTTTTTAGAAATCTAAGCTAGTATTTAGAGGGGACATTCTTTGAAAATTATTATTTAACAAATGATTTGGTGCCCATGACCGTTTGTGGATCCCTAATCACAAGACAAGGATTATAGAAATAACACTTATTTTTACTGGAATTAATTTAGTATCAGGTTTGTCAATGGTAAAATTATATCACTAGTAATAGTCCGGTCAATTTAGACCAAAAAATGAGAGTGAAGTTACATAAAGTCCCAACAAGCTGAAAATCAGTGAAATTGTTCAAAACATAATTTTATACAATGTTTAAAAGTTCTCCATCATTCCCGTGTATGGATTTTTTTTTATTCTTTTTATTAATTGATTTTATTAATATGTTTCCGCCCTTAGGGCGGAAACATATTTACGTGTCGCGACATAACCCCCACCACCGCTCTGGCGCAATTGGCGGCTAGCAGTCTGCGACACGATAGACCGTGTCGCGTCACGACACGCCATACAAGTATGTCCCTAACCATACTAAATGTATGAAACCGATAGGCTTCTGGCGCGCCCCGACACACCGCGACACGCAAGTATGTTTCTGGCATAAGATCTAGCATTACTACGTTTGATCCAAGCATAGAATAATTATCTCCTAGAAGATGCGCACATGCTATCGCATTCACACACGAAAGAGAACAATTATAGGGAAATAGCCTAAGAAGAAAAGAGAAAGAAATACTTGGATTCTCTCTCATGCTGTGTGCTGGTTTTGTCTATTGTTACGCACTTAGATGTGCGAAACAAATTGACGGACTTCGACGCAATTTCGTTTTTTCGAGACCTTAAATCAAGTTTTTATTCAAGAAAATGTGGTAGAGTGACTTAGAAAACATAACTGCACCTCATAGAGATAAAATTCTTATAAAAAAATGGTTCTGAGCGGTGTTATAAAGTGTTAAAGCGACAGTGAAAAAAATGAGCCAGATTTGTCATTCCACTCGTAGGTACAAGTTCTTTTGACTATAACAAGGTTTAAAATTAACAGCTTCTTAGATTCACACGGAGACAATGCTCTAAACTTGGGTTTTTAGTAAATTTTAATAATTATAACCTAAACTTACGAAAGTTTAGGGTTGCCTGCAATCGATAATAAAATTCCCAAAAGTACGCATTAACGTAGGTATATTATTAATACCTAATTTACAAACACACTTTTAATTTTGTTACAGATTTCCTCTTAAACAATTTTTTGCCTCTGGTTTGGATGAAAGTCAAGAACAATAAAGATTAAGAACCTAAAATCTTTTTATGGCCAATGTTTTGTCGCGATGCAAAATTAGCAGACGAATTTTCTCATCTCTCATGCAGTTTCAAATAAGATTTATGATTCAAATTTATCGCTCATTTTAATAAAATTCACTTTTATGCATACAATGCATACAGCATCATCCAACCCCAAGCTAAGCAGAGCTCGTGATATGGGTACTATATGACTGATATACTTAATACAATACATTACATAAATAGTTAATTATTATTATTATACATAGAAAACACCCAGTATACCCTAGAACAAAAATTTGTTGATCGTGCAAAACTTGTTCCAAGGCGGGTATCGAACCCGCAACCTCCTGCGTCGCAAGCAGATCTTCGCCCACCGCGGTTCATCGGTCATCATATATTGATAATTGTGATACCTTAAGTGTTGTTTTATTTCTTAAATTACCTAACCTTATTTAAAAGTTTGCTTATAATCATAATATAGGTAATCATAAATATACTATCATGTCGTAAGTATTCAAACTAGGATATAACTAGGTATTCGCTACGGGACCGAGGTATTAATTTATATTTAGGTAAGTATATTTCATTATAGTGCATCGCCTTTAAAAGAAACTTTTTTTCATGGTGATCACTTATTTGTGTTATGATAAAACTAATAAGATTCATTTTTGGTAAATGATGTCCATCTAACAGACCTTGAGACTGAAATGAGAAAATTAGTCTGGGTAAAAAATTTGCACGGCAACACCTCCCCTCGTATCAGTCTATCTCACAGGCGGCCACGCTATGTAGTCATCTATATTTTATACATCCACATATATACATACATGGATCCAAGGGTAACAATAGTGCTAGATAATGACACTGACATGTGAAGTTTGACCGGCTCTTGTGATTGAGAGGATAAGTCTATGGTCATGGATGGTTTTCGATTGTCTATGGCATGGGAGGATTCTCTGATCACCGGACAATCGTTGAAAATCACGAAAAAGCCAAAATACAGAAATATGAATGATGATAAACCCTCAATAATATAGGGCTCCAGTGACGGTGACTTTTCAAGTATAATACCTTTGATAATATCCTTGTTCTTACCAAACGCAAAGCCATTCTGTCAGAAGTTGAAATCAATTTATTAATCTATGGCAATTATAATTTGTCTATGGGCATTCCATAATGGTGTAATACATCTATGTACCTGCCTGAGTTCCTTCCAACAAACCAATGCATTCAAAAAAAAATCCATTTAAAATTTTGGCATATTCAAATTTTTGTAGACCCTAGAGGTATTTTTAACTCGGAAGTTGATTTAAAGTATAGTGGGTGGCATTCAATTTTTACTGACGCATCCAGGTTGCAGTTGGTGCAGCGGTTTGGTTACCCTTCTCAAACATAACTTTAAGTTTCAAATGTCCTCCTTCCTCAACAGTTTTCACAGGTGAAGTTGTAGCTATTTTCGAAGCCATCCTCTTTATTATATCCCATAAGTTACAAAATCCATAATCTTCTCTGATTCCAGAAGTTGTGTCCAATCTCTCCTTTCTAACCCTTTTAGGGACAATAAGAACAATTTCAATACTCCAAATCCATCAGGCACTTTAGGAATGTAGTAAACAGACAGAGCATCGATTTAATTTTAACTTGGGTCCCAGGCCATTCTGGAATTCCAGGTAATAAAACTGCTGACAACTGTGCAAAAGATGCGGTTCAGTTGGGGTCTCTTGAGCATTTTTAAACCTATTGCCACGATATATGCCTACTTCCTAAAGTCCATCTGCAAAAATCCTGCTCGGAACTCTGGAACACCTCAAAACTCATCAAGGGCAAACATTATGCAGATGTACAACCTGATATCCCACGAAAGCCTTGGTTTTTTAAATTCCGTAAATACGATAAAGTTCCCACCTCAACCATAATATGGTTGAGGTGGGAACTTTATCGTGTTATGTTATGGGATAATCTGAGACGACATAATATGTCGTCTCAGATTAGGATCATCTTCCTTACACGAAACTCTTCCATTAGATGTTCCTCGTCCTACTTGTATAAATAGTATTTTATCTCTCATTTTCTCTCCTAAAGTAAACTTTGCTCTTTGTAAATTTGTATAAAGTAATGACATTAAACTGTAGCAAATTTTTTATTTTTTTGTATTCTCATTCCATTTATTATAGTTTTGTTTTTATTATTACAATATCTATGCGTATTAATAAAGTATGTAAAGTAATTAATGCATGTAATTTATTAAGTTAAATAATAATTTTTAAAGAAAAAAAATTCCATTTAATTACTAGCTTAAATTTCTTAAGACCTTGTGATGCTATCCAAAAACGGTCATTGGCAAACTGCGCCAAACCAGACGCAGAGCCATAATCAAGAAGTTGAAGTTGAAAAAATCCATTCCATCCATTTGATATTAGGTTCGTCTCGTCGACGAAATTATTTGTGAAAATAAGAGAAGTGGGTAAAAATGCCATAACGATAACATATTTTGTGTAGTTCTTTATTACTGTTGCTCGCATTATGTATGTATACGATTTAGCTTGACTTTGCTTGAGTGCACATCGTACTATGTACCTACAAATTTCCACGTTGTGTCCGTGCAAAGTGTTTTGCTTCCTTGTGTTATTATTTCGTGTCATTTTTTGTTGGGACCATAATATTATGACAATAATAATAAATATTAATATTATTAATATTGTGCTCACATAAGTAGCCACGTCAGTTCACCTACGAGATAACTTGAACCTGAGTGTTCCACATTATTTATTTGTTATTTGATTAAGTGTATAGTACCATGTTCTGTCATATTAAGTACATTCATGATTGAATGTCTCGCCTATTTTCATAACTTCATGGTGCTGTCATTGCACCTATCAAAGAGATGGCAGCTATGAATACCTAAGTTTGGAACTAAATGTTTCTCACCATACTCCTCACCTCACATTGCTGTCATCGCACCTATCAAAGAGATGGCTGCTATGAATACCTAAATTTGGATCAAAATGTTTCTCACATTGCTGTCATCGCACCTATCAAAGAGATGGCTGCTATGAATACCTAAGTTTGGAACTAAATGTTTCTCACCATACTCCTCACATTGCTGTCATCGCACCTATCAAAGAGATGGCTGCTATGAATACCTAAATTTGGAACAAAATGTTTCTCACATTGCTGTCATCGCACCTATCAAAGAGATGGATGCTATGAATACCTAAATTTGGAACAAAATGTTTCTCACATTGCTGTCATCGCACCTATCAAAGAGATGGCTGCTATGAATATCTAAATTTGGAACAAAATGTTTCTCACCATACTCACATTAAAATAAAAGAAGTACTGAGATGTGCTCTATAATGCCTTGCTCAAATAATAATTCTCAATTAGTTACTTAATTCAAGAACCTTAGGATTGGGGCAGGTCTACACTACACCATTGCCACATAGCATAAAAATGACTAGATGTATTTTATATTGATGGGGTTCAGAATCTGAAGATCGCAAGATGTCTCTCACATCTGAACTTCAGACGAGAGACATCTTGCGAGCGGGCCACTTGAGGGCTTATTTTTGTATTTAGGTGCTGCAAGGTAATGGTGCTAACTAGATGCATGTGCCATGACCTTAAGTGTTCATCTACTCATAATAAAAAACTGGATAAGCACATTCTGCTTGTGTTATTTTTAATAGTTAAACTGTTGACAAATGATATAAATAAATAATAAAATAAATAAATAACTATAGATATGGTTCTCTCTCATATAAAAGTTGAACCTCATGAAAACTTAATGGATTCTCACTGTTGAGAATAACTCACAATATGAATTCCTTGGTTGTTGCGGTTTTTCTTTGATTTGAATTTGGATTTGATTATTGATTTTTGATGATTATAAAGGTAAATCTTTCTTTGTCTTGAGGCGTCTCTTGACATTGAAACGGAAGTAAGTGTTTTTTTTTCTATCATGAGTGAAATGGCGAAGAATGAGTTGATTCAATGATTGTTCGGTCTGTTCGGATATTTTGTTTGCCTAAACACTCACATTGTCCGTGAGATTTTGCCCTTGATTATATGAGTAAAATGGAATCTTGATTTTTTATTTGAATTGAATTTGAGATTTTAGATATCACTTATATTTGTTATGTTTGATGAAGTTTATCATATTTATTATATTAATTGAAACAATTAGAAAATAACAAATTACAACAAGTAGGTATTTACACTTAATACAAACCTTAAAATTTAAGGCAGAGTGGCCAGAATGCAAGCCGCTTTCTAAAAAAACATCTTGAAGCTTGAGACTTGAATAATTTTTTCTTCTTCTACCTAAGTCATTATTTTCTTATTGATAACATTACATAGAAGAGATATAAAATAGCTAAAAAATCTGGTGTATGTAAGTACCTATTGTATTTGGAAAAATACATTTTCTTTTTATGTCCACATTTGAGGACATCAGAACTAAGTGATGTGTTGATTGTACCAATTGTTTTATTAAGTATATATTATAATTAACTAAATAAATCAAATAAAGAATAAATCAAGCGATCGCGACCGAAGACTAGAATTAAAATCTTCGGGGAAGCCAGTGTTGTTCAATCTGTAGGTTGCCCACAGACGCGGTCTGTGGGTCGCGAAATCTTACCTGGGGGTTCGCAGGCAAAAGGAAGCTATCATTCATCGCAATTTAGAGCAAACATTTTTGTACCCTAACAAAAGTTAGGAACTTTTCTCCATGTGCTTAGTAAACTTCTATCACCTCTATAACAATGGGTAGTTGTAGCAGCTGACCTAGGTCTATTAAGTATTAGATAGGTTATATTAAACTATTCGGGATCATCTCTATGGACTCGCATCGCTGTTGCGGGCACTACCGATGAGAGCTTTGGCCAATCGTCTCCTGACCGAGCTATCTGATTCAACAATCTGTTACGTTTGTATCCTAGACTTGATCTTTGTCTCCTGCTACGGGGGTAAGACCCCCGCCTTCTAGACGACGAACGTACTGGGATTTTTGCTATCGCGTCCACTGTCTCTCGATGCTGCCGAGAAAGAGTTCCCGGTGTTGACTTCTCCTCTGAGCTCATCCGTTAGTCTTGGTTGTTAGGTGGCCGCGATTCCGAAATAATGGTATCCGTATCCGGTAACTCCTCTAGCTGTTAAATCCTCTCATTGATAAAGAACTTGACATCTTCTGGCCATTCGTACAGATCGCCAGCGACACACATAGATTAAATATCGAACTCAACTCTGCAAGATGCATCGCTTACAGTATATTAGAACTTTAAAAAAGTTTCTTTGTTGCGTTCCTGGATTCATTCAATGCAGGTATAGCTAAAAGTCTGATTTGAACCTGAGGTTGATTTCTAAAGTTTCCGTGTTGTCCACTGTGTGGGTAACGTGTATCCTTCTACGGATTAAAAGTAGTTTGTATTAATTTGATTAACAAAGTTAAAACTAGGCACGTTTATCTCCAAAATATTTTCCGGGTCATGGAGATAATTAAGAACAGATGCGATCGTTAGACGTCTCGCTTTGATACGAGTTTTGAGTTCAAGCTCCAGCCTCTGACTTAAGGGATCACCTTGTTCTGCCAAAGACCGGAGCATCAATTTCATTGCTGTATCAGGAGTTACTAAAGTTGCATCTCGTTGACATAGAGCTTCCAGTTACTTTGATAAGGTACGTCCAGGCTATTAAAAATAGTTTTCACGGTCATAACTTCGTCGTCAGACATATCCCAATTAGGGGTTGCTTTATCCGTTAAATTTTCGTATCCGGATAATTCGGATAGTAGTGAGCTTTACTATTCGGATATTTGGATAATTCGGATAGTTTAAATACTTAAAAATTAAATTAAAACTAGGAAAATGGGTTTTTAAAGCATAAGTAAGTATTTATTAATTGATACTCAAAAAAACGTTGCATTAAAGTTCTAATAAAATAACAATAGAATTCGATCAGAAACTGAACATAGAGATTAAAAAATAAGAGTATCGATAAAATGGGTTGCAAAACTAAAATATCTATAATAACTATAACTTATTTTTAACATAAATACAATGCCTTCCTCCGTAATGTAACGAACGTAAATCAACTTCCTATTTTAATGGGTAATGACTTTAACGGTTTTATTGAGTACTAGCATCTGCCCGCGGCTTCGCACGCGTTATTTCTATGGAAACGTTTCAAGGCTATTATATCCCATGGGAACTGATTAATGGGATGAAAAGTAGCCTATGTGTTATTCCAAGGCTCAAACTATGTCTATTCCAAATTCCAGCCCCATCCGTTAAGCAGCTTTTGCGCCAAAGAGGATCAAATATTATTATTAATAACCATACATACAAACTTTCGCATTTAACATATTAGTCCTTACTAATATTATAAATGATAATAACGATTTGTGAAATAAGATTGAATCGAATAATCGAATTTCTCTGCGATGTGTTTTCTTTTATCCTTATCATCTTTTGCTTCACTATCAAGTTCATGATCAACTGAATTAAAAAACATAACCATAATTTTTTCAATATTTTTTCTGTTTGAATCTACAGGGTGGGTCATGAATTAGTTAATTTTTTAAATAATCATAGAAAAAAAAACAATACGCGATTTTCAGAAACTATTTTATTTGACAGTTAGCGGAATTTAATTTTTGAAAAGAATATCATTTAAATGTCCACCATCGCAACGTATACATTCATCCAATCGAGTACGAAAATTTTCGATAACCCTTCGACATAAAGGCTGTGAGATCGCTGACATCTCTTCGCTTATCTTAGCTTTTAAGTCAAGCAGAGTCCTTGGCTTATGGGTGAAGACACGATGCTTCAGATATCCCCATAAAAAGAAATCTGCTGGCGTCAAATCAGGACTCCTAGGTGGCCACGGAATGTCGCCTCTCCGAGAAATCAGCTTTTCAGGGAAAATCAAATTACCGACAGGCAAGGACTCATTAGAGGTGGCAAGTGGCTCCATCTTGCTGAAACCACGTATTCCGATTGTACCCAGCAAATTCCTGTAGCTGTGGTGTCAGAAACTCTCGTAACATTCTCACATACTCAGCAGAGTTAACAGTGACAGTACGGCCGCGTACATCCTCAAAAAAATAGGGTCCAATGATTCCTTTTGCTGAAATTGCTGCCCATACAGTTACCTTGGGCGAATGAAGGGGTCTTGGATGCTTAGTTTTGGGATTTTCGCTGCTCCGGTATCTGCAGTTTTTTTTTACATGTCCGTTAAGATGGAAATGGGCTTCGTCGAAAACAAGATGTTGTCGATGTTACGGAAGCGATCTCACATTGTTTCGGCATAAAATTTGCGTAAATTTAAATCATTAGGTTTTAATTCCTGTACTATTTGGATCTTGTATGGGTGTAGTTTCAAATCTGATTTCAAAATACGGTTTAAAGATGTACGTGATATTCCTAATTCAGCTGAACGTTTGCGTGTCGACAAACCAGTATCGGCGTCGAATTGATTCCGAAACTCTAAGCGCGTTCTCTTCACTCCGTGAAGTGAAGGCTTGCTTCACATTTAGTGTCGATCCCGTCTCTTCGAACTTCTTTACCCATTTCTTTATTAAACCGGGACTCGGACACTGATTTAAGTCATGTAAATCGTACTCAACACGAAACAACCGCCTCACAATAATGAGCGAACCATTGTTCAAATAAAATTGCTTTACGCAAAATGCACGCTGCGGCCCCGTGAACCGATCCATTGCGACTAAATTTCCGAGAAACGAGCTAGCCACTAGACCCCTCCTCTCACCCCGCTTCGCTTTGGTTTGTGCGGGAAATCAAAATTCAATGTTAACTCATTCATGGCCCACCCGTTATTTCTTTTGATAGTTAAAGTCCACTTGTACAGAGAAAAGGATCTCTCAACGTCCACTGAAGTGAGAGGGGCGAATTTGTAAGCTAATATGTGGTCATCGATTTCTACTTCAGGTGACATTCTCTCACTAAATATTCTTAAAACATCTACGTCCGCATTCCTTGACATGATATTCTAAATTTTTTTTTCACCGATTCACTCGATCTCCAATTTACCCGCCAACTGCAACAGTGACGTCGATTTGACTTACATCTTCGGTGACCCCGGTTCCACGCACCGGCGTTTCAATGAAAGATTTTTCAAAATCTTTTATATACTGACTTTTTGTTAATTATAAATTATTTGACATAAAAACAACAATATCTCGTTAATCACATCTTCGATTAATAACTTTTTCTTATAATTATACAATTTCACAAAGAACCCTATAAAAGTAGTTGGTTTTTACACTCCAGAAAAAAACTTCGAATACATAACAATCAACATATTTTCGAAATTCTTTCAGTCTTTTCAGTTTCTAGACTATATGAACTTACATTAAATAAACAAAAAATGGCACGCTACCAACAAAAAATACAAAAAAAAATTCACTGTCTCACTGACAAAATGTCACTGAGCTCCTCTTCGCTGTCAGAATTCTGTATGTCATCTGGTGAAGGATTCGTTGGTTCGATATCACTTCCAGCTTCACTGTCTGAAGACATTGATGGTCTGTCGTCATCAAGCAGTTCGTGGAGGAGCGATTCTAGATGATGCTCTTCCCTTTCGTACGACATGCTGTAACAAAGTTTGTATTTGAAACAAGATAGAACAAATTTGTGATATTTCGATAAAATTTATACAATCATGCAATAAACTTACTGATTATAGGATAATGCAGTAAAACAATAATAAAATAAGAAAAAATGTACACAAACCAGACAAAAACGAATAATAAATAATTCAACTCCGCATATTTGACTTACATATTCGGTGACCCCAGTCTACCGCACCGGGTTGGGTGGGGCCAAAACTCAAGAACGTGCGCCCGCACAGACGTCGCGCGGTGAATTGACGGTGGTGGAAGGGAAATGAGGCAGCTACTCGAAATGGCGACATAAAACGGCGCCCAGGGAAAAAGTTATTCGAAGTTTTCAAGTGACCCGGTCCCACAGACATATAGGTCACCGTTCCCGGGTTAATTATAGCCCTGACCTCGTCTATTATTTCAAAATACTCGACTATCGATAAGTCCGACTTCTCTAACGTATTTATTGCTAACTCAATCGGTCCAAATATTCATAAATGTATTGCACATCATTTTTGATATTTGTTTTTTCGCTCATTTGTTTAGTGACTCGTATTGACAATTCTGAAGCTCTCAAACGGAACAAAACAGTGTTTATTTCATTAAAATATTTTACATAATATAAAACAGCATGCAACCAAGTTCCTCACGTCGTGATTACAGGTTGTGAAGGTAAGGGCATATCAGGGTCTTTAAGTATCTTAACTCTACTCGGAGCCTTTAAAAAAACTTTTTAGAAATTAGGCAGTCGATGTCAGGGTATTCGGAACGAATTGTTTCTTAAACTCTTTGAAGAGCGTGAGCGAAACATGTCACATGCTTCATATTTGGTAAAAAACTTTAAAATAATCGTTCTGCTAAGAGCATGTACGCCACACTGTCCGTGCATAATACTAATACATTTCCAACATTACTTTATCCCTGTAATATCGAAGCTTAGCTCAGGGTTCCCGAAAAATCTGCGGGCGGTATTTCCATCATTAGTATTTCCATACCCTGGTTTTAGTTTATCTACAATCAAGCCCATTTCAGTTTTGAAGCGGCTCTGAATATTGGCAGAACGTTGCTTCATACTCTCTTTATCAGCTGAATCTCTTAGCTGCCATTTTTTGAGGTCCAAACGATAGCTAATATGAAGCAAACATTCAAAACAACGAATCCATGCATGTAGAGTAGATAAACCAAAACCAAGGTTGTTCTTATTCGCTACAAATTCCCTAGACCATGCATCTTCAACCTTTTTTTGTGCAAGGGCCAATAATCCATTTTTCATGGCCCGAAGGGCCGCAACCTGCAATACCTACTCTATTTAATTTTACTAGGTACCCTAAAAAAGGAATATAAAACAAGCAAGTTTAAAATTATCAATAGGTTTATTTATTATTAAAAATTATTTATTTATTAAAAACCTTACAAAATAAGTACAGGAACTTGAATCAATGCGATGTTTGACACTGTTTATTTTTGACGAGTGTATCGATGTCAGGCTTTATTTTTGAAGTTGCAACCCGCAGACTACCTTCCAGATGTGCGTCTGTAATTCTTGTCCTTGTTTTAGTCTTGACATTTTTCATGCCAGAAAACAGTTGCTCGCACACATAAGTGCTCCCAAACAATGATATAATTTTTTGGGCATGTTTGCGTATCTCTGGAAATGAAGTTTTATCAACATATTTTGAATAAAAATCCAGAAGATCCGTGTTGAATTTGTCTTTCAGTTCGGTACTGCACTGCAATTCGATAACTTCCATCTGAAAATTTCCTGGCATGTCTTCAACGGATACATTGAATGGTCGCGCAAAGAGGTTGATCAAGTTTTCATTCTTTCTGAAGTCAGCAAACCTTGATGCGAACTCTGTTTTGAGCGATACTAATGCCCTGACATATTTGTCCACATTTACACATACGCAACTCTTCAGGTTAGGAAAGTGCGTAAACTCTTTTTTCAACAACTGATTTTTCCACAAATCCAGTTTTATCTCAAACGCTTTCACTGTGTCAAGCAGGTTATTGATGAGATTTTCTTTTCCTTGTAATTTGATGTTCAACTCATTAAGATGGAGCGTGATGTCCGTAAGAAAACCAAGGTCGCGCAACCAATTGGGATCACTAAATTGCGGAACTGGTTTTCCTTTAATTTCCATGAAGTCGGAGATTTCTTTTTTGAGTTCTAAGACACGTTTCAGCATTTTGCCTCTGCTCAGCCAGCGAACTTCAGAAAAATATGACACATCACTATACTCGGCATTTATTTCGTGTAAAAACTGTTGGAATTCTCTGTGGTTGAGGCCGCGTGATCTAATGAAGTTAACAGTTTTCACGACCACTTTCATCACTTCATCAATATTTGTGGATTTTGCACAAAGATTTTGTTGATGAACAATACAATGATAATGCATCAAATGAAGATCTTTGTTCTGTTTTTGCATCAAACCCACCAGCCCTTCATTTTTTCCAACCATAGAAGGTGCACCGTCTGTTACAACTGCAGAAAGATTTTTTAATTCCAAATTGTATCGTCTTAGTACAGTCATCAAACACTCGTAAATATCGCATCCTTTTGTAGTTCCTTTCATTGGATATAGGGCAGCCACGGGCGTAGCCAGGGTTTAGTATCGGGGGGGGTTCAAGAAAATAAAACGACTAAAAGTACATAAAATAAACCCTTATTTGAGAAAAATATTAAAGATGTGAAAAATACATACAGAAAAAAATCTCCACGAAGGAATTGGGGGAGTCTTTTTTCGAGCAGTGGGACAGTATAAACTATAAGCGTTCTGTTGTATATCACAGAAACACAAAATATTACAAAATTATTCTTCTGTTTTTCTTTTTAAATATATCCACTACTTCATTCGCATCAATTTCTATCCCATAATGAATGTTCATGAGAGCCAAGCCGTTCAGTCTGTTTTCACTCGTTGTGTTTCGCAAGTAGTTTTTAAGTCTTCTTAGGCTTGAAAAGGTCCTTTCTGGGGTAGCAGTGGAAACAGGGATGGTAGCCAATATTTGCAACAATGTGTAAATATTTGGATATAGTTTTTGGTCACACTTATCTAAGCATTCCAAAGCTGATTTTGGAGTAGGGGAGGTGGGAGTCATAGCTGCTTTCCACAATTCAAACTCTGCTTTGACGACAGATGTACTTTTTTCGGGCAGCACTGCCGAATACATACAAAACGCCTCTTCGATTTTACAACCGGCCGCAAAATTTGACGGTAACACACCAGACAGAGCCGATACTACTTTACGGTGTTTTGTAAACCTCTCAATCAATTGTTGAATTGTATGGTCGAGAAATGGGATGAATAAATTTATTTTGTAATACGTGGATATATCCGACGCAGGAATGTTAGAGCGATTCAACTGCCTTCCGACGATACGTGGCATAAGCAGTATTCCACCATTTTCTTCGAGCAACACCTTTGCTTCTTCATAGAGATGGAGGTACTCTTCGTCAACTTTATCTCTCAAAAGTTGCAAGGCATTAATAACATTATCCACGTGACTGAATGCTGTTATCAGGTCTGTGTTAATTGCCTGCAGTTGCTTTGATAGCGACAATGTGTAGCTCATGACTTTTTGAAGAATCACTAGGCACATAACAAAATTTGAAGATCGAAGTGTGTTAAGCATTTGGACGGCTTGTTGCGATGTTTCTTTATTGTGGCTAGATTGGAGTTCTTCGAGAGCATGCACAATAGCTGAATAAATTTCCTTGAATCTTATAACGGCTTCATGCTTGTGAACCCACCGTGTTTCGCACATCGCAAGCAGGCTTTTTTGCTGATCAGCCGGTAACACATCCCGAATTTTTTCTTTCAGAACGCCAGTGCGTTGAGCCGAATGTCTAAAGTAGGATCCAACAGACTGCACGATCCCAACACAATTTCGCACATCTACTTGTGAACATGAGTCAGCAATAGCAAGGTTGAGAGAGTGTGCACTACAATGTACATAAAGAGCAATAGGACATTCTTGACGAATATACGCTTGGGCACCGCGCAAATGCCCACTCATAGCTGCAGCCCCATCGTAACCTTGACCAACCACATGAGAACATTCAAGTCCATGCTTTTTCAGAGCTGTAATTATGAGATTTGCAAGACCGGATCCTGTCAGGTCAACAGTTGGAATATACTCTAAAAACATCTCCTTAACTTTATGTTGTTTAACATCTTTTAAATCAACATATCGCAAACACAACGAGACTTGCTCAATATGCGCAATATCAGTCGTCTCGTCAGCAAGAATCGTAAAAAATTTGGCTTCTTTTACTTCACGGATGATCTTATGTTGAATAATTTCACCACAAATGTCAATTATTTCATTTTGGATTTGAGGGCTCGTGTAAAGGGCATTCTTCTGAGAAGTGACCAAATGCTCAGAAAGATCTTTATCCCCAGATTCGGCTGCGTACCGCAACAGTGCTCGAAAATTACCATCATTTTGAAGTGGTAGTTCAGATTCTGGTGTAATCTGGATCCGTCCCGAATCAGTTTTACCTCTTAAAGGTATACCTTGTTTGCCGCAAAAAATTACTTCTTTTACGATAGGGATTAGTTTCTTCCGGTTTTCCTGTTGCTGTCTCTTTCTTTCAGAAGATAACTGATCGTCGACTGAAGAAGCCTGAGAAGACATTACTTTTAGGAAGTTATCTGCGAGTTCCGAATTTCGTTTGTGATATCCTGATTTTGCATGAGTTTCAAATAATTCTAGTGCATTTTTCCACTTGCAAAAGGGATCGGTTACAAGCTGGCCGACCCGCTGATGGCCCCCTTTACCTTCATCAAGTGAACGTCTCATTACGACGCAAATTCTACAGTATGCTCCACTTTTATATTCAGAATATGACAACCAGGGGAATCTTTCCATCCATTTCATTTGAAAGCGCAAATTTCGTTTTGTAGAAGTGGGAAACTTATAATCTTTAGATGGAGTCCAAGGTTCTTTTAAAATTTGAGCCTTTAGATATTCATCCTCCATTTTGTCTTGATTCGCATAAAAACCAACATCCAATTTAGCAGAATGAAAAGATGACGTAACAGGTGAGCTGGTGTTACTGCTGGTTGGTTCCAGGATAAATGTAGGCTCGGTAGTGGTAGTCATGAAACAGGGCGCCGGCGGTATCACCGACTCCATCTCGACGTTGGATACTGCAAACGAAGTCGAAGGCTCGCTTGTCGTCACAATTTTAGTGTCGGCATGCGAACTAGTTGTTGGTCCCAAATACTCTTCTTTACGGGTAGCCGCTTGACCACACCACTTTTTCCAATACTCCATACCTTTAAGCTTATCGCCTTTTCTTTTATGTTTCTCCATTTTCTCTTTACCTAAAATATATAAAAACTAGCTGTAACCCGCGACTTCGTACGCGTTATGCTTAGTGCAATAAAATATATTTAGGGAAGGTAAATTGGAATAAATGGGTTCTGTTCTATCTCATCAATAAGGAACGCGAGATTGGTTAAGTCTTTCGTCATCTACTTATCTATCCATCTGTCAACTGTCTACTCCTTTATAGTATATATATTGATGAAATTAACTCTTCTACAACAAACTCAAGTTTTTGCATAAAGATGCCCTGTTTTGGCTTTCGGTTACTGAAAATAGTTCAAACTTAACATTTACTCTCTCAAACTAACTTTTAATGTCTAGAAACACTTTGAAATCGGACTATAACCTAAAAAAGTTGTTTTTTCGCCAAACAAAGTAGTGTAGTGCCGCTTTTCAACAAAATTTCAGGAAACGCTGAAACACGTGTTTGTTTATTTCGTAAGGAGAACCTACACGTAAACTTTTGACAGTCTTCTTCTAACGGTTACGGAAATACAAAGAATTTTTGTTACAATTTCAATCCCTAGTTTGGACCCCTTAGGATGCAAATTTTCAAAATTCCTTTCTTAGTACGCGCCTACATCCAAAAAGGAATAAACTCTCCAAATTTCAAGTCTCTAGGGTCAGCGGTTTAGGCTCTGCGTTGTCTGTCAGTCAGTCATCTATTCTTTTATAATATATATTGATACTATACTAAGAGGTAATATAATTTACACATCAAAGACTGACTAGCCTTCCGTCCGCAGCTTCGTACGCGATAAATTAATTTTCCCGTAGGAAAAGGTATTATTCTTCCGCGGTAAAAAGTAGCCTTTGTCACTCAGCAATAATGTAGCATTCTAATGATAAAAGAATTTTTAAAATCGTTTCCGTAGTTTTTGAGTTTATTTGTTACAAAAATACAAAGCTTTTCTCTTTATAATATTAGTATAGATTATGCTAAGTAGGTAATCAGGACAATTTATTACGATATTTAATTAATTACTTTGAGGCGTAGATGGCCTCATTTTACTGATTCATCAAATAATAGAATAAGTCTTGAGGATAAAATCCAAATTGAAAGTTTTTATTTCTAATGTTAATAGTACATCTATACTATATAATATTATGAAGAGGCAAGATTTGTTTTATGTTTGAAATGAATAGGCTCCGAAACTACTGGGCGATTTGAAAAATTCTTCCACCATTAGAATCCTACATTATCTGTGATGAATATAGATTATAGAATATTTTCAAAAAGTTAGGGATCCGTATGAAAACTTTGATAATGTAACCCAAGTGTGAAAATAATACGAAAAAAACCTTAAGTATATCGCATACGCTGCGGAAATTATTGACAATAGAGCAAAATGTACTACAAACAAGACAAGTGTATTTTATAGAGGACATCAATATCTACAAAAAAATCTGTAATACCATATGTCTAACTATTACAGTTATGTCACAATAACTACTTTTTCATGTTAAAATATGCAATAGTACCGCCGAAAAATCCTTATATCGCGTACGCTGCGGAAACTATTGACTTAGAAATAGAAATAAAACACCTTTGAAAAATTTATAAAAATAAATAAAAAACAAAACAAAATGAATTAAAGATAATATCTAAATTATTTTTAAAATATACTATGTTATAAAGCGTTATGGCCGCTAAGTCAAGCCAAGTCTGCCAAGAGTGTTAAAATTATTTATAATTTTTAAATGTTTTCTTAAATACGTGCGAAGCCGGGGCGGGCCGCTAGTAGTGTATAAAAATATAAGCTATTAACGTGACTAAGGCTCAACGAAAAATGAATCAAAATGAACTGAATTTTGAAAGAAAAAGGCTTTGGATTTTGAATTCGGAATGTCAAGAAAGCTTTAAAATAATAACCAAGCTATCCCTGATCAAACAAAATGATTAAATAGCATTATAAAGGATTAAATCATGAATACTTTTAAATCCTTAAATTTAGTATTTAAAGTAATTCAATAGCATTAAATAATTTTAATGCTTTCAAATACTTTTTAATCCTAAAAACATGAATTAAAAAATTAAATTAAAGTATTTGAAAGTATTAAAACTTTTTAATCCTTTTAAATCATTTCGTTTAATCAGTGATATCACCTTGCGACAATTTTAATAAAATCCGTTAAATATATCTGAAGATGACAGTTTAGTTTTAAAAATAATCGTCAAATTATTCCTCTACACTGCACGTTTAGAAATGTTTACTATTTACTTACCCTTGTATTTATAAGACAAGTGTTTACTCCTGTGTTATCTTGAAGACAAATCCTTTTAACGTATGTAGTGAAAATTCTAAATCTACGTAGGTCAAATTATAAAAATGTCAAAACAGCTTCGTTCACCAGCGCTCGGTAATTATGTGAAGGCGACAAGTGCGCCGCGCACTTGTCGTGCAGCGCGCCTGATACGAAAGGGCACGAAAATATACGAAGATTACCGAATGCGATCCGATAACCGACGACGCGCGACGGCGGAGGAATCGAAACCACCGTATACCTATTTTAATGTAAGGTACCTAATAGTAATCAATGAGATATGCCGCGCGCCTGTTCTTATTTTAATTCTATGAATGTTAATATCTGAACTTTTCGGAGGGGGTTTGAACCCCCAAAACCCTCCCCCTGGCTACGCCCGTGAGGGCAGCCATCTCTTCAGTAATGACAAAATTATCATCCACGCCTCGAATAAATATAGCTAACTGAGCGGTATCTATTAAATCTGTACTTTCATCCAGCGCAACAGAGTAGTAAACAAACTTCGATGCACGTTCTTTAAGAGTGTTTTCTATGTTACCCGCTAGCTCTTCAATTCTTCTGGCGACAGTAACACCTGACAAACTAACTTTAGAAAATAGTTGTTTTTGAGACGGACACAACACTTCAGCAGCAGCCTCCATACATTCCTTAATAAACTCACCATCAGTAAAAGGTGTCAATTTTAATGCTATTTTTTCGGCTATAATGTAGCTTGCCTTCACACTTGCTTCATTTTCAATGTTCTGCTTTTGAAAAGAACTCTGCTGTCGTTGAAGCTGGCTTTTTAGAGTTCTTACTTTATCTTGCCGTAATTGTCCTTTAAATGTCTCAAATTTTGCGGCATGTTTTGTATCGTAATGTCTTTTTAAGTTGTATTCTTTCAAGGTTGAAACTGATTCTTGACACACCAAACAGACGGGTTTTTGATTAACGCTAACGAACAAGTACAACTCTGTCCACTTTTCTTGAAATGTGCGATTTTCGTCACTGACTTTCCGTTTTTTACCCGAAGTTGACGCCATTTTTCGATACTTAAAGCTCAGCAAATTCAAATCATACGTAAACTCACAATCGATACGATATTCATATCACGCACTAACCCGTTGACAAGACCGTTCTCCGTCCGCAGTCAATAATGCGAATGACAAATTGAAACAATTACACACTGACCATCGCAAAGGAGCGGCATGCTTAATACAGCGGCGGCCGCATTTGACAACGCACTTTAAGCATAGTGGCAATAAGACTTATTTTTCTTTTTATATTTGTTATTTCGGTGCAACCGCAGAAGCCTTTGTAAAAGCCGCACCGGCACGTGCCAGTAGTACTCAAAGGATGCCGACGCGTTAATAAAGGACGCCGATTTCGATTAAATGTACCGACTGGATCTGCGAATAGCGAAATATTTAGCCGCGAATACAGGAAACGAGTCACAATTTTTTTACCCGCTAATAGAGAAAACGCAAAAAAGGGAACCGTGAATAAGAAGTTATTACTGTAAATAAAAAATATTATAATTTGCTATGGCCTCCGAGGGCCGCAAGAAAAGACCCGGCGGGCCGCATGCGGCCCGCGGGCCGCGGGTTGAAGACATTTGCCCTAGACTCATCGTTCATAAGCTAAGGGGTAGCTCCACAAATAAATCACTTTTGTGAAGAGGTAGTTTCGGTAACGGCATTACATACTTTTCCGTCAATCATTGTGAAAAGTAATTCATGCTTGACAAATATCTCTTTATCTTCTAACTTACATATTGTCAATACCAATTGATTTATTTCCTCCTTGACTTTGTATGTTTCTGCAATGGTAAAGTCGGTAGTTTCCTTTGCGAAAATAAACTTAATTGGTCTGCAATACATTGTAGAAGATAGCCGAGGATTCTGCCAAACAATGTTACCACTTTCATCACACAACCGAAGCGGAACAAATGAAAATACAAACAAAAAATCATCAGTAGCTTCAGTGCTGGTGAATTTTTGTTTGTAAGTGCTGTGTCCTGAACTGCCATCACAACCCCACTTGCTTATGAGAGCGAATGATTCCTCTAGAGAATACGATCACTTCCTGCTGCGCATGAATTAAACGTTCAACTGTTTTATTTAAAGCAGCTTGAAGTTTAATTTCTGCTCGAGTCTCGCCTATGTAAATATATTTCTCAGGAGGGAAACATTCACTCTTAGCTTGTCATAAACTATAAAGTGATGAAAATACCTTATGACCCGCCTTGATGCTCCACTTCGGAGTCTGCTTGTTGGAGTGGCTTGATGATTTTGCGTCAATATAATATGCCAAGCCTTCTTCCTTCGTTAAACATCTTTGATTGCTGCTTTCAGTATCACAAACACTATTTTTCATTGTTATGCACTTATCAGGTATCATATGTAAAACAATCGTTACCAATTGGCTAAAATCCCTAACTTATGAAGAGACTGAAAACCTTTTGATCACCTTGTCCTAACTTTCACCCAAAAAAATAAATAAATAAATAAATAAAATAAAATACTGTGGGCAGACACCATGGATTGCCCTGGCTCTTATGAGACAGGTGCCTTCCGTGTCGCCTCCCCACAATCATTAATAAATACTAAGAATAACTTACATATTTAACACTATACATACATATTTATATCAGTTATTCTTCATTCCATACATACATATTTATATCGGTTATTCTTTAGTACAGATAATAATGTTTTACTTTTTTTTCTTTTTCACCCCTTTTATATTGTTATTCCTAATATCCAAAATTGTGTACGAAGTATTTGTTAAATGTAATTAATTAAGAATTCGCTTTCCATTGTTTCATGACACCTTTTTACACCCGCGGAGTGAGGGCTCTGGTGTCTTGTAATACAGGCTTCTAAAAGCCTATCTCAAGCTCCAGCCCCTCACAAAACAGGTTAATATTTTAAGTACTTAATTAGATTATAAACAAAATATTTTTAAGAAACCTTTTTGTGAGAGGAAAATAAATGTCTTTATTATTATTATTATTATTATCAGGACTTTCACTAGCATCCCTAATCACTGCAGCCAGGCTCCGATTACCCGATAATCGCGCCGAGAATTCTGCTGCAGCCACTAACTGATTTGTATCGCGTTCACTGAGTAGATCCTCGACTCTTCTCCTTTTTTTTGTCACTGGATTCTTCAAATTTCTTGCATGGACTTCCAGCATTTGAAGGTGCAGTAGATGTCGATGGCACACAACCATGCGAGAAGTGACGCAAGGACACCTTAAACGTAAAATCTTTTGATATCCACTCTTCATTTTTTGCCAAAAAGACATCTCGGCACTTCTTGTTTAAGTACAATTTTTTTTCTAAAATGGAAGTAAATCCACTGATTGTCTTTTTCAGACTTCCTATTTTCAGTTTCCCATTCAAAAAGTTTTAATTTCCTAGTGCCAAAATAAAGTGACAACCCTATTCGCGCAACCTGTACTTACCTACTACCTTTACAGGTATGTAGGTAGGAATTTATCTTCGTAGATTTCAGCTATGGCGGGAGATTACTAGACGATCTAATAAATTCGTGATAATAATAAGATGCTAGTATGTAAGTTCCTAGGTAGTGTTGAGAAAATCTTAAAATGCTGAGTTATGAAAGTTGTAAGTGTAGGTACAAGTTACAAACCTCATATTTTCTCGCTTGTCAGCTGTCTAGATGGCTTCTTACGAAGGGATGTAAGTATGTTTTGGTAGGTCGGTCACTCGTAGGTACACAGTCATAGACAATTCACACACTTCAGCACAAGGTAGGTTTCTTTTTAGGCATTAACATGTCTCACTCACTTTAGCACTAGTTAGGTTAGTTAGTAAGTTACACATGACGTAGGTATCGATACCTATGCATGTAAGGTTCGATATGCCTCCCTTCTTCCAAACAACACACATTTTATGGAAGTAAGAGCAGCACACGCTTCCAACACACGCCTCTTCATCTCTTCAGCTCTGTGACACTCCGATGCATACACCACACCCTTAAGGTATTCTTAAGTCCTAGTTACTTGTTTTTTAGGCACGAAAGATAAAAATTGTACTTATAGCACTACACGGCACCGCGAAGAAGGTCACACTAAAATAGTTCATCATTCATTCTTTTGATTTCGTTCGCCGAAAAGATGGATAATTTTTAGGGTTCATTTTCAATTTTAATAAATCCCAAGTTGGCAACATGAGTAGGAGGTATTAGGATCACAGTCGTGAAATAATAGGTATAAGTGGTAGAAAATTGTATGAATACATAGGTAGGTACCTGGTCTTATTTTACATAGGTATTTCACAATGTAGGTACCTACCTGCTACACACACATACACTTTGCGTGAATTCTGATAGTTGGTATACCTAATACAAAATCCCGTAGAAAACGGATTTAAGCTTTTTTTTTGATTTTATGATTTTAAACAAACGAACTTCTTTAAATTTTGGTATTAAAAAAATTACGGAACCCGTAAAAAATATTTCGGTGCACTTGGACAAATACAGCACCGCCATGTGGTGTATCGCATGTTGATAGATGCCGACAGTCAATTAGCGGAAATGAATGAATGAATGGTTCTCTAAGATTTCAACTTGTCTATGATTGGCGGTTGGCTGGTTGCCATGGTTTTGCATAGTGCTACAGCCAATAAAATTTAGTCGCGTTCCTTTGTGGAAATACAAGTGTCAAAGATTAATGTAGGTACAGAACGGACAGATAAACTACATAATGACGGAAAGAGTCATTTGGTAAAGTTTTTAATTAAGTTAACCGACCCCTGCGACTCAGCTCGTCGTATGTCGGATGTCATAAAAGTCGACCAAGGGGCTTCGCCAAATGAAAGGCAGCATTTTTATTGTGTGAATTACTCATACCGTTTCTTTGATCAGCAATCCCCAGCCAAGTGATTATGGCAATACCCGCCAGATTCACAGCTCTTTTCAGTAGTGGACATCAATGTGTATTCAGTCAGTAGGTTATTATGATTAGATCAACACACAAGAAAGAACAAACAGTTAGAAAAAGACATAACTGTGTTAGCGTAGTTTAGTTCGTATGTTTAACTACACGTAACTCAACCTTCAAATTGAAATGTGATTTTAGCCATGACTTACGACAATTTGCCTCAATGATGCTGTAGGCGTTTTTCTATTTCAAGAATATGAATCTGTCACTCTTTTCTACATCTATTCTGTGACCATTCTGAGGTCATCGTCGCAAGTACAAGAAACACCTGATTTTAGGGTTGTCACTTCGTAAAAAATCAGCTGGCCATGTGAAAACTTTGTTGTAGTTTTTTCAGAGATACCAATCGAAATTCGAAAAGTCGTTGAACAAAAGTTATTCCCCGGGGGGTTGGAAATAACCACCCTATCGCTTAATAAGTGTATATTGATACACCGTGTATATTTGTAAGAAATCAGTCTGAGCTATAATACATAAGTAATCTGTGATTGTTCGTCGTCGTCCAAGATTTCCGTACAAAGCAAGGTTTCTTGATAATTTCTCGTAGCTAAAGACGGCATAAACAATTTAAACGACAAGGTACTTACGAGGGGAGCGTAAGTACCTTGTCGTTTAAATGTTTTATGCCGTTGTTCATTTTCTGTCAATGGACGTACGTAAAATTCAACACGTCCAGTTTGGTCAGCTTGTCGCTTTAAACTAACTCCTTAACTTGAAATTTTCCCTTTTATCCCACAACTACTTTTCGCACGTACGCTCAGGTCTAAAATGGATGGATCAGATTAAATCAACAAATTATGGATCACATCCTCATTCGTAGTAACCCTACTTATTTTACGGGAATGAAAACAACGGAAATATTTAAAACCTTTTTTTGAGCCTCAGAAACCTTCTCAGAGAATTTACCAATGGGTGTAAACTGGTTATGATACTGTGATACCCTACTTATTAGACGGGAATGAAAACAACGGAAATATTTAAAATCTTTGTTTTGAGCCTCAGAAGCCTCCACAGAGAGTTTACCAATGGGTGTAAACTTGTTATGCTCAATGATATCTCCTCCATGCATGAGTAACTTATGGATGGCATATAATAAATACCAAGGATAAAGTTCAACATATATTTTTGAGCAGTTTTGAAATAATATTCACGAAACTTTTCTACATTTATAAACTCTCCATATGAGACTACTTGCAGAATACCTATTTCCATAATATAAGTAGGTAGTTTAGTTACACGTAAAAAAATATATACAAAAGGGCGCCTGTTGCGCGTAGGCGGCGCGGTGCGCGGCGGGCGGGCGTTGCGACGCGACGCGACGCAACGCTGTTAGTTTGGAAAGCAATACCTAGATAGGTATATTATTGGTAGATATCTACATCTCAGTAGTTTTACGTAAGATATCAGATTCATTGTACTTACCGTAAGTGCGGGTCACTTTAGCCATTTTTTTGCAAAGTTTTTACTAAAAGCTTTGTAACTTTTTTTGTAGTTGAGTTTAATGGGTTCTTATTATTTTTATTAGTAGTTCAGACGTACCAAACAAGTTATATGCGCATTTAGAAAGAAAAACTTAAGCAAGTATTTTTTTTTTTATATTTTAATTTTGGGCCAATGTTGTTCTTAGAGGAGGGTGACTTTGTCCCACGACTTTTTTGTGGCAAAAAATGGTTTAAAATCGATTCATGGGATAAAGCCACCCCTACAGGACTGGCCTATCAAAGGAAGGTTTAATGCTATAAAATATCAAAAAAAAAGAAAAAACGAACAATAAATCAAGTTTATTTATTCATGAAGCTCTGAAACAAAACAATATCGTTTAACTTTTAAGAACTAAGCTTTTTCAGCCAAATTGTTTACATTCTTAATCATAATAACGAGATTAACACAGCCAAACTCTAATTTTAATCTTAAATTTTAAATTTCAGCCTTAATTTGAGATTCAAGTCCTAGTCTTTAATTCTTTTACCTTAATGTATGAGGTAGATAAGTAAGAACCTTATATAAATCTTTGACTAGGTATAATAGACTTTTAAATCGCCAACATTAATCTTATTTGTCTTTCAATTCTGGGACTGAAAAACAACCCTTTTTTTCAAATTTAGGAGCCCTTATCTTACATATTATATGGCCCCATTTGTACAGTTGCTCATCTTTAATTGTTGGCCAGCGCCAGAAGGTCTTGCCTTTCTTCATGCAACTTACAAGAGCTCCTTCTTCACAAGTTGACAAAATCTGGCCTGGGTAGGTGCGACGATTCCACTCCACCAGAACGTAATCATCAACTGCTGTGTCTTGAACTGTGCAAGCGCTACCAGAAGGATTATCGTCGCTATTTTGTAAGTCAACAACCTCTGCGTCTTGGTTTTGGTGCTTAGCATCTGATCGCATCATCTCTTGACGATTTATTTGTAAGTGAACAAAATCTGCGTCGTGATTTAGGGGCTCAGGGTCTGACCGCGTAATCTCTTGAGAATTTAGTAAATCCTCTAGGTTGAGCAAATTCCCTTGATTCAGCAAGTACTCTTCGATAAGCAGTGAAGGTGAGTCTCGATCTTCCGTTGCCTTCTCATGCTCGATTGGCATTAAGGGCGCTTTTAGTGTCACGCGGATTTGCTCACGCACGCGGGATTGGACCGCATGCGTAAAATTTCACGCTGCGGATCATACGCAGCATGAGTTTCAGTTTTCTACGGGCTGCGTAACGGTATAGACGTGTTCAAAAATGATCAATGTCAGAAGAATATGTGTCGCTTACATACTTTACAAACGACGAAACAAGAAGACAAGAGTACATGTTGATCCCTTTCTTGAAAATAGGCTTCTTGCTGGGGCGTTTGTTACACACTTTGGAAAACTACAAAATAATGAACGTAAATTTAAAAATTACTTTCGAATGTCCATTCGTTCTTTTGATGAACTGTTGTGTAAAATTGAGAATAAGCTACAAAAAAGCAGTTTACGAAGGATTACAATACAACCGATTGAGAGGCTCGCTATTACATTAAGGTAAGTTTTAAATTTTAAATATTTAATTTCCTGCTATGATTTAGTGGAAAGGGATTTGAACAGGTAGGATAAACGTTTTTTGACTTCAAATTACTGTCATGTGTAAATTTACATGTGCAAAAAAAAGATTTTGTCATGTACTCTGAAATTTCATTGTTCATAATTTCATTCTATTTCATGTTGAAATTTCATAAAATAAGATTATTTCACTCATAAAATGTCGCCATTAAAGTGGAATCATTCCTACCTTTCATCACACGCTACTTATTATAATATAGATAAAAGTTATAGGTTTGCACATGACAGTAATTTAAAGTCAAAAAAGTCCTTAATTGGTTTGGGATTGGTACGTTCAACCTACATACACAATCCTTTTTTTTATCTGATAAAGTACACATGGCCACAGATCAAGTTACCCAAAACCAGCATAAATGGAACTCGCGCCTTGCGTATTATCATACTTAGGTAACCCGTCGGAGTCCCGCTTATACTGGATTTGAGTAACTTGATCTGTGCCGTGTGTACAACCGCACTCATATGACTAAACAAACAATTAGAGAGAAACTGGAGAAAAAAAGTTAATCGTACTCATTTTAATAAAAAGAGTTTTATTCATAAATTAAAAAATCAAATTTTACATCATTCATTTCTTTGTAAATTTGTATCCTGAGCGTTGACATTACTTTCGCCTGTAGATGATGTTGTTGCTGGGGTATAAATTACGTCATAAGACGTGATATTAAACAGGCCGCTTTCAGTCGAAATAAGAGTTTCATTGTCATTCACTGCAGCAGAACTAATAGCATTGTCGTTAAGACTCGAAGTATCCTGGATTATTACTATTACTATTGGTTTGGTAATCTTGATTTATCGGTGACAAACTGTCAAGCTCAGTAAAAGCACTAGAACTTGTTGTAGGTATGGGACTGTAGTATGCAGGTTGTGTTTGACTTTCCATTTCCATAACTATATTTAACACTTTTGTTCTGAACATTAGTTTTTGATATCTAGTGAATCTTTTTAATGAAGGCTGCAGAGACTGAAAGAAAGCCAAATCCTCACTTTCTAGCTCCAGTTGATTAGACTTTAAGCATTCTAATAACTGTGCCTCAAATTCAGATGGTGCTTGCTTTTTAGATTTTACTTGTTTTTGTTTTGATGTTGGGTGAGAACTTTCTTGACGTGAAGTATCTGGTTGCGTGGACTCATTACGTGTTTCTAAATTACGTTGTGATGTTAGTTGAGAACTTTCTTGACGTGAAGTACCTGGTTGCGTGGACTCATTAGGTGTTTCTAAATTACTTTGTTCAGACATTTCTTCACAGAGTGACTCTTCTCCAGCAGTTTCCGTTGTACTGTCTAAGAAAGTCAAAATGTCATAGTAAGAATATTTCTTCTTCTTCTTACTCCCAGAGCCGGATAGCTGATTTTTTTCAGATATCTTGTCTTTCTGGTAAGTGTCCCTTGCTGTTCGCCAGCGTTGTTGTATTTTCTTGTCTGAAATGACAAAATATAATAAGTAAGTGGCAAAAGTACACACAGTTTCAGATCAAGTTACCCAAAACCAGTACCAATAAACGGAACTTGCTAGGGCCTCGCCGAGTCGTCTACGATAATAAACAACGCATGAGTCCTGTTTATACTGGTTTTGGGAAGCTTGATCTGTGGCCGTGTGTACAAATCTGATATTAGTTAGAAATTTAACTGCATTCGATTAAAGGCCCTCCTTAATTCACACATGTTGTCAACTTTACACTGTCTCATGAAGCATTAGATAAATCAAGCAATATATATATACCTATACAGAGTGGAAAAATAAGGCCGCAGTTGAAGGAAAAGTACCCTTAATATTGATGATGGCAAATTTTACTGAATAGAAATAATTCATTTTTTACAAAAATAATTAGAACTTCATTTAAGGATTTTTGGAAAAACACCGGATTGAATCGGGAAATTTGTTTATTTGTTACAGTAAAATTTGCCATCATCAAAATTAAGGTGAAAACTTCCGGAAGTCACTAGCGCTGTAAGTTTTTAATTTGTTTTAACAAAAATTTGCTTTATTTGCATCTGTCAACCTTCATGAAGGAGGACTTCTGGCCGCAGGGTGTCGTGTTTCGGAAGTTCCGAGGGCGGCTGCCCGCTGACACCGTGCACACGTCGGCGACATTACGTGTGAAATAATTAAAATAGTTTTTGTATATAAAATAATATGTATGTTAGTCTGTAAGGTATATATCTATGGGCCTCTGTTTACATTACCATCTTGTAATGTAAATATTGCCTGAAATAAACGATATTTTATTATATTATATTATATATATTTATTAGATTCCTTTCATTTGCCGGAAACTTTACCATAGGGGTTAATTTATACAGAGAAGATTTCTTATAAAATATTTACAGCATAGTTATGTGTCTCAAATCTGCTAAAAGTGGCCACTTTTAGCAGATATGAGATACATAACTATACTTCGAACTTTTCATATGAAATCATAACTGCATAAATACCCCCCTATGATAAAATTTTCGGCAAATCATAGAAATCTAACGTAGCTATAGTACTGTAGTTAAAACGAATTAAAAACTTCTAGCGCTAGCTACTTCCGTGCCCTTTCACCTTAAGGGTATTTATTTTTCTTCTGAAGTAAAATTCGAGCGGTGCATGCTGTCTTATGTCTGATGTCAGCATTATTAATATATTATGTTATCATATTATTAATATATTGTTTTTGTTTTCAGATATTTGGCAACTGGTAATACATTCACTGATCTACACTATTCCTATGTGATTGGAATTGCAACAATTAGCGAAATAGTAAGACAAGTTTGTTACATAATATGGATTGAACTAAAGTCTGAATGTATTCCACAGCTTAATGGGATCAAATGGAAAGAAATCGCAGAGGGATTTCTCACATATACAAATTTTCCTAATTGCTTGGGTGCTATTGATGGAAAACATATAAGAGTGATTCGGCCGCCGCACAGTGGATCACTATATTTTAATTATAAGAAATATTATTCTGTAGTGCTCCTCGCAATGTGTGATGCTGACTATAATTTTACATATATTAATGTCGGTACCAGTGTAATAAAAAAATTATTATTTATAATATCATTCTTAAGTCTTACACAAATAAACATATCTACACAAGAAAATCGCGCGCAAATGTTGGAAAAGCTTCTCCTTCTTTTTTTTCTTCTTCTTGCCTTTTCGACTATTTACCACCATTCTACCAGTGAAAATTAGGCAGTATGGTTTTATAAAGATAAAGATAAAGATACATTTATTTGACAAAGAAACGGCACAGACATAAATAAGAAGGTAGTAGGTAACTTATGTAGTAGGTTTTACACAATATACAAATTTAGAAAGTAAGTTAGTAGGTATTTATAAAAATTAAATCTATAGGTATGGTAGCTCCTTAATTTTAAACTTATCCTATGCACATAATATCCAAAAATCCACTAATCTAACAAATAAGGGATCATTTATGGCTTTCGCTTGTCCAATAGATGGACTTATATAAAAAAAACTACCAGTAAAAATGTTCAAACTTCCTAAATGAAGGTGAAACTAAAAAGGTTACTTTATTTCTTAGGATGCAGTTCACAAGAACCATAGACAATTGAATGAACTACGACGTCAAAATAGTCTTCGCGCGCGCGACGACTTCAATGGCGCGCATGCTTGCCCTGCAGGTCATCTACAAGCTTGAAAGGTCTGCCATGTAATGTAGTTAACACATTCCTGGAGAATAGAGGTATTAGCATAAGAATAGACAATAACAGAGTAGAATGGAAACTTCGCTCCGAACGCGCTCAAGGTCACGATATTAGCCTACGCGATTCTGCACGTTAAACGTGCAGTGGGCGGGCCCATTCAGTAGGGCTGTCACAGCCGGCGAAGCCGCACGCGGATTTTAATATTTATGTAAGTTAGGTACCTACCTCTATAATATGGCGTCACGATCAAGTTATTGTGGTGTGACAATAACTCAAAAACGAAGACAAATTTAAGTTTTTTTAGATTGCTAAAAGATAATGATAATACATACCCTATGTAAGTAATATTTTCTAAATATTATTGTTTTTGTAGGTTCCTATCTAACTAATTAGGTACGTACCTAATCAAAGGAACGTGAACATCGGTCGTTGACCTTTTCTCACTCGCTTCGCCTTGCGACGCGACGGCGGCGGGGCGCGGCGGTACAGTGCAGTAGCAACCCTGGCAAAACGCCTGGACGACAGAGGGGCGTAACAAGGTGAAGGGGGAAGTAGGTATATAAATGTCGGCGTTTGGGACTAGATCAAAGAAGAGTCGCTTCTAGTTATTATTTATTCTTATGGTATTAATTAGCATAAGAATAGACAAAAACAGAGTAGAAGGGAAACTTCGCTCCGAACGCGCTCAAGGTCACGATATTAGCCTACGCGATTCTGCACGTTAAACGTGCAGTGGGCATGCTCAGTCAGTTAGGGCTGTCACAGCCGGCAACGTCGCACGCGGATTTTAATATTTATTGTGGTGTGAAGATCTGATGTCTTGTCGTTGTGCATCGTTCCGGACACGGATTTTCATTAAAACTTGAATTTATTCGACGGAATGTGACCGGAACGCAGCCTCATAATTATTACGATATTTTTCCTAGTCATCACATCTTCACGGACAACGGGGAGGCCGAGCTTGGAGATAGATTTGTACCAAATTCCTTTTATTAACGAGCGTTCATCAAAATTTTCATGCCACAGCTGCCTACATAATATTCGAACTCCTGTCAACAGCTCGACATGAATAGGTAGGCACGTATAGGTGATTCCATCGCTTATCGCTTGTCTAGCGGCACGGTCAGCCTCCTCATTTTCCGCTATACCTACATGAGATGGTACCCACTGGTGTAAATGTTAAAATATTAGTTTCGGGAAAGGAAAAAATTGTACACAAAAATAGGTTAAAACCGTTTAATTATAGCAAATAGTAAAAAACACAAACAGAGATAGCAGAGAAAATAAAATATATATATATATATTAAAAAAAACACACAGACAAAACACATCACAGCATGTCCCGGGCCGCATCCAAGACGGACAGGTCAACACACCTCTAGGTGACATGCCAGAACAAGCGGCTTGTCGAAAGCCGCCAGTCTATGACGAACACCTCCCCCGCGTACAGAACTGCCAACTCAGTATACAGGACATCTAAAAGGTCCGGGGTTGGGCAGTCAGGACACAACAAGGGGTGTCCCACAGGCGCGTCAAAACACGCCAATTAATAGGCCTCCCCAACCAGGTTGTCCTGCATGATGCAGCAGTAAAACAACTGGACCTCGTGGCCAAGTGAAAATAACACGCACCGAGCGCGTATTTCTTGAAAATTTCACTACTTGAAATCATCGTTGAAGAGCAACGCATTGCTGGCTATTGAATCGATGGATTTTTCTGCTGATAACTATTCGGTCGCATGGGAATTGTTACTGAGTAGGTACATAAGATGCGTATGGAGAACGATGAGATGCCAATCCGACTTCACTTCCTTAGCGCTTTGCCTCCCAGTTGTGCTTCGATGTGGTGATGGTGAAGTTACTCGTACGATATTGCGCAGTTACTCACAGCAATGGCCGCCAAGTCTTTCGTTGTTAGATGTAAGATTGTATTTCCGTAGGTGCAGGATTCGTATTTGGCGGAAGAAGGACCAAAATGTAGCGTCACCTAATACGCTACTTAATAGGCTACTTTTATAATTGTAATTTTGACTAAAAGCCTGACTTGCTGTGATTTGGAGATATGGCGAGAAATAAATAATGCGTACTTCTTTTCAAGATGGCGTGTAATGAATCTCTAGTAGTACAAGCGTTTAAGTGAGGTAAGGAGGTGGGGGGTGGATGCACACGTACAATACAAAATAGTAAGGCGCGAACAAGGTATGTTTCACATTAAAAAATCAAAAGACACTTCGGAGAATAAAAACAGAAAACCTAACTTATTTTTCACTTGAGAGCTAGTTTTAATTTGGCACCTGATTATGTATCAGGTAGATAATATTAATTCAACTTCACTTATTGAGAATGACTTAACTTTTTTAAATACTTTTTAAATTGAAATAATGGTATTATAAAATAATTTATATTAAATTGCTTGTTTCTTATATTAATTTCTAATTTTCTTTTGTAAAGTACAAAAAAAAATTGAAGCACATCTTGTTTTATATTTTCTACCGTTTTTTCTTAGGAGTCTGTAAACAGTCTGTTATGTGAGAAATATCCCATTTTCACTGATTCTGCAGTCGTATTGTTTGAATTATGCATGTAAAACTAAATAAGAGTAATTTTCTGGAAAACGTAAGAAAAAAACGGTTCGGTGCCAATATAAAAACGTTTCAAATGACACCATCCTTTAATTTTTTTATATTTTATCAAATAGAAAAAAAAATAAGATGTGATAGGTGGGCATACACCAACACCACGCTATATTCGAACATTCATAGAAACAAACGGGCTATTCCCATCTGATCATATGATCCGTTTGTGGTTGCATCTGATCACATGAAAGTTCCCAACGGATCTCAGATCCGTTGCAACTACTTTTTTGAATTAAATTTAGTGCCAACGGATCACAACATATTTTTAGTGTGTAATATTAATAAGCAAAACCAACCTTTTTCTAAAGACAGACTTTTTTGTATCTACTTACTAATAGTTCCTGACGACAAAGTTTGAAAAAATTAAAAACAAATTTATTTTGATTTTAAATCAGTCTTACAATTGCAAAAGTACTTCTTAAAACTATATTTTAATATAATCAACAGTGAAATACTTCAATATTCGTGAAATATAAAAATAGTACACAAAACAATCTAAAATAATAACATAAACAAAATAACTATGATAAGAAATGCAATCTTAAATGCTTAAATATATTAAATTTTAATTCAACAAAATCAACAGCAAATTAACAATTCGTCAAACAGAATAGTATACAAAACAATCTTAAAAAAACTGTGACTTAAAATAAATTTATTATTGGAAAATCAGTCTCATTCTCATAATTAATGCGAAAGTACTTAAAACTTTAACTAAACAAATCAAATACATTAAAATTTGCCTGACTAATTTATGTACTAATTGTTTGCTTACATAATTATTATCTGATGGTGAGAGGGGATGGGATTGTCGATGTCTGCAATTATTGTCAAGTAGCAATTCAATAAATAGGTAAGTGAACATTATTTTTATGTTTTTTTATTCATATCTATTAACAGATTGATTTTGTTTAGATATAGTTCTAACTACTACTGAAAATACTTTTTTGGTTTTATTTTTCAACTCCGTTGACAGAAACTATACTACAGTTAGTAGGTACAAAGAAGTCGCATAGAAAAAGGTTATTTTTGCTTATTAATATTTTTATATTTGATAAATATTGAAGTATTTCACTGTTGATTTTATTAAATTATAGATTTGAGAAGTACTTTTGCAATTGTAAGACTGATTTATTATCAAAATAAATTTGTTTTAATTTTTTCTAACTTTGTCGTCAGGAACTATATAGGTAGACTTTTTTGTACCTACTTAAGGTACAAAAAAGTCTTAGAAGAAAAAGTTGGTTTTGCTTATTAATATTACACACTAAAAATATGGTGTGATCCGTTGGCACTAAATTTAATTCAAAAAAGTAGTTGCAACGGATCTGAGGTCCGTTGGGAACTTTTCATGTGATCAGATGCAACCACAAACGGATCATATGATCAGATGGGAATATCCCCTGTATATCATTTTAACCATCAAAAATAAAGCATAGTATTCAAAATTGACTTTTAAATTTGTCTGAGACTTGTCTATTAACATTTTGATCTTGTCTTGAATATTATTTAAAAATAGTTCTATAGAATAGTTATTCTCATTAGGATCCATAATTCTGAAAGAAGCTTTACGATTACGAAAACGTACCTTTCAGCATTCAAGCACTTCTACCATTATGTGTTAAGTGACATGTACGATAAAGTATAGCAAGTGTTAAGCTTTATATTAAGTGTATGAATATCTATTTCACAGTCTTAACTTTATGATTTATTTTAATGACGTGTGTTTATTTTATCAGAATAATAAATAGGTTCCGGTCCATCGAAAAGTTTATGAGAACGACTCATAAATTTCTGTAGTGTCCCAATGCGGAGTATCCTTATCAATTTGTACCTTCAAGGCCACCTCAGCTTTTTTCCATCTTTCCTGGCACGGGGTTTTAGTTATTTCCTTAGTATCATAAACTTTTACCTCGACGAAATAGGTACCAGTCAGGTCTGCCGTGCGACGCACCTTCCCGTTTGCAACGCGAGACACCAGTGATGATGTGAGCTCTTCACTCGTAGTCGGTGGAGGGATCTCGAATGTTTCTTCTAACCCAAACAGGTCCGCGTTACCAATGCGATCCCCTTTAGACCAAGTAACTCTGTAAAACAAATATTATATTATTTATTGAATTGATCAGCAGTAGACGATAATGATGATGATGATGACGGTTGTAAATGAGGATATTAGTAATATATCAATACTTTATATGATAAATGTGTAAGTAACTCAGTCTACCTATCTGATACCTGTTCACAATCGGCTGAACAGATCTTAATGAAATTTTGCAAGAATATCACTAAGTACATAGTATAAAACAAAATCGCTTTTTCTGTCCCTATGTCCTTATGTCCCTTTGAATGCTTAAATCTTTAAAACTAGGCAACGGATTTTGATACGGTTTTTTTTAATAGATGGAGTGATTCAAGAGGAATGTTTATATACTTATAATACAACCGTGCGAAGCCGGGGCGGCTCGCTAGTAGATAATATAATACGATTTGACGAATGCTTTCCTCTGCGCCGACCTGGCTCTGCGGTGTTTAGGAATAACTGATATCTTAACAGCTATTGTTACTTTTTCTGGACAGTTTCAGTAGCATGGAGGAAGGAGCTAAACAGTTGAAATCAACTATGTGGACATTTAATGTTTACTGATACAAACAGTTTCTTTTAAGTATTGCCGTATTTAGGTATTACTGATATCATAGCAGTTATTTTTAATGCTTCTGGAGAGTTTCAGTAGCATGGAGGAAGAAACTAAACATTTGAAATTAACGGTTTGAACATTTAATATTTACTGATGCAAACAAATTCTTTAACCCTCTGCGATTGAGGTGGTAGTCTAACAGACACCGCAAAATATGAAATTCAGTTTATTTACGCTAATTATCAAATTTGAGTGCCGCCGCTCATAGTACCTTACGGAAATTTGTTTGTACGTCGATTAGTGTGCGGGGTGTGGTTAAAGCGAGCAAACCTGGGCCTTGAGGAAGGAAGGTGTCCGTGAGACTACCACATCAGTGTTAAGGTAAGTGTCTACTATACTACCACGTCTGTAAAATTGTTATACTTTCATAGTGTCTCCTAAACTACCACATCAGTAGATGAACAGTTATTTTTACGTTATGGTATATTTTATGTATTATCTTGCGTTAGTTCAAAATTAGATTTTATGTACACATTTTATACATAAACTGCTATCCGAAAATTATAATTTTTGTTTTATTAATTTTATAATACGTGCCAAAACCTAACGAAGCCGTATTGTTGATTTCTTCTTCTCATCACAACCAAGAAATTAATAATGATACAGGAAAACACTAATGATTGCTGACCATAATCTTACAAAAGTTAATCCATTTACTATAGCAGCCGCAAATCTCGTTGTATGCCTAAGGCAATCTTTCAAAGGATTTTGGACAAGGCAGGCATAAATAGCTTTGTATTTTAGCAAAATTGTAGTGTTAGCTAATAAAATAAGGAGATCCAACTTTTTATTGAATATGGCAAGAGATTTAGTGCTGACTCATATGAAAACTAGAGTATAATATAATGAACTATTGCCAAGGAAGCTGCACGTGATCATCACTAGGGTTTTAGGTAAGGATATCCCCCCACCACCACCAGATATTCGGTCTGTTCCATCAAGTGGCAGAAAACTATGTTCTAATGTCCATCAAGAATATAAAGACAAACTAATAATATTGTTGCTTTGTTTGTTCGAAGCCTTCAGTGCTTGAAGCCTATGATATCAATGCTTGATAGCCATAATGGTCAAAAAAAGCTGTGATTTTGAAACTCTCTAGTTTTTAAGTTAACCAACGGATGTATCTCGTATTTCTTAGAGTGGTTATTGTAATTGAATATTGTAAAAAAATCCAATGTAAAAGTAAAAAATGTAGATATTGTGATATTTTCTATGTCATTAATGTTGAAGTAGAGATTCATAGACTAATTTATGTAAAGTTAATAAATACTGATTATTTTTGAAAATACAAATTGGTTTCTTTATTTGAAGTTCATTTAACATAAAAAATAGGCTTATAATCTAATAAATATAAAGTAAATAGCTTTATAATTAAACCTTAAAAAAATATTTGCTTTTGAAATGGTGTCTCGTGTACTACCACGTCAATACAATTGTAAAAATTAAGCCACGTCAGTCGCAGAGGGTTAAAGTATTGCCGTGTTTAAGTATAACTGATATCATAACAGCTATTTTTACTTTTTCTAGACAGTTTCAATAGCATAGAGGAAGGAGCTAAACAGTTGAAATCAACTATGTGAACATTTAATGTTTACTGATACAAACAGTTTCTTTTAAGTATTGCCGTGCTTAGGTATTACTGATATCATAGCAGTTATGTTTAATGCTTCTGGATAGATTCAGTAGCATGGAGGAAGGAGCTAAACAGTTGAAATCAACTATGTGAACATTTAATGTTTACTGATACAAACAGTTTTTTTAAGTATTGCCGTGTTTAGGTATTACTGATATCATAGCATTAATTTTTACTGCTTCTGGACAGTTTATGTAGTATGCTTGAAGGAGCTAAACATTTGAAATCAACTGTGTGAACATTTAACTTTTTCGGATACAAACAGTTTCTTTTAATTATTGCCGTGTTCCAATTTTACTAATATCATAACAGTTATTTTTACTGCTTCTGATCAGTTTCTAAGGAGCCAAACAGTTGCCTAATATCAATTGTTTTTATCATGCCACTGCGGGGCAAAGGCCTCCCACACACTTCCAAGCCTCCCGGTCTTCCGCAAGCTCCAAATCAAAAGTCATGACCTCGCACGATCTTTTACGAAGCCGACCCGTCGTCGCCTCCATCTTCTGAATTTAAGGGAGTTATTAGCTCATCTGAGTATCTTTATTCCAATGCAAGAAAAAAAAACAGTTTTGCAATGTGTACCTACCCACAACAAATACTAACACCTTAACAACTAGGTATATCTGTCAGCATATTACGCTAATACACATTCTTGGTTTAATTATTCAATTGTACTGTGGGAAATAGTGTTGAATCAACAATATCATTAAAAAAAAACTGATTATTAGCTTAAAACAACGACAAAGCTGTAGGCCGCACTTCAAAACATTAAAAATATTAACCTTGCCCTGTATATACCTATCTATCTATCTTGCAAATGATCTTATTCGTAAAAAAATATCGACATTTCTTTAATTCTAATCCAAATTCTTTACTAACTACAATAGACGAAATAAAGATAAACTAATTCTACCTACGAGTACCCTTAAACAATTCAGCAAAGGTCGTTACTCACGATTAATAAACATTAAAATACCTAGCTCCATAAAAGATCTTAAATTTGATTCGGTTTTTGGTAATCAACTAAAGGAATCCTTATCTCTAGATTGTTAGCGACACAGGTCACACTTAGTCATAGACTATAAATATCATAGGACGTCTGTGGTCCATTTTGTTTTTTTTTGTATAGTCTGTTTGTTTTATTATCTATGGAATTACTGCGTAAGATTGGATGTAAGAATTTTGTCATCGTAACCTGCTTGCTCATTAAAAGTGTTGAAAATTGGAAAAATCGTGTTTTCTCTGGAAAAGCTGCCCCATAGTCCACACTGGTCACTTCGAGACGGATATGTACCGGACGCCGAGAGAAACACGAGCTACGCGCAGACAAGTATTACGAGACGGCGCGCGTAACGAGACCGCTAACCTCAAACCACATGGGGATTTTTCACACGAAGATTTCCAAGTTCCTGCTACAATGAACATTGGTATACCTGGAAGTATCCAGTCGGAACAACCGCTGGCCCTACCTGCCGCATCACACAAAGAAGAACGGCGGAGCTTGCCACCTAAAAAGGACTCCACAACGGCATCAATGCGGGCGAAGAGGGCGCAGCTCATACTGGAAGCGGAGCAGAAGAAGACTGAGTTACGAATGCATCTCATAGATAAACAACTAGAAGCCGATCTGGCTAGTCTAGAAGAATACAGTCCACAAAACGAAAGCGAAAGACGTAGTCGCGTCGAAGATTGGGTAGAAAGTACCCTGGAGCATAGTAAAGGGCGACCTGCCTCTGAAAATGGCATTCCGTCGACGCCGCGGCCACCCCCTCCGGCGAGACCCACGCCGCCACCTGTGGTGACATCCGCGCCCCCACGGGCGGATGCAGACTCGCGCGCGGTCCCCCCTGAAGCAACGCCGGCCGCCACCATCGCTGCCAACACAGAAGGTATAATCCAGAATCTAACCAGCGCGCTGAAGGACCTTGCCGCTGCATCTACCAGTCACGCGACGCACGCGAACCTGCTCAGCCGCGTCAGCACGCCCCGGGAACTACCCCAGTTCTCCGGCGACCCCATGGAATGGCTGACGTTCAGGAACGCGTACGAAGAATCTACAGAACTATGTAAGTTCACACCTAAAGAAAACATGTGGCGCTTAAGGAAATGTCTTAGTGGAGCTGACAGACAAGGAGGCTTTCAAATACGTAACTGGACCAGCAATAGCGTTCAGGTTTTGAACTCTGTGCCTAAAGAGACTTTAGGTACCGCCGCAGTAAAGTTCAAAATCGATTATCACGTAGAAGGTGAGCGCACACTAGGTCTTATCTGGTTCCCGGCTACGGACAAGTTAGGATTCGACGTATCTTTGAAAAAAATTCCGGAAAATATAATTCTAGGTAAGAAAATACCTACGAAGCGCATTATGCTTCAAGTAGTTATGTCTATTTTCGATGTGTTTGGGTTTTTAGCACCATTTACGATTCAGGGTCGCATAATGCTGCAGGATACATGGCGGCTACACATCGGATGGGACGATGATATACCTCCGTGTATCTATGAAAAATGGTGCAAATGGATCGACTTATTACGAGAAGTGGATCGCATACGCATACCTAGGTGCTACCATATGACTACGCGCGGACACGTCGGCGGCGGCGGCGGCGACGGCGACGGCGGCGGCGACACGGCAATTACGGCGGGATCTACCCCGCTCACCCGCACGCCCTGCCGCCCGCTCCCGGCGCGTTATCAGCAGCACAAATACCTACTTCGGTTGGATGTCCTGCGCCCGTAGGCTATAGCAATTTACAATTGCATGTTTATTGCGATGCATCATCTAAGGCAATGTGTGCCGTAGGTGCTGAAGGATGTATTCATGTTTCTTTTATCGCAAGCAAGTGTCGAGTCGTTCCAGTGAAACCATTGACGATTCCCCGTTCTGAACTTCAGGCCTCACTGCTGGCTGCTAGATTAGCCGACACCATAGTGAAAGAACATAAATTGCCGGTCGAGCGACGCGTGGTTTGGTGCGACTCGACAACTGTTTTGCAGTGGATTAGAAAAAATACTCGTACGTACAACGTATTCATAGCGAACCGATTAGGTGAGATGGACGAGTTGACGCGCATTCACGAGTGGAGGTATGTACCTACTAAATTAAATGTTGCGGATTTAGCTACGCGGGAGGATTTTGACCATTCCGTTTTCAGAGGTGAGTGGTTTTCCGGACCCTCATTTTTGTACATGGATGAGTCATCTTGGCCCGCCGACATCTGCCAACCTGAAACAATGGAATTGAATACTGAAAATGTAATGGTTGCGCGTGACTTACCTGAAGTGAATAACTTACCGATACCGGATCCGCTTCGGTTCTCTTCATGGTTAAGACTGCAGCGAAGCACCGCGATGGTACTTGTATTTATTGATAGGAGCAAAAGGCGCGTCTGCGACTTGGATTGCCGCATGCTGGAGAGAGCTGAACGTCTGCTTCTGCGTCACGCTCAGACCGAGTCGTTTGCCGAGGAAATTGCTGATCTCAAAAATGGTAAGTGTTTAAAAAGGGGTAGCAAGCTAGTTACTTTGTGCCCGGTGCTGGACGAGAACGGCGTGCTGCGCGCCGACGGCCGCATCGACGCTGCCCGCGACGTTGACCTGCAGACGAAGAGACCGGTGATCCTCGATGGCAGGAACCCTATAGCTCACCTGATTGTCAGACACTATCATGTCAAGGCAGCTCATGGCAATCAAGAAACCGTGGTCAATGAGCTGAAACAAAAATACTGGATAATTAGGCTTAGACCTACAGTTAAGTATGTAGTTTCTAAGTGCATGTTTTGTAAAATACGCAAGGCTACACCTCGCATCCCTAGAATGGGTGACTTACCCCTGGCTCGTGTGGCGCATCATCACCGTCCATTCACCTACTGCGGTATTGACTTGTTTGGACCCATGGAGGTCACAGTGGGACGACGCAAGGAAAAACGGTACGGTGTTTTGTTCACGTGCCTTACCGTTCGTGCCGTGCATGTAGAACTTGTAGGCTCTCTTACCACGGACGCTCTCATTATGGCGCTGCGGCGCATGGCGGCCAGGCGTGGATGGCCCCGCCACGTTTATTGCGATAATGGTACAAATTTGCGAGGCGCGGACAAGGAGTTGCTGAAGTCCATGTAGGATCTGAACAACGACGATTTGAAAGCCGAGGCAGCTAACAACCAGATGGAGTTCCACTTCATCCCACCACTGAGTCCACACTGGGGTGGGGCGTGGGAGCGGCTTATTCGCAGTTTCAAGACCACACTAAAGGTAATTTTAAAGGAGCGCGCCCCCAGGGATGAAGTCCTGATCACGCTGTTAGCCGAAGTCGAGAACATCATGAACAGTCGACCACTATCACATGTGTCGGTTGAACCCGGTACTGTGGAGAGTTTGACACCAAACCATTTCCTCCTAGGTACCTCTTCGAATCTTCCTGTAATCGGTGAGTTCAATGATTCTGATTTTATTCTTAGAAAACAATGGCGGAAGGCGCAGAGGCTAGCCGATCTTTTCTGGCGAAGATGGATAAAAGAAGTTTTGCCTCAACTGGTACCTCGGAGGAAATGGAATGAAGAACAGAAAGCCTTACAGGTCGGTGACTTAGTTTTAGTGGTCGATCCTGATGCTGCCCGAAATGTCTGGCCTAAAGGCATTGTCGAGCGGGTGATCGTGTCCGCAGATGGCCGCGTCCGACAGGTGGACGTGCGCACTCGGACCGGCGTCTGGCGGCGTTCGGCGGCGCGTGTCGCTCCAATTACCTTGGAAGATGAGTGCTGTACCAGCACTAGGGGTGGGAGTGTTAGCGACACAGGTCACACTTAGTCATAGACTATAAATATCATAGGACGTCTGTGGTCCATTTTGTTTTTTTTTGTATAGTCTGTTTGTTTTATTATCTATGGAATTACTGCGTTAGATTGGATGTAAGAATTTTGTCATCGTAACCTGCTTGCTCATTAAAAGTGTTGAAAATTGGAAAAATCGTGTTTTCTCTGGAAAAGCTGGCCCATAGTCCACAAGATGTTATTATAACATATACCTTACAATAACTTCATGTCCCCAGTTCTTTTTCAGCATTAAACCATAAAATGTTTAGAGACCGACCAGTAATTTATGGGTCCCCGAAACGATCAAGTGCACTTGACAAGTCTACGTGCTTAAAGTGAATATTGATCGTTTACAGCGTTGACTTGACAAGTCCCGTCAAGTATCTACGGGCCGGATTATACTTGAAAAAATTTTGTTGACGGCACTTGAACCACCTTGCGCTTGATGCGACTTGACGCGACTAGACAAGTTTTTATTCATTTGCGGCCGGAACATCAAAGATGGCGGACGACGAACCTGACCGAGACCGGCTTTGCGGCGGCAAGCGCATCAAGCGCAAGGTGGTTCAAGTGCCGTCAATGCCATCGGTAATAAGGACGACCTAATTACCAAGCGTGATTTTGTGATATTATTAATATCTCTCTACAGAGATTATCCTGCATTGTGGAAAGTAAAAAGTAAGGAGTATGCGGATAAAAACAAAAGGTCGCTTGCTTTAACAAGCACAAAGCACTTCGAGTATATAAACCTGCCTACACCGAAGAGTTATTGAAGAAAAAAATTAATGCGTTAAGAACCAACTTCAACAAAGAAAGAAAATAGATTGAACAAGCAAAACGGTCTGGCGCCTCTTCCGATGATGTAACAAAACCGTCACTCTACTATTACAATGAACTGTTATTTCTGTCAGACCAAATGTGTATAAGTAATACTGAAAGCAGTTTTAGCAGTGAGGTAAAACATTTTTTATTTACTATTCAAAGATACATTTTACTTTAAACAACATATTACACCTCACCGACAACGCCCTACGCTCCCTCTATACATCCACATTGTGATATCGTCAGTGACCCAGGTATTTAAATTGTTTGACCCACCTAAGAGGGGTACCGTAAAGCGAGATCTGATCTGATGATCTGACAGCCTTGGCGCCCGGAAGCTATACAAGTAGGGGAAGGCATAGAATATTTGGAGGTGCCCCAAATAACACCACGAAGGCTTTCTTATGGTGATGATAATGAAAATGTAAGTACGACTATAAATACTTGTTCTATAATAATAAGTGGTGGGCAATACCTACCTATGTGCCAACTATATGTTTATTTTTATTTTATTTAGCTAAATTGATCGCGTTATATATAACTGCTACTAACATTTGGGTATTAAAATTTTTCTGCATTTGTATAATGAAACAGCGGTTAGAGTTTTCACAAGACTGACGTTTATTGACAGATAGATCCAAAAGCATAAGTAACTTAAGTAGGTTCACTATTATACTAATAGATGGCGCAAGCAGTTATAAAAACATATTATTTTGTTATCTAGAACATCTCCACTTAACAAAATAATTAAGCACTAATTATTAAAAATAATCCTTAATGAACACCAAAAAGTTTAACTAACTTATAATGCTTCGCTGAAGGCAATCCTTTTGTAAGTAAATCAGCTGGCATTTCATTTGTGGGCATATATTCAACATTTACAATTTTTTCTGCAATTTTCTCACGACAAAAATGATAGCGCACATCAATATGCTTTGACCTTTTGTGAAACACAGGATTAGCTGACAATTTTAAAGCTGACTGATTATCATTAAATATAGTTATAGTATACAATTCATTTGTAATTTCCTTCTGCAAATATCTTAAATAAACTGCTTCTTTACAACAATCTGAAATACTAATGTATTCAGCTTCTGTGCTTGATAAAGCCACTGTACATTGCTTTTTAGTTTCCCAAGAAATTGCACCATCAGACAGTTTAAAGAAATAGCCAGTGTATGACCTCCTATCTATTGGATTACTTGCCCAGTCTGCATCTACATATGCCATCAACTTAGAATTACCCTTGGCTGTAAATGCCAAACAAAAACTTTTGGTTTTCTTTAAATATCTTAAAACTCTCTTGGCATAGGCCCAATGTTCTTCACTAAAACAATTATTAAATTGACTTAAATAGTTAACAGAAAATACAATATCTGGCCTGGTCAATACTGCAAGATGCATCATGCTACCAATCAGTTCTTGGTATGGTAAATTTTTATCACATACACTACTTTTAGATAAATTTAATTTTGGTTCAATGGGCGTGTCTGCCAATTTACTCTCAACAAGATTAAATTTTACCAATAATTGATCAATATAATTTTCCTGATCCAAAGTTATTACACCTTTGTTCTTGTCTATGTTGACCCTCATGCCTAAACATTGTTTTACATGACCAAGATCTTTAATCTTAAATGTTAATGGCAAATCTCTTTTAAGTTTATCTGTATCTAATTTACAATTTGAAAACACAAAAAAATCATCAACATACAGTGCAATAATAGTTTTCTGATCACCTTTGATTTTTGTAAACAAACATGGTTCCAACTGTGACCTTTTGTAACCTATTGTTTGCAAAAAATCATCTACTCTTTTATACCAAGCTCTGGATGATTGCTTAAGGCCATAAATAGCTCTTTTCAATTTAAGAACTTTATTATTCATGTCTTTACATTTTAAACCAACTGGAATTTTCATATATACAGTTTCATCAAGAAAACCATTTAGAAATGCTGTTTTCACATCGAGATGGCTTACATCTAGATTAAATTTAACTGCTAAAGCAAACAATAACCTCAAAGTTGAATGTCTTAAAACAGGAGAGAATGTTTCATCAAAATCAATACCTGGTCTTTGAGAAAAGCCTTTAGCTACTAGCCTAGCTCTGTAACGAACATTTTTCTCGCTATCTAGTTTCTTTTTAAATACCCATTTACACTGAACTACAGTTCCTTTTTCAGGTATGTCCACAATTTCCCAAGCACTATTGTCATTGAATGATTGAAGCTCATCGTCCATAGCATGCTTCCACTGCAAACTCTCAGGTCCATTTAACACTTCATTCATTGAAATTTCACCGTCATTATCTAGTTCACCTGAAACACAAACACCGCTAAAACCGAAGAAATCTGGTTTCTTTCTGATTCGTTTCTGCACCTCTGGTTTTATTGACTCTTGTTCAGGTATTGGTTCCACCTCCGGTAAATTATTTGCATTTTCTTGAATTTCATCTGTTGCATTAAAAAATAAATCTTCTTTTTCTGATTTTTGTTTATTTTGCTTCCAATATTCTGTATCCTCCACTGTTTCTGGCATTACTTCCAGCTTGGCCTCTTTTTTCTCTGTAAAATCAATCTCACTTTCACTGATGCTGATTGCCACGTCACCTTTATTGGTCCCTTCCTGGATCACAATAATGTCTCTGCTGGTGGTAATCGAGTTAGTTATGGGATTGTATACCCTATAGCCCTTTATATTTTCTGGATAGCCAACTAGAATACATTGGACAGCTTTCTTATCCCATTTTAACCTTTTTTGTTTCGGTACATGGACTATAACCTTGCTTCCGAAAATTCGGATGTTACTTACATCTGGTTTTCTCTCAGTCCATACCTCATAAGGGGTTCTGTTATTTAATCCTGATGCCACTGATCTATTCCTCAAATAGACTGCAGTGTTCACTGCTTCTGCCCAAAACTTCTTAGAAAGATCTGCATCGAATAACTTGCATTTTGCTTTTTCCACAACAGTCCTGTTAAGTCGTTCACATAATCCATTTTGCTCGGGCGTGTATGGATTTGTTTTTTGATGTATTATTCCTGCCTCTTGTAAGAATTTTTCAAATTCTTTACTGCAAAACTCCAATCCATTGTCTGTCCTGAAGATCTTAATGGTTTTTTCTGTTTGATTCTCTACTAATGACTTATAAGTTTTAAATTTTGAAAATACTTCGTGTTTTGATTTTAAAAAATAAACGTGAGCCATTCTGCTGTAGTCGTCTACAAAAAGTAGGAAATACCTGGAACCTCCCATAGACTTTGTTTCCATAGGACCACAGATATCTGCATGTACTGTCTCGAGCAAATTCTGGCTTCTGTTACCGTTATTAGGAAAAGGTAACCGCTCTTGCTTCCCTTCACAACACACTATGCAATCTGTTTTACTGGCCTGGGGTCTGTCTGTGAATGATAGTCCAATAACTGCACCATTCTTAATTTTTTCAAGATCACTGCTGTTAATGTGAGCAAATCTTCTATGCCACACATTTCCTGATGTCAACAAACAACCAACTTCCTTGATATTCAGTTTGTATACACCTTCTACAGAGTCTGCGGTTGCTACAATTTCATTCTGTTTGTTACGAATAAAACAGTGATTTTTATCAAAGTTCACTTTGTTGCCTTTTTTTATCAATTCACTAACTGACAACAAGTTTGTGGCTAGACTCGGCACATGCAAAACTCCCGTAACTGGAATCTCGTACTCAGTTTTCTTTACCACTGTTGTAATCTGGATGTCACCACAACATTCCACGGGAATTTTCCTCCTATCGGCAATAACAATCTCATCTACTTCATGTTGTTTCGACACATTTGTTAACCAATGTTTGTTAGATGTCATGTGCTTGCTGGCTCCTGAGTCAATGTACCAATCTGTATTGTTGAACTTTGTGCTGAGAAATACCGCGCTGAAATCATTTGATTCCTTTTTCTTTGATAAATTTTCAGACTTTCCTTTCGATTTTTCACATTGATTTTTGTAATGACCGTATTCTTTACATCTGTGACACTTGACATTTGATTTAGACTTTGACAGTTCAGAAGTTTGATGTTGCTGAGTGTTTTTATTTCTCGAGTGTTGCCATTTCTTTGCTACAAATGCACTTTGCACATTAGTGACGTCACTTCCGTCCTCCATGTCAATGAGTTTTGATTTTATGGAATCCGCTGTTATTTCAATACCTGAATGCTCAATCGCCATTATCATTGGCGAAAATTTCTCTGGTAATCCTGCTAATAATAGCGATCCAACCCACTCGTCATCGATCTTGAATCCCGTATTATTTAGCCTCTGACTTGCTTCAACAATTAAAGTCACGTACTGAGACATCGTATCACAATTATCACGGCGAATCGAAATAAGGGATCGAAGAAGTCCAATCTTTCTTGAAAAGCCGGTGTCGTCAAACATTCTTTTTAATTTATTCCATAAACCTTTTGCAGTGGTTTCTGTTTTGATATGTACATATAGAATCGGATCAATTGTAAGGACAATTTTTGCTCTCGCCTTGGTGTCGTTTGCTTCGCCCTCCTTCTTGATGCAATCTTCCATGCCTTCGAGAACAAGGAAGTTCTCGACCGCAAACGCCCAATCTTCATAGTTTTCTCGGCCTTTTAACTTTTGCACACTCGAAATAATGTTCGCAGACATATTTTGCGTTAATCAATCACTTTATTCGACAAAAACTGAAATTACTACGCGTAAGGCACATAACCCATAATGAAACAGCGGTTAGAGTTTTCACAAGACTGACGTTTATTGACAGATAGATCCAAAAGCATAAGTAACATAAGTAGGTTCACTATTATACTAATAGATGGCGCAAGCAGTTATAAAAACATATTATTTTGTTATCTAGAACAATTTGTTTATACTTTGGGAAGCTGGGAGTGGAACAGTGTCGGGACGAAGCCCGCATATTTGATGATAATAAGTTTGATATTCTTTTTTGGTCGTTACACATAACAAATACACGACATAAACTCAACAGTTTATGGTGGCGGCCGATACCTAGCATGAGTGTTTAAACTAACAAGAATGGAATGCTTAATAATTGCGCATTAACTAACCCTTGGTGTGCATGTTGTGGTAATGGTTGTGTGTGGTTTGTTTTCTCTAACAGCATAACGAAATATTTGATGACGAGCTAGCCCAAGCCCTAGCACTTGACTCCAGCAGTGAAGAGGAGCAGGATAACTTCACTGAACAACAGCTCCTTGAGATGTTACAAGACCCTGAGGAGGTGGAGGTTGACGTTCATGATGCACCGTCTGAAGATTTCAGTTGGACCGAGGATTTTTCGACATTCACGGAAAGAAGGGAACAATTTCTAGAAGAGGTTGGTCCTAGAATTAAAGGTACAACGCCATCTGACATATTTTGCCAATTATGGGATCAACCTCTTGTAGAAATGATGGTGGCAGAAACAAATTTATATGCCTGGCAAACAATAGCCAAAGCCTCAGAGTCTGACACGGGCATCTCATCCAAATCGAGAATTAACGATTAGGAGACGTCCGTTACTGAAATATATAGACTTATAGCGGTCATTATTTTAATGGGGATTTGCGTCTTTGGACGGGTTGATGAATACTGGAAAACAGGTAAACTTGGGATGCCAAAATTCCGGGCCATTATCTCCAAAGATCTTTACACATTATTAATGAAATTTCTACACTTCACTGACAATGACTACATCACTGAAAGGGCTGACAATCGCAAGATAGCGAAAATTAGCCCTCTTATAGATTATCTAAATGAAAAATTTCCAACCGCTTACAGCCCTCGCAGAGAAATTTTCTACTTTAAACCTGCCTTGAAAATTACTGGTCCTAGTTACCAAAATATTTCAAACGGTATTCAAAAAAGCTGTTTTTCTTTAGTATATTCCAAAAATTGTTAAAATTGTAGGCACAAAGTCCAAAAATGTGAACAAAGGTAAATTTTTTTCCGAATTTACAAAATATTAAATATTTTCCGAACGGGTCAAGTTAGAAAAAAAATAAAAAAAAAATTCTGATTGGCCTTGACTTGGCGCATAAGCACCTTTCAGGTTATCCACTCATTAAGGGACATACAGGAGTAGGGTAAGATTGGGGATTCTGCGTCAAGTGATACATGACATGACGCAGAAGCCCCAATCTTACCCTACTACGTATGCATAACGCATTGAGGCTTCTGATTCAGGGCGCCGACCCGCTTTCTTTGAAACGAAGTTTCGCAACCGAACGAATTTTAAACGAAGTTTCGGTGATCAACCTACTCTCTATCATCTTCGTCTAGGCACACAAAGTTCGGATTCATAGACAATTTTCGTGAATGAATTTGAACGAATGATATGTGTAGGTTTTTTATCATGTCAATTACGGATTATTCTTAAATGCAAAATAAACAAAATATTTCGCTTTGTGTTTAAGTTTTACACCTATTATGTAGTTCAATAACTATTTTCTGTTATATCTAAGCAATATCTGTAATTAAACAACTACAATTTCACCAATTTATACGTTTGACGTAATTTACCCTAGGCACTATAAAGAACTCGTTATTATACGACTAGGTCTAAGAGTACAATTCATACATTCAATTGGGTAGTAACATAAGGCAAACAAAAATATCCGTATAATTAAATAAGTACTCTATTTGTTGTGGCCCATTTCAACTGCATTGTTTTATTGAGAAATTTGCATTCTTTGTATTGATTAAAACACAGTAGGTATGTTAGTACTTATTAGTAGAAATTATGTTTCTCAAGTGTTGTGTTATCAAAAGTGCTTTTTTTCTTACCGCTCATATGCCATGTCCAAGCTTATGAGACATGATCTTGAACTCCAAAATGCCCGTGCCAAGTACCACTAGACACGGGCATTTGTTCCGTTCCGTGCCAGCACACAAGCGGGTACCTTTCGTTTAAATGTTATCACTTTTCAGTTTAAAATGGCTCCGGCAACTCTGGAACAAATCGACACTCTCCTCAATTTCCTGGATGAGCATAGAGATTTAGCTCGCGGGAGATTGAGGAGTGTCGAAGGAAAAGTCCAGGCTAAAAGACTGTGGGAAAATATTTGTAACACACTAAATTCCATGGGTGGTTGCACCAAGACTATTCAGCAGTGGCAAAAAGTAAGATAAGTATTGAAATTAATTATAATAAAGTGACATTACCTTATAGTATATAAATATATTTAATACGTTTATATTTTGGCCAGGTATGGTTTGATAGAAAACATCTCGCCAAAAAGGCTGCTGCTGAATCTCGGAGGTCGGCTTCTGCGACTGGTGGTGGACCAGCGACAGCACCTCAACTGTCAGCATGGGAGTTGAGAGTGCTGTCAATAACGGGAGACGGATTTGGGGAACGCCAAACTGGAGCCAGAGTGCCAGCATTCCCCGAGGTAATTATAAGTACATTCAATTCTAAGTCTAATAATGTTTGATAAGTTCATAATATTTAACTCAAGAATATTAGTTAAACTCTTTTTAATATGCACTTTAGACACCATTTTAAAGTATTTTTATGGCTTAAACTGTTCATATTTCATTTATTAATCACAAATTGTGTTACAGGTCACTTAATCAATAGCTATTTATACAATTCTATATTACAAAAAACATGACTATCAAGTAGAGTTACTTAAATTAAATTAAAATAAATCATGTTTTATTCTGTTGTATTATTAAGTCTGTAATAAATCCTATTTATTTTCAGGACCATGAACCAACCCAACAACCAACCACCAGTCAGCCTGATGAGCGGGAAATAATTTTCTCACAGCCTTTTATCTTGGATTTTCCTGAGTTTGCTGAGCCCAGCCAGGATGCCATACAGCATCCAGAACCAGTTAGTCAACCGGAGCCACAAGAAAACATGAGACGCTGTAAGTGTTTTCAGTAATTTTATCTCAATCATTTAAATATCTCAACGATTTGGCCATCTACCTGGAGCGTAATTTACCCAAAATGGCTGGGGGTCCAATCGATCTTATGTCGCCTGGCAATCAGGCTCAACTTCTCTCTAATGAAGTGGAAGATCTGCGAGTCCCGGATCTCAGGGACAGAGAGAGTATAATGCAGTATACCCGACGAGCAGTACATAGAAATTAAACCTTATCTCTCTTGGTCACACAATAACTTGAGAATGGCTTTGCAGTGGTTGATTTATTTTCTGTTATATGTATTTGTAACTATCATCAGAAGGTTTTAATGCAAGAAAATCTTTTACCTGCCTGAACTACTACTATATTATCTTATCTTACTTCTTACTATTGAAACTCTGTATGAATGTTTGTTGTTGGTAATCTCCGTAACTACTTAAGTTATTTAAATAAAATTTGGTACGTAGGTAGTTTGGAACCTAGAATAGGACATAGGCTATTAAAATATAGAAATTTTTACCTCTGAAGGGGTTAAATAGGGTGGTAAAGTTTGTATGGAAAATTATATTTCCTTGGTTCAATTTACTCAAAACTCGGTTTAGGGCTCCCACACAAAACTGCGATTTGGTGCGATGCGATGCGATGCGATGCGATGTGATGCGATGTCACACGAACTTGATTTGCGAATTTCTGCGATGCGAATTTGTGCGGCGAACCGTTTTGTAGGGTAACCATACCTTCAAGTTTAGTCAGCCGTATTGGACGTGTTTTTAGGAAGCGTAAGATGGATCCCAAAAAGATAATTGAACCGATTTAAGCAAAAATGATCCAACCCACACAAACCTCATTTCGAGATAATCGATATTTAAGTTTGTGGCGGTATTTCTCTAGCTTTTTAATACAAAATATTGTTATTTTAATTTAATTTAATGCTATGTAAACTCAACTTTTTTGCTATAAATAATATAAAGAATAAATTGTAATAGTTTAGTAGATAATTGGGAAAACTTGCGCCTGGATCATTATTACAAAATTAATTTTGTATGGAAAGAGCTATGTAGGGTGCAAAAATTAAAATGCAAAAATGATTCAAAGTGTGATAAAAATTAGTAAATATTTTTGTGTTTTAAAAGACAAAACAAACAAAATTGGCCCTACTCCTCGTCCAAATCAGAATAAGGTTCATCACATAAACCATCTACATCGTCTATTATTGCAGCTGGGTGATTCTCCCGGGCTTCAAAAATACATGTCCGGCTCGAAAAATCATACAAAAAGTATCCCTAGCCCTTTGATTTTTTTTATGATAGTAGATTAGACAAAGATAATAGGGGAGGCCTTTTTTAGTTTTTTAATATTCTTATTTTAAATAAGTAAAAATAAATAAAATCCTTGGAAATTATGACTTCCGTGGTGCGTCCGGACCTCATGTTCCGCTGTTAATAAATTTTTATATCATTTCCTAAAAACTCTGGTACTAATTTACATAGGTTCACAATAACCCAGATAGTTACTTGCTTATGTGACGCTATTACTACGCAAAACTAAGCTTTAGTTGACAAGTTACAACGAGATAACTTCGCGTCCGTCGTTTAGCTCTGATTTCCCTGGTGCGCACTAAATTATTCATAAATACTGTACTTTAATATCTGCGTAAATAGTTGTTAGATTGAGAGAAACTATCAGTCACGCCCAATCAGTGGTGTGTACAACAAAGGTGTATGTCTCTACGTCACTCTGTTATTTCGGTACGTAATCACTTTCCGTGGCTTGGTATCTAGAAATTCTGATTACCATGTTGACTATAAATTTGTTTATGCTAATCCTATTGTTTTATTAATTATGATACTTCATGCCTTTTGTGTTCCTAATTTCGACTGCATATTTCAATGTAAAATAAACCAGCAAATTAAGAAAATTTCTAAGATTTTGTAATTATTTTTGATTTCCGTGGTACTGATTTCCGTGGATTTTGCGGGTTGATTAACATCTCAATAATATTTTTTACAGTTTTTATAATGTTTTTAGGATAAAAGTTTATAATAAATACAAAATGAATAATTATAATATTTTGAATACAAAGATAAATATTATTAGTGTGATTTTTGTAAAAAGTTACTTGTATTTACATTAATGATTTAAAGGTGTTTTTGTAAAAACTGATTAAAACTACAAACGTCAAATAATTGGTCCTTAGTTTTAAGAACCTTAATAATCTACTTACTACCGAAAACACATATTTTTATTGATAAACCAACCCATATTTGATTTTGGTGATATAAATTCTGATTTCCGTGGACACCATATTTTTAAAATTGAATAACTCCGTAACCATAAAGCCAATAAAGTTCCCTTCACTACCAAAAAATTCAAAATTAAATCTTCATTTAGAATATACTATCATGATGTGCAATTTCAACAAAAAAAAATGTGCCACAGAAGTCAGACAAAAAACGAGTTTTCGTAGAATCACCCAGCTTCCCTTCGGTTTCTTAAATTAATCAATGCAATCATCTGGTATCTAATATTAGATCTGCTGGCCCTGTACTTATTTTATTTTATTTATTTATTTTTCGTTAAAGTACGAAACACACAGAAGCCGGAGGCGTGGTGGAGGCGAAGGCGTGCGAGTTGTATTCTATGGAATCCTATGAAAGCCTACACACACACCGCAGGCCGTGGCGAACGCGGTGCCATAGGAAAAACCGGCACGCCTTCGCCTCCGGCTTCTGTGTGTTTTGAACTTTATGGTTTATTTTGTTTACGTACTTAGATGGAATAGAAATTTCAAATATTAACTTGTCAAAGCTTAACTTGTTTTATATCATCATCATCATAATCAACCTATATTAGTCCACTGCTGGACATAGGCCTCCCTTAATGAGCGCCATAGCTCCCTGTCTTCAGCTTGACGCATCCAGCATCTGCCAGCAGTCTTTCGCAGATCGTCATCCCACCTGGCCGAAGGGCGTCCTATACTACGTTTGCCAAGCTCAAGAACACGTTTACCCCAACGGTTGTCGGTTCTTCGCGAGATATAGCCGGCCCACTGCCACCACTTCAGCTTGCTAATTATTTGAGCTATGTCGATAACTTTGGTTCTCTTTCGGATGTATTCTTTATGAATCCTATCCTTCAGAGAAACTCCGAGCATAGCTCTTTCTATAGCTTTCTGAGCTCTTTGAACTGATGGACCAGCTTAATATTATAGTTTGAATCATTGTAGCAAAATAGAACAGTAATATGTTAGGGTAACCAAAGCACCACAAAAATGATTCAAGTGGCATGAAACACTTATACATTTTAAAAAATGGTCTTCGACATGACAGTTGTGGGTTGGATCATATGGATTTTTCACATTTGGGAACATAGAGGTGTGAGTCTTTGATATGTTAAAATATACCTTATACTGATTACATAGGTTAAAAAAACTCGAAATTGACTAGGTTGTGGGTTGGATCATTTTTGCATAAATCGGTCCAATTGCACTGCTGTTATTGTTAAATAGATATAAAAGAAAAAGAAGATTCTGGATTCATCCATTTAATACGATTATGAACTCTGAAGGGAACTATTTTACTCGAAATTACTATGAGTAACAAACAATCTTTATTAACAACGAAAATTACAAGCAAAGGAATAGAAAAATTACAACTAGTATTTACAATTGAAACCATTGAGCTAACCGCAGACGGTTGCAAACAGTCTAAAGATAGCTCAATTGATCCATGTCAATACCAGTCGGAAGCGTCCCCAAGACACTGGCTGCATTACCACGCTGTATGGCAATGCTGATGCGCTGAGCCAGATATTTACCAGCTCTCGGGTCACGCGTCGCATCGACCAGACGCTCAGATAATTTTTTAAAAACCCGGAGAGCCTCGGTATCCCACGGACCTAGGGTCTCGAATCCAAGGGGAGCAAATGCGTAGGTTCTGTCGAGACCTGCATATTTGCGCCTCTTGAGATCCTCGGCCAGATCTGCCGCCGCACCAGCCCTAGTGGATGTCCTTGAAAGATGGGAAGGTGCAAGTGTGTCGACGCATGTAGCGTCCCACACAATGGGCCTCCCCAACTCCCATAGGAATAGTGTCATACCGTCGGGCCTCTTGCCATCGTCACGGAACAGACCATTCGGTTCGAGAATAGCTGGTACGTTAGCAAAGGCCCGCCGGATGATGTCATTAAGGCTGGCATGACGAGATATCCGACCAGCGGCCCTAGTACACGATAATCCGTGATGACCAAGCTGTTCGACTGCAGTACCGCACTGGCATTGATGAGGCGCACAACACCTTGCACCCAACCGAATACATGTTGCGATACGGAAAGTAGCGGGATCCAATAAAGAAAAAAATAAAGTGCCAGTGTTATAAGAAGGAAGTGCTTGCAGCCAATGTCCTGACTCCCATTTAGAAACGGCTAGGAGACGGGCACGATCTGCGGAGCTGGAGCACGTTTGTAACAAACAATTCCGTGTCAACTCACACAAAGGCCCGTCCCATTGCCGTTGGGACGAAAGAGATTTTGGAGGAGCAGCATCGGGGCAAGCACTATGCCAAGCCGTTCTAGCTTCGTCTAAATATGAAATTTTGAAAGAAATTTGTGATCGGACCAAATCAGACGTGTTTAAAATTTTTTCAACTAAAGAACTAGTGCTGTAGACGGAAGATAGTATGAGTTGAGAACTGAAGCAGTTTTTTTTTTACAACACAAAGAAGGCGGCTCAGGCGCATCTTTCGCTAAAGTTGTCTCAGAGCGGACTAAAAGGGGGGTCACCAAGTATGACGTAATATGACAGGAATGCGCGATGCAAATGAGATCGGACGTTATCGTGCGAGCTCGCAGATATTTGCGATGCGATGCGAGCTCGCAGTTTTGTGTTTGAGCCCTTAAATAAACTAAAAAGTAAATAATTAGACATTATTTTTACGAAACTACCGTTATGAGGCGTGCAATAAATTTCTGAAATTTGACAAATAAATTTCCATGCCGGCGAAGCCGCGGGGCGCATCTAGTAATACTTAAATCGTAAAATGGACACACTATTTAAATGAGAATATTTACTAAGCCCATACAAATGTCTTGGCATTTTGTGAATTGGAATAATCTTTTACAGGTTCTCAACCAACACGACGCAGGAGACAATCTGCTTCTGTCACTGATGTCAGAAGCAAATTGTTTCATAATGAAGAGCAGCGACTGGAAATTAGTAGAGAAAGAAACACCAAGTTGGCAGGCATCAGGGCTGCCCTACTGGAGCTGTGTGGGCTTGTTAGAGAATTTTTAAATAGACAGTAATAGAAAATTATTTTAGTTACATAAGTAAGATTGGTTGATATTAAAATATAAAGTTTTTTTTTTAAGTTTTTATATAAAGTTGACAGAAATAAATATAATTTTGACGATGTAAATAATTCGCTGTCAAAGATACTAAATTGGTTTACCGCCAATAACCTCTTACTTAATGCTAAAAAAACAAAATGTATAAATTCATGTTACCAAATGTTAGAGAACTCCCAACTCAAATCATGTTAAATAATGAGATTGTTCACTTCGTAGACTCTACTGTATTCTTGGGGACAGTTACAATAACGTACAAAGTAGTATGTAAGTATAATTTAATGTTAATGAAAGTCCAAATAAAACCAGAAGTCTGATTAAAACAATTATAATTAATAATAATCTCAAAACGATTAAAGAGCAGTCTGGATTTTATGTTTGCTATAGAGTTTATATTGTTCAAAGTTAGAAAGTACATTTAGTAGTTAGTAAGTACATTTATTCTATATTAATTACTTGTTACTGTGTATGATTCAATTGTAGGAACCACTTGTCATTAAATTGTAGTAAAAGTGCCAGAAAACCCAGAAGACTGATTAAAGTAATTATAACTAAGTAAGTATTATTTAAACCAAAGAAAAATAAAAAGTCTGGTTAAATCTTCCTTGAAGATTTTAGTTAGGTAAATAGTTAAGGTACAATTGTTATAGTATATGACAGGATTTAAACAAATTTTCTACAGTTTCTTATTCCTTAATTCATCGAATAGGTTAAAATCTTAGGAACATGCAGTTTTCCTACGATTTCAAATACACAATATACAGGGAATATTCGTTATATGAAATCATTGAAAAAACTTCTTTTACCTGAGCTTTCAATTAAATTAATTAAGTTTGCATTAGATTAATTACTAATGTAAATGCAGTGTTGTCTTCCTCTAGTGTTTTTTCAAAAAAATGTTCTTTATTTTGATTAAATACCTTTCTTTAGTGCAAAAATATTGCTGTAAAAATTTCACAAAAATTACCAATAAAAGAGGTTTATATCAGATGTTATTTTATTAACTTTTACGTGGTAAATATCTTAATTTTATTGAAACACAAAGGTTTGAAACCAAAATTTTGTCCTGTACAGCTTATTTTTAAGTAAATTATCGACTTAAGACACAAATTCAGGTATATTATTTAATAGAATGTCTGATACGACCAAAATGTTTAAATTCGTTAGTAAAAATAGACGGCGTATGTCTAAAAACTAGCAAAATTGCTACGTCGTAAAGGACAAAAACTTTTTGATAAATTATCAACGAAGAGCTTGTCAAATAAAATATAGTCCCTTTAGAAATGTTTTTTGTAAGTACAATATTTATAAAGATAAAAATTATTTTGTAAAAAAAAAGTATTTTTTGGCTCTCCTGCCTGAAAAGTTGGGTTTTGTCCTTTACGCCAATTGAAATTTCCATCGACGATGTAATTATTTATAAGGCAAACATGTATTAGACACATAAGTTATACACATGCTAGTGGTTTCTATTTCGCCTCTTCCACTAGTGGACAAAAAAGTGAGGCGAACTGAAAATCAATTATCAAAATTAAGAAAATTACTGGTCCTAGTTACCAAAATATTTCAAACGGTATTCAAAAAAGCTGTTTTTCTTTAGTATATTCCAAAAATTGTTAAAATTGTAGGCACAAAGTCCAAAAATGTGAACAAAGGTAAATTTTTTTCCGAATTTACAAAATATTAAATATTTTCCGAACGGGTCAAGTTAGAAAAAAAATAAAAAATAAATTCTGATTGGCCTTGACTTGGCGCATAAGCACCTTTCAGGTTATCCACTCATTATGGGACATACAGGAGTAGGGTAAGATTGGGGATTCTGCGTCAAGTGATACATGACATGACGCAGAAGCCCCAATCTTACCCTACTACGTATGCATAACGCATTGAGGCTTCTGATTCAGGGCGCCGACCCGCTTTCTTTGAAACGAAGTTTCGCAACCGAACGAATTTTAAACGAAGTTTCGGTGATCAACCTACTCTCTATCATCTTCGTCTAGGCACACAAAGTTCGGATTCATAGACAATTTTCGTGAATGAATTTGAACGAATGATATGTGTAGGTTTTTTATCATGTCAATTACGGATTATTCTTAAATGCAAAATAAACAAAATATTTCGCTTTGTTTTTAAGTTTTACACCTATTATGTAGTTCAATAACTATTTTCTGTTATATCTAAGCAATATCTGTAATTAAACAACTACAATTTCACCAATTTATACGTTTGACGTAATTTACCCTAGGCACTATAAAGAACTCGTTATTATACGACTAGGTCTAAGAGTACAATTCATACATTCAATTGGGTAGTAACATAAGGCAAACAAAAATATCCGTATAATTAAATAAGTACTCTATTTGTTGTGGCCCATTTCAACTGCATTGTTTTATTGAGAAATTTGCATTCTTTGTATTGATTAAAACACAGTAGGTATGTTAGTACTTATTAGTAGAAATTATGTTTCTCAAGTGTTGTGTTATCAAAAGTGCTTTTTTTCTTACCGCTCATATGCCATGTCCAAGCTTATGAGACATGATCTTGAACTCCAAAATGCCCGTGCCAAGTACCACTAGACACGGGCATTTGTTCCGTTCCGTGCCAGCACACAAGCGGGTACCTTTCGTTTAAATGTTATCACTTTTCAGTTTAAAATGGCTCCGGCAACTCTGGAACAAATCGACACTCTCCTCAATTTCCTGGATGAGCATAGAGATTTAGCTCGCGGGAGATTGAGGAGTGTCGAAGGAAAAGTCCAGGCTAAAAGACTGTGGGAAAATATTTGTAACACACTAAATTCCATGGGTGGTTGCACCAAGACTATTCAGCAGTGGCAAAAAGTAAGATAAGTATTGAAATTAATTATAATAAAGTGACATTACCTTATAGTATATAAATATATTTAATACGTTTATATTTTGGCCAGGTATGGTTTGATAGAAAACATCTCGCCAAAAAGGCTGCTGCTGAATCTCGGAGGTCGGCTTCTGCGACTGGTGGTGGACCAGCGACAGCACCTCAACTGTCAGCATGGGAGTTGAGAGTGCTGTCAATAACGGGAGACGGATTTGGGGAACGCCAAACTGGAGCCAGAGTGCCAGCATTCCCCGAGGTAATTATAAGTACATTCAATTCTAAGTCTAATAATGTTTGATAAGTTCATAATATTTAACTCAAGAATATTAGTTAAACTCTTTTTAATATGCACTTTAGACACCATTTTAAAGTATTTTTATGGCTTAAACTGTTCATATTTCATTTATTAATCACAAATTGTGTTACAGGTCACTTAATCAATAGCTATTTATACAATTCTATATTACAAAAAACATGACTATCAAGTAGAGTTACTTAAATTAAATTAAAATAAATCATGTTTTATTCTGTTGTATTATTAAGTCTGTAATAAATCCTATTTATTTTCAGGACCATGAACCAACCCAACAACCAACCACCAGTCAGCCTGATGAGCGGGAAATAATTTTCTCACAGCCTTTTATCTTGGATTTTCCTGAGTTTGCTGAGCCCAGCCAGGATGCCATACAGCATCCAGAACCAGTTAGTCAACCGGAGCCACAAGAAAACATGAGACGCTGTAAGTGTTTTCAGTAATTTTATCTCAATCATTTAAATATCTCAACGATTTGGCCATCTACCTGGAGCGTAATTTACCCAAAATGGCTGGGGGTCCAATCGATCTTATGTCGCCTGGCAATCAGGCTCAACTTCTCTCTAATGAAGTGGAAGATCTGCGAGTCCCGGATCTCAGGGACAGAGAGAGTATAATGCAGTATACCCGACGAGCAGTACATAGAAATTAAACCTTATCTCTCTTGGTCACACAATAACTTGAGAATGGCTTTGCAGTGGTTGATTTATTTTCTGTTATATGTATTTGTAACTATCATCAGAAGGTTTTAATGCAAGAAAATCTTTTACCTGCCTGAACTACTACTATATTATCTTATCTTACTTCTTACTATTGAAACTCTGTATGAATGTTTGTTGTTGGTAATCTCCGTAACTACTTAAGTTATTTAAATAAAATTTGGTACGTAGGTAGTTTGGAACCTAGAATAGGACATAGGCTATTAAAATATAGAAATTTTTACCTCTGAAGGGGTTAAATAGGGTGGTAAAGTTTGTATGGAAAATTATATTTCCTTGGTTCAATTTACTCAAAACTCGGTTTAGGGCTCCCACACAAAACTGCGATTTGGTGCGATGCGATGCGATGCGATGCGATGTGATGCGATGTCACACTAAACTTGATTTGCGAATTTCTGCGATGCGAATTTGTGCGGCGAACCGTTTTGTAGGGTAACCATACCTTCAAGTTTAGTCAGCCGTATTGGACGTGTTTTTAGGAAGCGTAAGATGGATCCCAAAAAGATAATTGAACCGATTTAAGCAAAAATGATCCAACCCACACAAACCTCATTTCGAGATAATCGATATTTAAGTTTGTGGCGGTATTTCTCTAGCTTTTTAATACAAAATATTGTTATTTTAATTTAATTTAATGCTATGTAAACTCAACTTTTTTTGCTATAAATAATATAAAGAATAAATTGTAATAGTTTAGTAGATAATTGGGAAAACTTGCGCCTGGATCATTATTACAAAATTAATTTTGTATGGAAAGAGCTATGTAGGGTGCAAAAATTAAAATGCAAAAATGATTCAAAGTGTGATAAAAATTAGTAAATATTTTTGTGTTTTAAAAGACAAAACAAACAAAATTGGCCCTACTCCTCGTCCAAATCAGAATAAGGTTCATCACATAAACCATCTACATCGTCTATTATTGCAGCTGGGTGATTCTCCCGGGCTTCAAAAATACATGTCCGGCTCGAAAAATCATACAAAAAGTATCCCTAGCCCTTTGATTTTTTTTATGATAGTAGATTAGACAAAGATAATAGGGGAGGCCTTTTTTAGTTTTTTTAATATTCTTATTTTAAATAAGTAAAAATAAATAAAATCCTTGGAAATTATGACTTCCGTGGTGCGTCCGGACCTCATGTTCCGCTGTTAATAAATTTTTATATCATTTCCTAAAAACTCTGGTACTAATTTACATAGGTTCACAATAACCCAGATAGTTACTTGCTTATGTGACGCTATTACTACGCAAAACTAAGCTTTAGTTGACAAGTTACAACGAGATAACTTCGCGTCCGTCGTTTAGCTCTGATTTCCCTGGTGCGCACTAAATTATTCATAAATACTGTACTTTAATATCTGCGTAAATAGTTGTTAGATTGAGAGAAACTATCAGTCACGCCCAATCAGTGGTGTGTACAACAAAGGTGTATGTCTCTACGTCACTCTGTTATTTCGGTACGTAATCACTTTCCGTGGCTTGGTATCTAGAAATTCTGATTACCATGTTGACTATAAATTTGTTTATGCTAATCCTATTGTTTTATTAATTATGATACTTCATGCCTTTTGTGTTCCTAATTTCGACTGCATATTTCAATGTAAAATAAACCAGCAAATTAAGAAAATTCTAAGATTTTGTAATTATTTTTGATTTCCGTGGTACTGATTTCCGTGGATTTTGCGGGTTGATTAACATCTCAATAATATTTTTTACAGTTTTTATAATGTTTTTAGGATAAAAGTTTATAATAAATACAAAATGAATAATTATAATATTTTGAATACAAAGATAAATATTATTAGTGTGATTTTGTAAAAAGTTACTTGTATTTACATTAATGATTTAAAGGTGTTTTTGTAAAAACTGATTAAAACTACAAACGTCAAATAATTGGTCCTTAGTTTTAAGAACCTTAATAATCTACTTACTACCGAAAACACATATTTTTATTGATAAACCAACCCATATTTGATTTTGGTGATATAAATTCTGATTTCCGTGGACACCATATTTTTAAAATTGAATAACTCCGTAACCATAAAGCCAATAAAGTTCCCTTCACTACCAAAAAATTCAAAATTAAATCTTCATTTAGAATATACTATCATGATGTGCAATTTCAACAAAAAAAAATGTGCCACAGAAGTCAGACAAAAAACGAGTTTTCGTAGAATCACCCAGCTTCCCTTCGGTTTCTTAAATTAATCAATGCAATCATCTGGTATCTAATATTAGATCTGCTGGCCCTGTACTTATTTTATTTTATTTATTTATTTTTCGTTAAAGTACGAAACACACAGAAGCCGGAGGCGTGGTGGAGGCGAAGGCGTGCGAGTTGTATTCTATGGAATCCTATGAAAGCCTACACACACACCGCAGGCCGTGGCGAACGCGGTGCCATAGGAAAAACCGGCACGCCTTCGCCTCCGGCTTCTGTGTGTTTTGAACTTTATGGTTTATTTTGTTTACGTACTTAGATGGAATAGAAATTTCAAATATTAACTTGTCAAAGCTTAACTTGTTTTATATCATCATCATCATAATCAACCTATATTAGTCCACTGCTGGACATAGGCCTCCCTTAATGAGCGCCATAGCTCCCTGTCTTCAGCTTGACGCATCCAGCATCTGCCAGCAGTCTTTCGCAGATCGTCATCCCACCTGGCCGAAGGGCGTCCTATACTACGTTTGCCAAGCTCAAGAACACGTTTACCCCAACGGTTGTCGGTTCTTCGCGAGATATAGCCGGCCCCACTGCCACCACTTCAGCTTGCTAATTATTTTGAGCTATGTCGATAACTTTGGTTCTCTTTCGGATGTATTCTTTATGAATCCTATCCTTCAGAGAAACTCCGAGCATAGCTCTTTCTATAGCTTTCTGAGCTCTTTGAACTGATGGACCAGCTTAATATTATAGTTTGAATCATTGTAGCAAAATAGAACAGTAATATGTTAGGGTAACCAAAGCACCACAAAAATGATTCAAGTGGCATGAAACACTTATACATTTAAAAAATGGTCTTCGACATGACAGTTGTGGTTTGGATCATATGGATTTTTCACATTTGGGAACATAGAGGTGTGAGTCTTTGATATGTTAAAATATACCTTATACTGAATACATAGGTTAAAAAAACTCGAAATTGACTAGGTTGTGGGTTGGATC